>JAKKIB010000176.1:3057500-3335000 GCA_023089585.1 Melophagus ovinus | reverse complement strand
TTATTTAAATGATGTGACCAAATGAAAAATAAAGAATTTTAATTATTCTTTAGCTAAATGAAAATTGATTTTAAAGATTTTTTAATATGAATTTATTTATTTATTGATGTATTTGCTGAAGCATAACAAAAATTTCTCCTTTTACCTGCTACGAGTAGATTGAAGATAGAAAAGAAAAATATACTTGAGCATAACTGATTTCAGCTTTATTTGATTTTTATGCCATTTAATACATTTTTTTTATTGTACTATTATTAATTAAGTATTGTAAATTTTTTATAAAATTTCTTTATGTATGGATTATTAGATATTGATGTTGTACGTATCTTTGATGTTTTATATGTTTCTTTATGGTTTTTTGTTTTTATTTCTTGGAGAAATTATTTGACTTTTATTGCTTCAATGTTTTAAATATATACATATCTATCAATGTATGAATGTATGAATGTATGAATGTATAGAAATAAATTGAAGAAGCATGTCGATCATAGAACAACATAAAAAAATGTGCTTTTTTTTATGTATAATTATTGTTGCCATATAAAATTTTTTATAAATATTTATTATTGCAATTGGAATAGCATTGATTTTTGAAATTTTTCTATTTTGAAATCTTGCAATTTTACAATTTTACAATTTTACAATTTTGAAATTTTTGCCTTCAACACATTTTGTGTTTTTTTTCTTTCAGATTTTTTTTGTTATTTTTTCTTTGTTTTTATTTTTGTTAATATTGTGTGTTTTGAATTGATTTTTGAGAATTTATAGAGAAAATATTTTGCACTTGACACTTGGTTATAATTACAAATAAACAAGCAAATAAACAAACAAAAGGAAAAGAAATCTACAGAAGCCGAAACCAATGACAAACAAAAAAGAACACGGAAAATTATTTGAAGACGTTCTCGCTTAATTGTTTTTGGTTTTTTTTTTATGCCTTTGCTTATTAATTGTACATATCGATTGACCAATCGAGCCATCTGTCGATTGATCCAACTGTCAACTGATTCATCAATCGAACGATCCATCTGTCGACTGATTTATCAGTCGAACGGTCCATCTGTCGATTGATTCATCAGTCGAGCGGTCCATCTGCCGATTGATTCACCAATCGAACGATCCATCTGTCGATTGATTTATCGATCTACCTATCTATCGGTCATTATATCATTCTCTCTGTCGATTGACCTATCGATTAAGCTTTCGATTAACTTATCGATCGACTTATTAATTTATATTTTTAACTATTTTTATTATAATTTGAACATTTTCTCATTTCTTCTTTATGCTGTTTGTGTGGCCTCAAATCGCTTATCTTTTATACAAACATATATATTTTTGAAAATATTCCTTTCATGACATTTCTCCTCTTTCTGCTATTAATTACTTTTTCTACTTCTTGGAGCATGTTCCACACTTGTAAAATGGACTTTTTTTCCATTTTCTCAATTTAGATAAATCTTCTACTTTTTCTATTTATTTATTTTATTTGTTTTTTTTTTTGCCTTTATTTTTCTTTCGATTTTGTGAAAGAGGGTGCGATGCCGCTTTTATGAAATTAAGTTTTTTCAATATTTTTTTCCTTTTATATCGAAGAAACTCAGTTTCAATGAATCACACAAAGAAACAAGAACCCTCCGTATCCCTTAGAAGAATATGTTTTGGTTTTTGGGTTATGGCTCCGCCTTCTTTCAGTTTTTTAAGCATGCATTAGATGTTGCGCTGTTAAAATAAAAATAAAAAAGTGCAAAGAAACAAAGAAAAACATTAAATTAAATCAAATTACACTAAATTAAATTAAAAAGAGTAAAAAAATAAAATTTGAAATTGAAATTAAAAAAAAAATTTATTAAACCTGAAATTAATGTAACTTATTTTTGCTTTTCTGAATCTGAAATCTACAAAATAACGAACAAAACAAAATCGCCAATTAATTCATTTGTGTTCATTCATCAGGAGGATTTGGATAATATTAATACTCCGCCAATTCATCTATCACAAGAGGAATCCAATAAAATAACGTTTATAACCACACCCCAAGGAGATATCGAGAATAATTTAAGTTCCACATCTGTAGAAGGCTTTTCAACTTATTCTACTCCCTTTGCTTCTTCTCCATCATCACCATCATCAGGTACAATTATATCGAGTAGTCCAACCATTACATCAACAATACAAGAAAGTAATTTATTAACGACGCCAAGTTTAATAACATCAAAGGCGGCAATTAGCACTGCCAGCAGCATGCCCGCCACCACTACAAGCGCTAATATAATAACAATTATGCCAATAACACCAACAACATTAACAACAACAACAGCAGCAACAACTACTACAACGACAACAACAGTAGCAGCACCAGCAGCAGGTGGAGCAGCAACATCAACGCCATCATCATCTACAACAATATCAACAACCGTATTACCCGATTATATAGAATCGAAATTTGAAAATACGCCGCCATTAATAAAAATGCGTTTACAAAAGTTAGCTGTTACATCGGGTAAATCATTTAAATTTATCATACCATCGGATACATTCTATGATAATGAGGATATGACTAATTTACGTTTGGATATAACGGATCAAGATGGTCATGAATTGAAAGCAAATTCTTGGCTGCAATTTAATGCCGAAACTAAAGAAATTTATGGATTACCATTGGATGATGCTGTATCAAAATGGCAATATCGTTTGACGGCCACAGATAGTGGCAATGAATCGGTTACAGAGATTTTCGAAATTTCTGTACAACAACATCGTGGCGTCCGTTCGGTAAATCATGAAATTAATATAGCAGTAAAAATTAATGAGAAAAATATCACTTACATTGATTGGCAACTAAAATTAGTTAACGCTATTGCTACAACAATGGGCGATTCAACTACAAATTCGATAGTAGTGAGAGAAGTACGACAAACAGCGCACGATCCACATGCTGCTACATTGATTTATTTCAATGAAACCCTACCTACAGCCGTATGCCCCGAAATTCAATTAAATACATTGGTGAAACATTTGGATGCGCATCGTTTAAGCGATTTAGTGTATCCAATGTTAGGTATAAAATCTATTACGGGCCAATTGATTGGACCATGCCAAAAAGTGTTAACCCATAAACCTAAAGTACCATCAATTGCAATGAAAAATTCACCACCAATACCTAGAAATCAAGTTGATCGTGTCGTAGCTACAACAGGACATTTATTAGTTTATAAAGTACCTAGCGATACATTCTTCGATGCCAATGATAATGTATTGACATTAACTTTAAAAACTAAAGATAATAAAGAATTAAATCCGCGACATTGGTTACAATTTGATACAAAAAATCAAGAATTTTATGGTATACCAAAAGGTGGAGATATTGGCTCTGAAGAATATCTTTTAATCGCTGAAGATTCTGGTGGTTTAACAGCTGCCGATGCCTTAGTCGTTCAAGTTAATCATGCACCAAAAAGAGAATTTTTAGTCTACTTTAAAGTATATTTAGCTGTACGTCATGAACAATTTAATGCTGATTTACAACGCAAATTTGTAGAACGTATCGCACAATTATTCGGTGATGATTCACCACAACATATACAAATACGTTCGGTGACAACATATCACGATGCTGACGGTACAATAGTGAACTTTTATAATACAACCATGTATAAAATGCATAATCGTTGTCCAGAGGATGAAATCGATGCCATACGTAATGTTTATTTAGATGGCCATACAGTTAGAGAACGGGTTCGAAAAATTTTAGGATCCGAATTAAATGTTACAAATATTCAAGTTACAACATTGGGCATATGTAATCGTAAGTAATCGTATTAATCAATTCAATGACATATATGTTACCATTCTCTTCTAATTGTTGTCTCCGATTATCTTGGATATACGTAATTTTGTTTTTATTGAACTCAGCTCAAACTGACGTAACACATCGAGAATTTATACCAAATCGTACGGAGGAGCCATTACTAAAATCGACCTTCTCAGATGATTATATGTTCACTATTATATTACCGGCCATTATAATAGTTTCAATGATATTAATTGCAGCTTTAGTAGCATGTTGTTTACATCGCCGTCGACGTAAAAGTGGTAAAATGGAATTAGGTAAATATACAATTGAAATGCAAAAAAAAAAACAATATAATTTATTTCACTAATTCATATAAATCGCATATTTAAGGCGATGAAGAAGAGCGTAAATCATTTAAAACCAAAGGTATACCTGTGATTTTTCAAGATGAATTAGATGAGAAACCTGAAATTGGTAATAAGAGTCCAATAATATTGAAAGATGAAAAGCCACCATTATTGCCACCGTCCTATAATACGTCCACCACCATAAATGGTAGGTTATGCAATATATATTCAATTTGTAATGTTAACTTAGGTGTAGGCCTTTTGGAAGTATCCAAAAAATCCCATTCAGATAATCAAGTTTAATTTTAGGTGATGATGTCGATGAATATGTACCACCGCCAGCGGTTATGATGGCGGGTGGTGGCGGTAGCAGTGGCCGTGAATCTCGAGGGAAATCACCAGTTACGCCATCATATCGTAAACCCCCACCATATGTGTCACCATAAAATTTATTTACTTAAATAATACTAATAATATATCATACATATATATATAACACAGAGCATTTACAGAGTAAAAAAACTAAATTATAAAAATTTATTTATACTTTATTATGTACTTCATTACATTTAGCAATCAAAACGTAAACATTTCTTTTCGTCAAACTAAAACAAAATACAAAAAACCATAAAGGGCAAAATGCAAAGAAAAGCAAAAAAACAAAATAAAATAAAAGGAAAACAAAATAAAATAAAAGGAAAGCAAAAAAACGAGTAGCGAAGAAAGTTCAGTTAAACTTTCTGAATATAACAATAAATTGGCAGAAACAATCTTTTCACTTTAACTTTACCTTTTATTCTTTACACTTTACACTTTATACTTTAATAAGAAAATAAAAAAACAATAATAATTATAATAACAATAAGAACAACTAAAACAGGATAATATCAATAATTAATCGTAATTAATCATAATAAACAAAACGAACATAACAACTAAATGTAAAATGATAATAAAAATAATGGTATAATACAAAGTAAACAATAGAAAAGGCAAGGAAAGGAAAAATAAAGAAAAGAAGAGAAAAGCAAAAACAAAAAAACAAAAACAAACAATCTTTTTTATAATAATCAATATATTGGACAACAAAACAGAAAACTAAATAAAAGAGAGAAAAAAAAAGAGAAAACACAAACCAATATACACGAAAAGATGTTGTTTACTATTTTCCTCTCATCTCCATGTATTTCTCTTTATAGTTTTTATATGAAAGCAACAAGCGTCAAAATGTAAGAAACTAAAAATATTAGTTTCATTTTTCCTTACTGTTTAATTATCAATTATATATAAATATTTCGATTATATTAATTTATATATATGTATATATACATACATATATATATATATATATACGTATATAATATTTTTATATGCCAAAACGATAGAGCACATTAATTTGCTTTTGATATCCTTTTTAAAGTTTTCATAAATTCTATTGAATAATTTGTTTAATTGAGAAACGAAAAATTAATTAATTATAATGATAATCAAACATTATACATGTTTTATATATTATATAAGTTCTGTGCTATATATATATATATATATATATATATATATATATATATATATATATACACCCATACACAACATACGTACACAGTTAAGCAAACAAACAAATAAGCAAGCATGCATACACACATACTCACTCACACACCCAAGAAAAGCGAAAAACGAAAATTAATGATTATAAATTATGTTCGAAAATGTACAACATTTTGTTTAATTTTTATACCCACCAACCAGAGATTGAATATATAATCATTTGGTCAAAATGTTTGCAACACCTAAAAAAAAGAAAGTATATATTTTTGATCAGCATCAAATTGTTGAGTCGTTGGAGCCATATCTGTCTATCTGTACGTCTGTGTATTGTTGACACTCTCCTGATGGGAGATTCTTGCTTCTTCTTCTTAGAAATTCTTAAACGCAACATTCTATTGAAAATGAGGTAAATCGCTGAAGAGATACATCCGCATAGCAATCTAAACTAGACAGATTTGTCTATTTCTAAGCAAACCTTTTTAGGATTTTTTGTTCAACATTTTTTACTTCTTTGATACCACAATATCCTGTAATGCCTAGTCAAAAGCTATGGAAATCAATTAGGTCTATCCGAAATTATATAGCGCCATGTTTTTACTTCTTTCATTTGAATTTTATACTTATTTTGTACAACCTGCAAGAGGTAGAAAGTTGAAATTTCGCAATTAATATTCAAATCATCATTACTCCACGATAACTGTGCTTAAATGGCACAAATCGACTTGGAAGTCAATTCCTTTTTTTTTTTAGATCATTAGGCTTTTCTATGTAAGTTTTAACACCATAATGCATTGGTGGTGGATATTAAAGATTTGGCTTTAGCCAAATATAATCTTCTTAGTTTTCTTTTTTTCCTAAATTTAAATTTTTTAACATTTTCTTACATAAATTAAAGAGCAATTTTTATTTCAATAAATATTATTATTATTTTTTTTTGGTATGTTTTGTAGATTTTTTTACATTAAAAAAATGTTTCATTTTGCATTTTGATTTTTCGTAAACTGACTCCTCCAAATATACAATTTAGTCCAAGGCGTTCCGAAAAAGATTTTAATATCTGTACATGTGCCTGAAGATATGTACTTGATGTTCATGTAGACAAGAACAAAAAATATCGAGTAAAATTGATATGACAATCACAAAGTTTTAGATTTGAAATGGAAATTAAAATTGAAATTGAAGTTGCAGTCTAATGAATTCAAACCACATAGAAGAAGCTTCTTAAGGCACAATAGTGTACCTTTTTTCATCTATTACTTTCTAAACTATTATACGTAGATATATGAAAAAAAATTCAAAGTATTATTTATTTACAGATTCTTAAATGCTTCACTTTTTATTGGTATTGTGCCCTAAAATTTGTCTATTTATATCGTACATCCCAATACAATCGGTTTTTGCGGATATGTCATCTACGTTCTTAAAGGATTTTTACATAGATTTTATTCTATAGATCGATTTAATATTCCTTTCTAAATTCTGAATTGTTTTAAATATGTTTGGCTGTTGCCTGCCTGCTATGAATCAATTTTGCAAAGCTGCAAGTTTTGATATGTTCTAATGACATTTGATAAGTGTGCGAATTTTGATACAAAGTCGTCGGGAAGTAAATATGGGCATTATCGGGCAATTTTTATTAACATTCTCCATATAAAGTTGATGTATGAAAAAAATTTACAATTTCAATTATTTTGTGATAAAAAGCGGTGCACAATACTTATATAAGACCGTAAACAAGTATGCTAAGTTTATTCAAAATCGCTGAACATTTCGAAGCGCCTTCCATATAATAAACTTTAATTATAATTTGGAAATTACTATTTTTCACTTGCTTAATTTCTAATTTATTAAATTAGATTCTATTAAAATTCACATTCGGCGAAGTCGAGTAAGATGTTTAGAAGTGGACCCGTACCTTACCCTTAAAGTTCATATTTTTTTTTCATTTATATTTATTGCATAAATATTTACATTTTATACTTACATTTTCTTGCATTCATAGTAAGTAATTTTATAATAAATTAAAAAAAAGAAAAAACACAAAAAACACCAAGCAACAGTATTCCAAACGATCGGTACCGATCTACGTTACATGTGCGAAAGAAAAGCGCTAAATATTATTTAAAAGGCCAGAATAAAAAAAAATTTATACGTTTCCTGCTTATAAAAGATTAAGATTCACAGATGTGAGAAATAGATTTCGAATGTTAAATATTTGTTTTTTCCTTTTTTATGTTAAATATTTATATTAATCGCTCTTGAAAAAGAAATTTAGTTTCTTCAAAGACTACACAATAAAATATTAATTATTATTTTAACTTTCTGGAAATTCTTATTTCATTTACAATATTTTTTTAATTATTCTTTAAGCAAGTTCTTTTTTCATCCATTTTGATGGAATTTTAGAATAAATTTTAAGCAAATCTCTTTCTCTGTCTCTTTTCCTCCCTATATATCACACTATCTCCCTCTCTCTCTCTCTCTCTCTCTCTATTCCATTTTTTTTTTCTTTTTTTTTCAAAGATAATTTCGATATGCAAAAGTTTAATGTCGCTTATTTTTAAGTAAATAAATTTAGTTTCGATAATAAGCAAAAGATTTCACCTCAGATGTTGAATTTAATCTTATTCAAGATAATAATCATAAATAAAAGTAAGCATAAAATAAAAAAAAATTAAGCGTACAATAAACTAAAATGAAATGAAATGAGATGATAAACAAAATTGATGAAGACAATGATTTTTATTTTGATTACTATTTTTACATATTTTATCCATCATCGCAAATTAAGCAGAATTTTGGCTATACCCAAGTCGCAGCCATGAAACATTTTATTATCTTGATCATTAAGGAATTCTAAAGTAATGAAGCAAATCGATCAACGAAAAAAGAGAAAATAGTCCGGCGGAAAAGCCTAAATTTAGTGCTGAGCTGGATCTTTCTTATTTTTAATATTATTTTTTTATTACTTCTTTCATAAAAAAAATATGATCCATATAATAAATTATAATAAAAGAAAAGTATCGCTTGTGACCTAAATTCCATTTGCAATACCAATTTGCCTGCAAGCATTTCCAATGTTCCTGCCAAATTTGAGCTCGGTATTTCTGCTTCTAGGACCAAGAGTATGTTAACAGCACACGGACAAACATACACATCTTAATCGATTTAAAATTTATGGCTGATTACAAATTTATATAATTTGTAGGGTCTCAGACAGATTCTTTTTGTATATTACAAATATAATGACAAAATGAAAGAGAAATTTATTAAAAACACTTGTTTCAAATGTTTGCCAGTTATATTTATTATTTATTTACATAAGAAATAAATAAATTTGTATTTACATATTTCTATTTAATAAAAGAAATCGAACCAAAAAGAAAAAAAATTTATAGTTGATCATGACCAGCTATTGTATACTCTATGCCACCACATTACAACTAACTAAAAAGAAAAGTAAAAAAAGGGAATTTTTTTTTGTGCCCATTAAATTAATACGTTGTATTAATTTTTGGTAAAAAAAAAAATAAATAAATAAATAAAAATCACCGAAATGATAAGATTTTGGTAACGCAGGACATTGTATGAGAACTAAATCGAAGTTCATACAAATTTATCAAATATTTTTAAGGTCCATCAAAGAATCAAAGAAACATTCTAAATTGTAGTTTTGGTTGGTTGATTGGTTGGTTGATGCGTCCATTTCAAGTTCTGTATCGATGTGTAGTATAGAGTATTACAAAAAAAATAAAAACAAATAATAATTTAAATGAGAAGAGATAGGTACGTGAGAAACTAAATTAATTAGTAATTGTCAATCGATATATAACTCTAAAATAAATCCATCTAATTTAGTTTTTCTTTTTCTAATTTTTTTTTCTTTTGTACATGGAAAATTTTCATCTATACATTGAAGCTACTTAGAATTATTAAATTAATTATTTAGTGTATGATTTTCATATGCTACCCACCACTCTCTCGTGTGCGTTTATAAATTATTAAATTAATAATAAAATATTTGGTTTGTTGTTAAAAAAAGTAAATCAAAAGAGGATAATACAAACGAAAATTTACATACATTTAAAATAAGTGTAATTATAATCATTGGTAATGCATAATAATGGGCTACTTTATTAACTAATGTGGTTGGTCGAAGTGGGCTGAGGAAGGAATGTGGTACCGAGGGGGCAGGAAAGAGGTGGCAAGGAAAGACAACAGAACGGAACTGAACGTAAATGGGAATAGGAATAGGAATGGACTTGGGAATGGAAATGAAACGGTATGAGAACGGAAAAGAAGCCTGCGGGGAATGAAAAGGGGATGAATTGGATGACGATTAGAAGAAAAGGAACCGTAATTTTATAAATATCAAAAATCTAAAAATTTCCTAAAATATTTAATACTATCATTTTAGTTTAACAAAAAAAAACAGTTTAATAACATTACCAATAAAGCAACAGCTGAAGCAGAAGCAACAACAAAAGAGCAAGTTACATTGAATTATTATTTAGGCGAAAAATTCATTCAATTAATGCAATGCTCATGATCATTGCTTTTATCTTAGTTATATTAATATTTCTGACGTTGTTGCTTCTTCTGTTACTTTTGATGTTGTGGCGGCGGTGGAGGTGGTGGTGGAGGTGGTGGTGGTGGTGGTGGCGGTGGTGGCGGTGATGGTGATGACGGCACTGAATTTAATATTATTTTTTTATGTTCTACATCAGATTTCGAAGGCTCGCTTATAAATGATGATTCAATTTTGTACAGAGCACAAGCTTCATTTACATAACGATTGAATATATCTGGTTTATCTGCGTACACATGATGACCAGCACCAGCGACAATTTTAATGTCTACAGCAGAATCAGCACGTTGTGATTTGATTTTCTCACCAGACGACGAATCTATCCAAGAACGCGAACCATATATAAAAGTGATTGGTATATCATAGCGTACATCTTTAATGCGATGTATCATTGGATGTTTAGCCCAACCGAACGATTCCATCATAGTATGGAAAGCTGATTCTCCGGTTGGCGATTGAGCATTACACTGATGTATATATTGTGGCAAAAGGGTGGAATCTTCATGAATAGCTGAAGCAAATTTACGCATAATATCAGGCCGTGTCTTTTGCACAATCCATTCTCCGAATGGTCCGGCAGCTCTTAATGCCCATAATGGATTTAATGGTGTCAATGCATATGCTACAGCTTTCACCCAAAATGGTATTTGTCTACTTGATAATGCTTCAGCCGGTTTCTCTGGGAAACCCCATGGATCGGCTAATATTAAATGTTTAACACGATCAGGATATGATAAAGCATAACTTGATGCTATAAAACCTCCCATTGAATGTCCCAATAATATCATATGCTGGATATTCATTTCACGACGCCACTCTTCAACAGATTTCACAAATTGTTTCTCACAGATTAGAGCATCACTTGAGAATTTGGGACGTGAGCTACGGCCAAAACCCAATATATCAATAGCATAGCAGGGTCGCTCCTGTGCTAAAGCATCCAAATTTAATACCCATAATGCAACACCGGCACCCAAGCCATGTAACAAAACTAATGGCACTTCACGTGAATCCGTATTCATACCGATCGTCCATATTTTATCTGATTCACCAACAGCTGGTCCAACATCAACAAAGAAGCCACGATATGGAATTTTCAAGTACGATAAAATTTTCTTCTCCACTGCTCTCAACATAATCGGTGAACTTGCCGTCCAATTGAAGAACCATTTAAAAAACCAAAAACGTGATGGCTTATGATCCTAAATTAGATGAAATGAATTGAAATGAAATAAAGTGCAAAAAAAGCAAAAAAAAAAAAAAAACAAAGAATAAAATTTGTATTGAAAATGGCAATATGGATGATCTCACAATAACAATAATAAACACAACATTTTAATAACTTAATCAAATTTGCTTCTTTCGTTTCATAAATTTTGTTTATTGTCTTTTTATATGACAAAATTGAATACAATTAATAACAAAATTGTTATATAATTTTTTTTTATTTTTTCAAATTTTCTATCAATTGTTTTTTCCAAATCTTCCTTTTTATTTATTTATTTGCTTCAGTAATCTTTCTGTATGATTCATTCTAATAAACAAATTGTTATCACACAATTGTCAATTAGCTTACACTTTTCGATAAATTTAACGGTGTGTAATTTTCTTTGTCATTTTGATATTGTACGTTGTTATCGCTGTCCATATTTAAAGTTGAATGAACCTGCTTTTCTACTTTCCTGCTTGTTTGCTTGCTTATTAGCCTAACTGACTCACTGTCTGACTGACTGACTGACTGACTGACTTACTGACTTACTGACTTAATAAATAAATGAATGAATAAATTATTAATTTTATTGCCGCCTATTGCTTTACACAACTCGCTTTGTCACCTTCATGCAAAGTATTCAACAGTCACCAAAAAAAAAAAAAAAAAAAAAAAAAAAAAAGAAAGAAGCAAATTGTTCCACTTTTTCTTTTTTTTGGCCGCATTTATAAACGAATAAACATTTACAAACAAACAGAAACATACTTCATTTTTTATTATTCTACGATTATTTTTGACGATCTACATGTAAATATTAACCAAATAAATTGGAACGATTAAAGGTCATTGCTATTGTTATTATTGGTGTTTTGTTTGTGTGTACGTTTGTGCTTTCATTGTATATACATCCAGCATATTTTTCTTTGTTTGTTTAGAGATCTATTTATCATTCCACTCGAATAATTTTTCACAATTGCAATTACTTGTAAAAAGGAATTTTCTTCTCTATGTATAAACTTTTTCTAATAGTTGTTAATATTATTATTGTTATTGTTGATATTATTGTTATTATGATTCTTATTATTATTATTATTATTATTATTATTATTATTGTACATTTATTTGTTAGTGTATTGAAGAGATTTGAATTTTTTTTCTGGTTTCTTTTTAGCTTATTGAAGTTTTAATTTGCAATTTTGTTTTTTCAAATTTTCACTCTTTTCACAAAATTAACCCAAAATAAAATTTGTTATTGCTTTTTATATTTATTAGCCGTTTATCTTCTTTACAGACCCTTTCGTACGTATGTTTCGTTGCATCAGCTGTGCCGTTCCTATCAAACTCTCTCTTTTCTCTCACTGACTCTCTCTCTCTATTTCTCTCATTCTATTTTTACCTCTACCTCTCTCTGCTTTATTAATTTCTTTTGATTTTCCATTAAATCTGGCTTCATACCCTACGACCCCGGCCTTTGACCCGTGGCCAAGCTCGAGTTAATATTGGCCCGGGGCTCGTATCCTCTAACCAATATTTCAGCCCTTCACCTTAACCCATTCATCCTATTTATATGAAACCTAACTACTCACCCCCCCCCCCCTCCCTGCGCACCCACTACCGCTCCGCCAACCATTGGCCAATTGTACGAATAGCATTTCTATTAATTAGATGACTTACCTCGACATCCATGATAGCGTTAGATGCTGCAGCTGGCGTAGTGACTGCAGTCACAGAATTTGATGTTGTAGTGTCCATTGTTGCCCTTGCAGTTGTTGTTGCTGCTAATGTTGCACTGTCATTGCTACAATAATTATTACTACAATTACTGATGGATGCTGTTACTAATGTTGTTGTTGATGCCGTAATTGTTGTTGTTGTAACAATTGTTGTTGTTTCTGTTATACATTTACCAGCAACTGATTCACGAGACATTCTTCTTCTTCCTATATCAAAAAAACAAAACCAAAAAAAAATTTTTTTTTGCGTAATTTATTTATGGACAATTGTACGTTTGTTCTTGTTGTTGTTATTGCTGCTGATGATGATGTTTTTGTACTTTGCCCTTTATCTATTGTTTTTTGTTATTTATTGTTATTTTCCTTTATTATTATTATTATTATTATTATTATTGTTGTTGTTGAATGATTTTTTGCTGGAATTTATGAGGAAACACTTATTAAATTTAATGATGATTTCGTGCTTTTATTTTAAAGCTATTGGATTAATTTTCGTATTTTTTAGATGGATACTTTTTGTTTGTTTTTTTTTTTTTGGTTTGATATTCGGAAAACCAAATTATAAAATTTTTGTTCAATTAATGCCGCAAATGTAATTTTTAATATGTTGATTCTATTTTTTCTCGATATATATTTTTTGATAATTTTCCAAACAATTTACAGACTTTTTCTTTTTTTTTATCTTCAAGTTTTCCTGAGCTAATTGGCTTTGAAATGACTTATTCAAAGAAAATATCTAAACAACATTTGCGTTTCTTGTCAAACGGAAATTTCTGCTTCACTTTTCGTTCTACATTGTTTTTGTTTGTTTTTTCTTTTCTTTTTCTGGATTTTTTGTTGCTTTTGATTTTTTTAGTTTTTTTTTTTCATATTTTTTTTTGTTTTCGCTTTTTTGTTTTTTTTATGGTTTTGTTGCTAATGAAAGTGTATTTTAAAAATATTAACTCATTTTAATTATTGACTATTGTTTTTGTTGTTGTTGTTGTTGTTGTTGTTGTTGTTATTGTTGCTTTGCTATTTTCTTTAATTGTTTTGTTAGAACAAAACCTAAATATGAAATGCGATCGATGGAATCGATCCATATAATGTCATGAAATACGACCTGTTTTGTATTATTTGTCCATAGAATTATTTTTCCATGTCATTGTGATTTGCATCATACATTTATTCATTAATTTTAGAAGTTTCGTTAATATTTCATTTCCATGTATTTAACTTGTACATTGTACAATTTTCTTATTTTCCATGAAATGAAAGTTCTCCTTATATTATAAATTATTTTAATGCCTTGTTGTTATTATTGTTATTGTTGCTGTTATTATTTTTATTATTAGTATTGTTATTATTGTTATTGCTTTTTCTGCTGTAGTTGGTGGTCTTATGAAAAAAAAGTCCATAATAAGTGCATTTTATTCTAATTTCAATGAAATACAAAAAAAAAAAGACAAAAAAGCGAACTTAGTTTAAATTATTATCAATTTATTAAAATTAATCGCTATAAATTTTGTGATAGCAGATTTATTTGTATATAAATATATATATGGTACACATTTTCATATCATTATTAGTTTTAATTATATTCTAAAATATGTTAATTCCCCTACTCTCTCACTCTCTACATTATAAAAACTAAATAGAATTAATTTCATTATCGCAAGAGACGATGAAAACACTGTTAGTGTAACGGTGGTGATGTTGAAATATAAATTACTTATATGTATATATATATATATATATATATATATGTGTGTGTGTGTGTGTGTGTGTCTGTGTGTATGGTATGGTGAATTCAATTTGAAAATGAATAATAAACGAAAAAGAATAAGAAGAAGAAGTAGAATTAGAACATAAAGAATAGCAAGACAAATGAAAGCAACAAAATAGCAAATATATAACCGAACATAGAGAAAGAGAGAGCAAAAATGATGAATCTCCCCGATTATTAAATTGTTGAATGATTTTTCATTTTAGACAATTCCAATTTAAAAATATTATGCGTTGTTACTACTAGTTACGATAATATCAAAATTAATCTATTTGAAAAATAGAAAAGATTGTTCAGATATCTGCTCATACATCCATCAATTAAATAATTAAATTTTAATACATTTTCCAAATTTATCTACAACCTTTTTGATTCAATGCCCTAAAGGTATACAAAATTTAAACTAATTTCAAAATTTATAAAATTCTATAATTCTTAAAATTTCGATTTATGAGTTCTTAAAGATTTGATATCAATTACTTTTATTAACATTCATTACCGGATATTTGATATTATTCAGATATATATGATTCATTAATATTCCACTTAGGTTAAGCTTAAATCATTTTAATTTTAATTCGAACTTTTAATGAAAAAAATTTTGAATACAACAAATCGATTGCTCCGATGGGTAATAAACAATGAATAATGATAGATTTTGCAGATTAAGAGCAATTTTATTTTTTATATATATATAATTTATTTCATTCCATATCAATCGTTAAATAATTGGAATTACTATTTGCAATTGAATCAAGTTATTGCGATTATATAAAAATAAAAGAAAAAAAATATTAAATAAAGCAAAAATGGAGAATTATTAAAATTATATACTTTTAAAAGTACAGCTTTGAACAGAGATTTACTAAGATTCGATCGATTGACATTTAGCTAAAATGATTATAATATCAATAATACAAATAATAAAAAATAATAGTAATGGTAATAAGAGTAAAAATTTGCACATTTCAAATAATACAATGTTAGAGAGATAGAAATGTTTCGAAATACTGGACATTTAATTTGAATTTTTTCGATAACTTTCATTCCATTTCATGTTGTCCAAGTAAATAGATAAGGTAAGATAATTTAAGTGCCTATACTGTTGACACTACATTGTGAGCTAACTTCAAAATCAGAGACATTATCTGAACCGAAACCACCGTACAAACCGGTTGGACCATTATTATGTAAACCATTTTGTATATTATTATACAAATGATTAGTTGGATTTGTACCTAAAGCCATTGAACCACTTTTTGAGCGTGGCTTTAATACAGCTGGTATATACATTGGTGGTGGTCCAGCTGCATCTACAATACTAGGACGTTTGACACGTGTACAACGTTTTATTGGTGACATAAACACAAATAATGTTAATGTTACGAGCAACGTTATAATTAATACCAATGCTCTAACTAAACCGGCACCACGTATATATGATATCATAGCCATTATTAATAATAATATTACGACAGAAAATTTTGTCATTGTTACGGCTGTGGAATGTATTTTACCACCATTACGTGATATCATATTTGATGGTCCATAAGCAAAATATAAATTATGACGATCAACAAAATGTTTAAAACAAATATATACCATTGCAAATGGCATAATTAATGGACAAAATACACTGTACACAATAGCAATGGTGAAGACTAAAGTCGTCCAAGCATAATGTATACCAAATGGAAATTCGATACATATCATTTTTCTTATATATGGTGTTTCAGCTTTCGATTTGGCCGTTAAAAGCATCCATAGGTAAACAATTAACTCGGGGAAACGCAATAATTCTAAAGCGGTACCAATAAAACCGGCCGTTATTATATAATTGACATAGAATGAGCCACGATCTGGTAAAAATATGCATTGCCAACGTTTAATATCATCACTCACAGACCATAAAAGTAATGCTTCAGCGGATGCTAAACCCAACGATGGTAAAATTAATATCATAAATAATAAATAACCAAAACATTTAGTCATCATCGAATAATTTAATTGAGATCGCGTATAATAGCTCATCCATTTGTCAGAGAAGGCTACAATAACCGGCATCAATACAGATAATGTCCATAGCATTAGTGTGGGTAGAAATTCAGATACTAATGGTGATAATGTGCTGATACTGTCTTTAATCAAGGCTACACTATCTAAAAAATTGACAATCATGGCTGGTGTGGTTAAGAAAAACAATAATATGAATAATAAGATATTAACAATTGCCCATTTTAACATCCAATGGCCGCGTGAGACATTCAAATTTTCCCAAAATAAATCATCCGGTGATGGAGCAAATTCTACTTTCCATTTACGATAACCGATCGGCTTAAAATGTGATATAATATTTTGAGCCTCTTCCACGGTCGATAAAGTAATAAATGCTATATCCAGTGGTTCATTTAAAGCTGACGCTCTTAGACGTGCTACATCTCCACTTAATGTTCTCTCTTGCTTCTCATAATATTCATAAGCATTCACTTTCTCGCATGAACATAACTTTGGACGTAACATTAATGTATCTCTATCACGATGATTTTGACAATAAATGCGCGCATCTAGGGCTCTTTCGTATTCAGCATTACATCCATATAATTTTGATATATTGTAAGCCACTTGAACATCTTCAATTGAAACATCCGGGAATAGTTCATGTATATAATTTCGTATAATTGTTTTGTTGCGATCATTATTATCAATATTTGTTACCATTAGAGTACGAGTTGGCGCTTTTTTAAAAGCATTCCGTCCAGACGATAAACGCATTATTAAAACAATTAATGGTGCATATGTGATAGCAACAAAGACATGTATCCAAAGCCAATGTGAATCAGGTGCTAAATTGGCCATGGTAGTACGGCCAAAAGTATTCACATCATAATCATCATCATCTGGCCCATTCAGAAAATTTACAGGTAATATTATTACTAAAGAGACTACGGTGACAATAGCCATAACTATCATTAAATGTTGCTGATATGATAGATAATAAACGGCATCTGGTCCAGTATGTAATAATATTTGCTCTTTACGTAATTTAAATGTGATTATAATCCAAGAAAATAGACCTTTATCATGTGGCTCATTGTTATGCGTTTGCGATTCCATATCACTCCGTAATTCTGTTGTGCCATTCAATCGTAATGGTTGAGAGGATTGAGCATGCAATTGTAACTGTTCATTCACACTTGAACCGCCAGAATTGTAGAATGCTTCTGTCCAATGTTTTGAATAACTTCTATTTCCATTTACACTAGCATTTGTCGATGGAACAGCACAATGTAGAGTTTTTTCACCATCATCATCTCCTACAAGTGTTCCATCATTTCTTAATTCTTGAATCGTATTATTTGTACTTGATTCTGGTATTCTACGACAACTGATGCTCGTATGTGCCGGTGAATGTATCGACATCGCATTGTTCATTACATGGGGTTGTGCCACCATCGCTTGCTCATTAACGCTATTACCCCGTGAATAGAACACTTCAGTCCAACGTTTACGATTACCATTATTATTAATTAAAGCCAATCGGCCATAATCACCTGCCTGATGACGTAATATGGTAAATAATATCAATAATAAGAGCCATGCTAAAACATTCAATAGCAACGTCTCCGGTATACCACTATAACTATTTATAAGTAAGACTGTTTTATTTAGAGCGCTACAGCCATAGTCCACATCGTTAGCCCAGGCGCTTACATTAAAAAAATTCTCCATGATTTATATATATATATATATATATATATATATATTTATATATAATATATATATTTATATATATATATATATAAATCTATATATATATAAATCTAAATACATACATATATATATAGAAGAATGAGTATTTTGTATTGTATTCTATAGAATAGTATCACTTAGAATAAATGAGTAGTCCATAATATTAAGTAAGCACGCTGTAAAACAAAAAAAGAAATTATTTAATCAAGTATTATACTAATCAAATTTCATTAAATGGAAAATCAGTCGCTGAAATTGTAAACCACCTCATTTAATATAAATGAAATATGAAAAATTTTTCTAAAAATTAAACACTTTACTAAAAACGTTTAAACGACAATAATTGCTCATGTTTAAATTATTATTATTATTATTATTATTATTATTATTATTATTATTATTATTATTACAACTACTGATAAAAGATAATCTTACAATACAATTTTTATGGTAGTTTTAGTAAACAATTTGATGCGAAATGATTTGACTTGGTTATGGAAAAATCGCACACTTGTAGATCGAATGAATTAATTTCATATTCTTATAATTTTTAAATGTTTGAATAAAGTGAAAACAAAATGAAAAATTATCATAATTAAAAGCATAAAGACCCAGAGACCACCATCACTCTTGATAAATTCAAGCAATCAAAATAAAGGAAGATAGAAATTTATTTAATTTTCAATAATCAAATTTTTTCGTCTCAAATTATTCTTGGGCTTTTTTTCAACTTAAATTATTTCAGGTACTGAAGAGCAAAATTGATTGTTGAACTTTTTAACGTTATGAATGTAGCTTATAAATAAATTCAAAAATCAATCATTGCAATCATCACATCCTTTACCTTGGCCTTGTACCATTCTATGAGCATATAGTCGCATCGCTGACTAACCGATTCTTTGTTTAATTATCAAGTTTGATTCTTGGCATATACCAAAAAAAAAAAAAAAAAAAAAAAAAAAAAACGAAAACAAACAAAAGACTGAACCACAAAAAAAAAGATAAGAATCATTGTAGTAAAATTGCCCACTAAAAGGTATTTCATGTTTGATAACACACAAGAGATAAATTTGAAAGAATAAAAGCACCAATAATTACATTAAGTATTGAAAAGGTTTACAAATAAATAAAAATCTAAAGTCCATTTGAAAATTGTAATTTGTTTAATTTATTATAAAGGCAACGGTGACCATGCCCGCCAAACCCTTCTGCACCATCATCCATCACTATAACAGCAATAATAAAAGCAGTTGGTGAAAATGTTGCAGAAGTCAGATCATCATTTCAAATCAGGAAAATATATACCAAAATTAAGAAAATTAAAACAAGTAAGTAAATTATAATTGGCTTGGTCCAAATTTATATCCAGACATTAACACTATTTGGCAACTTATAGTACGGACAGATAATTTAAAATTGTATAATTTCAGATTGGTATGGCCGATTGGCATGATTTTTACATAGACATTGTAGAAGAACCTCATTAATATTTGTATAAAATTTCATCTTTATATCTGTTTCAGCTTTTTCATTAGAAGCAAAAAGCTATAAATTTTTGTTTTAAAAAGAATGATGCTTTTAGTTTTCGTTGAACTATGGCTTGTCCTTTGACCGATTTCACATGAACTTTCAATTTTTCTGTTAAATTTCAAATCGATATCTCCTTTTTAACGATCAGAAGAATGTTTATCGCACACGTACAGACGAACAGACGGACAAACGGACAAACGGACAAACCCCTCTAAATCGATGCAGAATTAGGAGTTTAATTTTTAAGCGTTACAAACCTAATGACAAAATGTGTATACCATCAGCTTCTAGATGGTAGATATAAAAAATGCAATTTTCAAGTAATTTGATAAGTTTAATTATTATATAATAAATGAGGGTATTCAAAAAAAATTATCGGTTCAAAGCAAACGTGGCACAATGGTATGGTATGGTATGGTATGGTACAACAAGCAACAACTCTCGGACGATTTTCATTAAAATATTATCAGGCAGTGATATTCAATGATGTTCGTTATTCAACATTGATTTCTTTTTTCACAATATAATGCTCAAGTGAGAAGTCCTCGTAAAAGTGATCCATACAACTCTAAACATTTTCAATAGAGTTTGTTATTTCGTATACCAAATAATTTCAGAATATTGTCCAAATTGCAGCCTGTAGGTGGATGCAACAAATGAACAGACGAACGGAGAAGTTTAAATCGAATTGTAAAATGATACTGAATCAGTTGTTATTTAAAAAAAAAATGATCCATCGAGATATGCAAATATTGAATAATAAAATAATTAACAACAAATGGACAAATGAACTAATATGTTGTGGCCAGTTTTGCTGCAATTTAAAAAGTTGTTTTGGGTTGAATCCTAATAATAAAATCATCTTTAATCATCCTCAGCCATCTTTAGTCAGAGAGTTGTTTAAGAATTGGTGTTAATGGCAAAATTTTTTTTTTTCTGGAAAGTTTTTTTTGTTGGAAAATTCTGCACACTATAATCGTGTGAGTTTAAATTCTGGCATGCATATAGAGATTTGAAACGATAACTTCTTTCTGCAGCAAAATGACAACAAAATCATCATCATTGTTTCAATTGAAATAAATGATGAAATTAATCTAAAAATCTCTTCTAAGACTTCTATATAAAACTACATTATAGTTATATCTGATAGTACAACAATAACAGCTGAAGCAGCAACAACAATAAATCAATTAAAGCGTATGACATGCATGCTCATATTATGATTCATGATTTTATGAAAGCCAACTCTTTCTAATTGCATTACAAGACCAATATTCTTCTTATACATTCATGTCCACTAAAACTCAAATACAAGGTAACATTATTAAATGTTCGTGTAATACATTTGATTAAATATCAAAACATTATAAACAAAGAAAATTGCAATACGCAACAGAAGGCAGAGAGAATAAATTTACTCTAGGAAAGTAAATTTTATTATGCATTTATTTGTTTAATATATTGTTGATTATTTTCTAATAATTTTCTTAAGTTTCTTAACTTTATTTAGAAATGCAAAATGAAAAATAGAATTATAAAAAGACAAAAAAAAAAAAAACAATATACAACAAATGGCTACGTGTCCACACAACAAACCTTTCTCTTCTTTTCACTTCTTTTCTTGTTTCTTGTTTTTATTTTTTGTTTTCTGTTTTCTGTTTTCGTTTTTCTAATATTTTCTATGGCATTACATACACTGCTCGAAGCTAAGTTTCAGTCTCAATACGGAATATTAATTTTGTAATAATTTAATGGAATTTTACATAATTTTACAATATTTTATTGTAATGACTTCATCCATAATGCCACGCAGTAACTACAATACTAATATTTATACAAACATCTGAACAAACAAACACCTGAACATTCTAATCCATACAATTCTTGTTATTTCGTTCTTCTTTATTGTTTTCTGGGTTTTTTTCAAATTGAGCACAACACAATGAATGAAACAAAAGCAGAAAATATTTATATTACCTTTCCATTTAATTGTTTTTCAACATTTTTTTTTTTTGGTTTTTTTGTTTTCGTGAATGCGCGTTTTGTGACTTATTATTCATTTAATTATTATTACTATTTATTTTCATTATATTTTCATTTTGTTATGTGATAAAATAATTAAATTTAAATGAATGCACGCATGAAATTTCAATTTCTCTTTCTTTCTTATTATTTATTTTATTTAATTTTTTTTTTTTTTTGTTTCAACTTTTACTTCGTTTTACTTAAGCACACTTATTTATCAATCGTCTAATGAATTTATTTGCATTATCTATTCTTCTTTTTTAAATATTTTCATTTGCTAAAATATTTCCATTGTAATTATTGTGTGTATGTACGATGATTATGAATGTATAAGTGTAAATAAAGTAATATTTCAAATTGTTAAAATGCAAGCAAACTAGCAAATTTGCAAGTAATTTCATTAATTGATAAATGTAAACGCATATACACATTCTCTTTGTTCTCTTACGCTCTCTTTCTTTGCCCGTCTTTAATGCTCTTACGAAATGTACAAGATTTAATTAAGGTTTATGTCATGAATTTCTTGTGCCAATTTTGCTTGCTTACTTAACCATATCAGATTGGAATAGTCCCTCTAAAGAAATTTAAAATTTTGTTTCTTTTTTTCCTTTCCAACAAATGTTACGTTTATATAATTCGTTGCACAAAATCTGCGTACAATATATTTTCCTACTTCAAATAGGCAGCCTTGAAATTATCATTTCCATTTATCAGCCTGCACTACTAGCCTTGTTGGCCTATTCAAATCAGAGAATTATAATAATTTTACAATGCTTTTTACAAATTGTTTGATTTCATTCAAATTAATACCATTCCATATGCAATTAACCTGTGTCTGTGTCATTTCTTTTTTTTTTTTACTTCCATAAAATGCTACAAAATTACAAAATTGAAAAATATAAGAGAAATATTTGTGATAACATGCGTTGTTAACTTCACTGGCTATATATTTTTATTATTATTATTTATGACTTACCATTATCAGCACCAATTTTCGTATAAATCATTGTAATTATTAAATTGATTTAATAATTTAAATTCAAATACGATTAACTGTAATAAATGAATATACTTCACAATATTTACTTTTTCCGAGACCTTAAACAGTATATATCTTGTTTAAAGTTTAATTGTGAATCTTTTTAGATATATCTCCTAATCTGGCCGTCTATTTGTCCATGTGTTTAAAAAGTTTTACTGGTGCAATGTTTCTCATTCTCTAAGTGATCAATAATCATTAGCGATTAATATTAATATCTGTAATGATATGTAATACAAAAGTAATTGTTTGATTTTTTTTTTGTTTTAGTTTTTTTCTCTCTTTATTTATTTATTTCTATTTGAAATTTTTAATCTAAATGGATGTACATTTAAAAATGAATTATTATGTAAGAGATTTTAACTTAAAAATTATTATTATTATTATTATTATTATTATCATTATTTGCAATTTGCTGATAATTATCCATGCTTACGAGCAATCAACATCAAAATATCCCCGTGTACAAAATAGATAATTCATTAATTTTATGCATATTTATTTTATGTTGCTGCAATGCTGCACATACATTGTTAGTATTGTTATTTATGTTCACTTTTATATATATTTAAAATTTTGCTTATAGAATTTTGTTATAGAACGCATGTGGCAACCATTAATTAATTTATTTATTAATTAATTATGTAATTTATTAATTATTTAATTTAATTAATTATTCAATTAAATTAAATAATTAAATTATTTAATTATTTAATTAAATTAATTTCATTAATTTAATTAATTAATTACATAATTAATTAATTAAGTAAATAAGTAATTACGCAAATAAGTAAATAATTAATGAATAATTTAATTAATTTTTTACTTAATTATTTATTAATATTTGATTCATTATTCGTAATCGATTAATTATTGATAATTGATTAATTATTAGCAACTAATTAATTATCAATTAATTATTAACAAATAATTGATTAATAATTAATTAATATTTCTTCATATTTTTCCTCTTCTTCTTCCTTTTTTTTTTTATAACTTTATGCTTGAAATTTATTTGTTTGATTTGCTTTTTTTCTTAATTTGTGTTTAATTCAATCTAATCGATTTACTTATCTTTTACTGATTTTAAATAAGTATTAAATTAATTGTGGGTATGTTTATCTTGTGTTTTGTTTTTAATTTTTTTTTTTTGGTTCAGTAAATATACAATTCATTCTTTTAAAATATTTTTATGATTTGTATTTAATTTTTTTTTTTATTAAACTTTGTTGTATGTTTTGTTTTTTGGTTTTTTTTTTTGCTTAATTTAATTTATCCTCAATTTTCATTTTATGTATGCGCAATGCATCTCTCTGAATCTGTTTGTCTGTCTGTCTGCCTGTCGTTTCTATCAACTTGTCCCTTAGTCTGCTGTGTGCATTTGCCACTACGTTTATTTCTAGTTATTTTTCTTCCTCTTCTTCTTCTTCTTCTCTTCTTCTTCTTTTTCTTCTTCTTCTTCTTTTTCTTCTTCTTCTTTTTATATATATATATATAAATTTTTGTTAAATTTAATTAAGTATAATTAAGTGTAATTGTTTAGTTTAAGTTTAAAGTTTACACGGAAATAAGAAAAATCATTCATACAAATTACACAGATAATTTTCTTAATAAATTTAAAGAAAAAATAATTTTAAATGAGAATAAAAACAATTAATTAGTTTATACTTTTTCCATGCTACTCCGCATTTGAATTACTTTTGACATTTAAAATGAATGTAAAATAGATCCAGCATTTTATTATTTTAGCATCAATTTAATTTAAATCGTCCGACAGCCCGTCCGTCCATCCATCCATCCATCTAACATTTGTCCATTTAGTTTCATGTTATACCATTTGAGCTGAGTGAGAATTTTGCAACCATTGTTTAAATCATTTTTATATAATTTTTCTCTTGTGATAAGGACATTTGAACCATTTTTTTATGATTTTTTGTATGATGTATTGGACTCTTTCATATCTTTCATATATTTAACATATTTCCATTATCCTCAATTGTTTTGATATTATTACAAATTGATTAGGCAAAATTTTATACAATTAATGTGATGATCGATGATCGACGGCCCTAATACGATTAATGTGACTCTCTCACATTTTCTAACATTAAATTTTGAGCGCTTAAGGGAAATATTCATTGGAAAATATTAAAAAATTGAATTTAAGGGCATATAAAATTTTATATAGAATATAAAACAAACAAATGGAAAATACAATTATTGTTTGTTGTTATTGTGGTATTGTTGTTGGTTACAGTTACAGTTACAGTTACAGTTACAGTTTCTGTTCTCTTATTATAATTGTAACTTACGGCATACAGATGATGTACATTTATAAAATGTTTATGACTTATATATATTTAAATATATTACTTTCTACAAAATACAAATTAAATTTAAATTTTTGTTTTTGTTTTGATGAATTTGTAAAAATGTGTATACATATAAATTGATTTAATATCAAATATCGATAGATCAATTAAAATAAAATTTTTTTTTTCTTTTTTTATTTATTCACTTTCCTCCTCATCCTCTTCCTCTGATGTCTCTTTCTTTTTAGCCTTTTTAACAGGTTTAGTAATCTTGCTCTTTCGCTTTTTACCGGCACCAGTATCTGTACCGCCATTTGCTTCATACTCCTTCACCGCCTTATTATATTCTTCCTTCATTTTTATAGCTTTTTGCTCCCATTCCTACATTTTAAATAAATTTACAAAAAAGAAAACACATACGTATACACATACACATACACATGCATATCAAAATCAATATCAAAATCAAAATCAAAATCAAAATCAAAATGCATGAAATTTCTTTTTTAAGATTATTTTCCTTTTGTTTTGTTTTGTTTTTTTTTTTTTTTTTTTTGGTTAAAATTTCTATCGATTTAATGAAATTTTCCCATGAAACATTTTTGAAGGAGTTTTTTCTAATAAGAATTTTATATTGATATGAAATATTGTATTTTCAGAGGAGAAACAAACTTACAGTTTTATCTTTAATTGCCCGCCATAGTTCACCGCCTCTCTTTGCTATATCCGTTACTTTACTGCCAGGATTCTCCTTCTTAATTTGTTCACGATTCTCATTCAACCACAACATATACGCTGATAATGGACGTTTCGGTCTTTCACCAGCCATTTCTTTATTTCAATATATGTATGTATATATATATATATATATATATATGTATTTATGTACATATATATATATATAAGTATGTATGTATTTTCCTTTCTTCTGTTTGTTTTGTTTGCTTTTATTTGATATTTCTTTTTTAATGATTATTTATTTGTATTTTAGGCACGCTCTCTCCTTCCTTCTGTTTGTTATTATTATTATTATTATTATTATTACTATTCTGTTATAAGTGCAATGCTACATGAAAATGTAACAATAAAGAGATAGTGAAAGATAGAAAAAGGGAGAGAAAGAAAGAAAGAAAGAAAGAGAGAGAGAGAGAGAGAGAGAGAGAGAGAGAAAGATTAAATGTAGTTTTATGCATTTGTTTATTTATATCTCTCTCATTCATATGCTCTCTCTCTCTCTCTATTTTTCTGTATGTAAGTATGTATGTATGTATGTAATTAACAGTTAAATAACAGGAGACATTATAAAATGCTATCAAAAGTGAATTAACGGAATATAAAGGAAAAAAAACAACAACAAAAAGCAAGGCTGCAACAAGAAGTATCGTCATTATCATCAAATAATAAATTAAAAAAAATTATTAATATATATATATATATATATATATATTGTTATACATATATGTATATATACTCTTGAAATATGTACCTGTAGCTTGAATTTATATATAAATATAAAATTTCGCGAATGCATCTCACTGCATTTAACTAAACACTTGTAATTTTACAAAAGCATAATCGTACGCATATGCATATATATTATTCAATATATATATATATATATATATATATATATATATATGTAGATTAAAATATGAAGCATAAACATGAAAAATTTAATTGTGTGCACATAAATTATATGCACTTTAAATGCATTTAATCGTTAATGTATGTAAGTCCAAATTAATTAGGTATATACTACAAATCCATATACATATATATTATATAATTATATAATGCATATTATACGCATAAGCGTTCAAGCCTAACTGCTAATATGAGTAAACTTTCGGTTTTACGAATAAATTGACATAAGCGTTTTATATTACAAAAACAATAATAATAATAATAATAATAATAATAATAAAAATAAAACTTAATATAATCATCATTATGAATTCAGTCCATATAGCGTCACATAAGAAACAAAACAAAGAATTTCTATTTTGTCCATAGAGCCTAATTTTGAATAAGCATAATCCAAAGGGATTTGTTAAGCTGGTGAGTTTGTTTTTTCTTAAATTTTACATAAATACGATCGATTGTACTCTACACCAGATATGGCACAGAATATTGTACGTGCTGATTGTATTATGCTGATGTTTGTAAAACCCAGAAGAGCTGAAATGGAATCACTTTCTAATTCTATGGAAGCCTATTTGTCCGTCTATCTGATCATATAATGTCTGCCCATGTAAACTTGTTATTGAACCATAAATTGTAATTTTTTCAATTTCCTAAAAATATTTGATATATAAGTTGATTTTGACCCAGAGAAGAATTCTATTGAAGATAATTCGTTTGGGGTATAACATTTGGTAAAGTAATCGTAAAACTTGTTCTACCTTACCTAAATTTCAATCCGTTCGTGTTGTAACCAAAATATGACTGCCCGCCAAATTTCACTTAAAATTGCGATTTGTGCTTTGAGAATAAATTTATAATCAGAAGCGGAGAGGCAGGCTTAAATCAATTCAGAAAGTTATTTGGAGTTGACTGGTACACAAAAAAATTAATTGATTCCCTGAAGTTAAATTTTGAATATGTATCTCGCATATTTTAGCTTCAATGGCGATGGCCATGGCCAATTCGCTATTCAACTTTTTCTTTCAATTTCAATTTTCTACATTTTGTTTTCATGGTCTTCTTTATTTAACCTATATTGTCGATACGCCTTTTGACCAGGTTGTCCTGTATTCAAAAAAATTACCTGCATACAAGGATTTGAAAAAATTTTGGCACAACAAGTACGCATTTGTGACCAGCGGTGTAAGAGTAGCAGACTGGTAGACAAATATATCTAGATCAAGTCGGAATTTAATACTGATCTAAAACATCTATGTGTACTGACATTATGAACCCTCTGTATCCAACCAAACTTTTAATTTGATACCACGGTATCATCAGTTTTGATATAACCTATTGTGGCGATATTGAGGTTGGCTTCGTGGGGGCTGTGGTGCCCATATCGTGGTCGTAGCTCGTTCAAACATTAATATGCTTGACGTGCAGGGTTCCATTTCCCGAATAAAATGAGTGCCTCGATAGGCTTATTGAGCTAACCAAACTAAGCCAAGTAGTAATAAGAGAGCTCCGAACCTGGATACCAAAGATTAAGCTTTGTATTTAAGATGCAATGTGGACTTTAAATTGAAAGCTAGTCGTGACGGTAGCATGTACCATGTGTAGAAATGTGCACCATGCTATTAAGCCTTCACGGCAGGTATGCATGTAAAACACATATTGAATATTATGGACTCTCTATCAGTTCGTTCTGATGGTGGTATGATGGGAAATATATAAAAATCAAAACAATCTGAATGTACTGTTTATTTAAAAAAAATATATTTCTATTTATGTAAAGCACACATAAGCATATAGCACTTATTGAAAACAAACATACTACATACATACGTACGTATATAAATAAATATATAAAAAATACATATTATACATAATAAAATAAATGCGTATATGAAATGAGCAAATAAACTTTGACCTATGTAAATAAATGTACGTATTTATCTAGACATATAAACAAACGTCCATATGCATTGGAATGTTTATCTCCATCTTTTAATTCTCACATATTTGTATCATACACAACTAAACACAACTAAACACAACTAAACACAACTAAACACAAGTAAAAAGATTGTATCATGTCAGTGGAAACTATTAAATATTCAAAATTAAATAATCGAAAAGCAAAAAAAAAAAAAAACTTAAATGAGACAAATCAAATTTTCATGTCAATCGATTTTAAATGAATTGAATGGTCTAAATTTTACACAATCGTGTAAAATGATGATAAAATGAAGCCACATTCTAAAGAGCGTGTTGCTCCATAAAAATAAAGAACATTAAAGAACATTTTTTTAAATATATTAATGAGTTTGGATAAGAATAATCAGAGTTTACCCACACACAAACGGATCCATAAAGAATACGTACTCTCTATATAAGGCCCTTGTATTTTTTTGTTAAGAAAATATTTCTACCGGTATAAGAAATTCGAATGTGTTGCCATTTATCGGTTACACTCAGAAATTTTACCATCATTCCATCTTTCTTTTTTTTTACGCTTCAGTCCTGTTGCCAAAAGATGTTTTACAATATTTAATAATTTACCATAATCCACTTTAAGGCTTTGTTAAAGAGTAGGAGGCCGACCTTTCGCAAAATATTATTTGTCTGCCTTGTTCCCCTTCTCCCATTTATTCAATAGGCCTATTAATCGTTTCAAATTATAATTTTACAAAATTTCGGAAGAGAGAGAGAGAGAGAAAGAGAGTGACAGACAGTGAGCCAGAAAATCGGTGAGAGAGGAGGATAGAGAGAGAGAGAGAGAGAGAGAGAAAGAGAGTGATAGATTTGATGGAAATGTCGGGAGGGGGTCACAATCCTGCCTTATAATACTTTTAAATAATGATTTCTCAATATATTTAAATTAATATATTTTTGCATATATATATATATATATATATATATATATCCATATACATACATATATATGTGTATATGTATATATAAAATAAGTTTTAATTGTATTGAATTTTTCCACTGCGCAAATCTTCAGAAAAGTATGTATTCATAAATGGCCTTACAGCGCACAAGATAACAAAATCAAAGCAAACTGGAAAATGGTCAAACTGGTCGACATAACTTAGCCATACATATAATATAAATATACATTTAGTTCTATAAAACTTACTGTAAATTAAGGGAATATACAAAAATATTAAAAATTAATACAAAAAAATACAAAGAAATCGATAGTTGATGTCATTCATTCAGATATCAAAATAAAAAGAAGAAAATCAAGAAATGAAAATTGTAAAAATTACACCTAAAATCAGGAGGGTTCAAAAAAAGTACGAATTTTAATGAAAATTACATTTCATTTATTTATCGATAGAAATGTATCGCATTTTTTTTAATTATTGTCTATATATAAATAGCGATTGGTAAAAATTAATTTTTGTGAATTGTTCATGTTCATTTCATGTAATTTTTGAAAATTTATTGATTTATGTTTAAATGCAAATGAGAATGGAGGGTACTTGAAAAACTTAAATAGACTATGAAATTGCTTAAAGTTTACAATAAAATGATCGATATATATGCTGGCCATGGTTTTATCTATCGATTTATTTTAATAATTCTTTGGTCAAATAATGCCATAAAAGTTCATCTAACTGAAGATAATCGTTTAACAAAATATTATAAACCTAAGCGGACTCTATAATTTTACTAGATGACAATAATTTTGTTAGAGGAGAGTTCTTATCGCTGAAAAGCGACCGTATTCGGCATCCTTTTTAAGGAACATGAGAATGATGAAACTTCGCAACTTACATGTCAAAATTATGAAATATCATTCGAAAGACGATACTTTTCAGAAATCATTAACGTTTGCCAATAATATTATCATATGGGTATCGCAGGGAGGGATATTGTAAAGTTAGTCATTTGTCGAAATTTTTGTATATCTACCTGGTGGTAGATTGTCTTGCTGTACTTATTATTTTGGGTATCGGATGTGGCTAAAAGAAATAATCATAATATCAACCAGAGGATTATTTCTTGTACACAAATAAAATTAAGTCGCTTTCTATTAAACCACAAAGTAGATCTCTTCTAACTGATTATGATTAGATTATAATTAATTGATAAATTAATGCACCAGTTGGTAAGATTATGATATTAATATTCTGGGCACCACATTATAGAAGTATTACATAGCATTATTGAAGCATTTAAAAGATGAAATCGCAACAAAACAGCCTCATTTTCCTTAAAGAAAAATGGTGTTGTTTCTTCAAGACAAGACGCCTTATCATAAATTAATAAAATTAATGGCAAGGCCATATGAATTGAACTTCGAGTAGGTTCCCCACAACTGGCCCCAGTTACAGTTTTCCGAAGAAATAATCAGATGGAAAAAAATCAGCGCTAATGAAACAGTAATTACCGAAATAGAGATCAATTTTGAGGTTACAAAGAAATCATATCATAAAAATCGTATCGAAAAATATATAACCGCTATAATCGTTGTATCACTTTCGAAGGCCATAATATTAAATAAAAAGAAAATTGATTTTTATGCATGAATGTCAACACGGAGAAAACTTTCTATACTTTTCATCTTTTAATCATTAGTCATCATCATCAATAAACATCAAGTATCATAATTAATGTTTTAGACAACGATGAGGATCATTATGATACTAAAAATATTGCTGAGCAATTTCTAGAGAAATGAACTGAAGTTAAGAATGTTTATAATTTTTGTAAGCGTATAAATATGCATGCTGCTCTGCTAATAATAAAATTGGGCATAATATGACACGCACATTGAATATAAAAGATAACTTGTAACTTCTTATCTGTTATGCGTTATGCGTTATGCGTTATGTGCTGTGTTCTGTATTCTGTGTTCTGTTGTGTATTGTATGTTGTACGGTATGTTATACTGTTGCCACGGTTGTATGCTACGTATTGAAGGATTTGTGTTGCCTACTAATTAAACGGCTAATCAATTAAGCGTTAGTGGAGTCGGTTAGCCGGCTTGGTTAACTATTGGCCATTATTATCACAATTATAATTGTTTGTGCTAATTATATCCAGTATTCTACATAGACATTCACTTAATTGGCAAACTAAATAAATAGTGCATTTTATAGATTCAATTGGAGGCTTACAATGTAAATATCATGAATGGAATGTATGCATACATTCATTTTTGCCCTATTATTATATTTCACATTCACTTTTTACACTTTTGATTCGATTCGATGCGATTCAATCCGATTCTCTGCTTGGAGAATATATAAATAAAGAAATAAAAATAAAAAAGCAAAAAAAATCATCGTGCTACAATAATACCAAATTTTCCTAATGGACGCTTGACTTGCTTTGATTTTAAAAGGCCCAATACAAAAGTCACAATAGATTTTCACATTAAAAGTGACGTTAGATAGATATCTGAAGTGTTCTACATTTATTTTACACTTTCTCTGTAAAAACAGCGAAAAAAATCCAAAGTCCGGCCAAAATTTGTAAGATGTCAAAAGAAAAAGAAATTATATTCGCTTCTTCATACTTTTCATTCCTTTGACATAAGTAGAATTGATAGATATTTAGTTCATGGGCCCATATATAATATCAATATTCATTAATGATAAGCATATTTAATATTGGCAATAATTTGATATTGTTCATATCTAAAACGGCCACAAAATCGATTGTAACATCAAATTGGGTAATACATTTTTCTGATATCTAATGGCATAAATTCGCATCTATGAATTTTGACAGATTACTTATACAATACGCAAATGATGAACAATTTTTATATTAACGAATATAATGTTGCTTATTCGCGTCTCAATAAACATGTTCTAGCAACTGCACCAGCGATTAATTATACAAAAATTCGTTATATTATTATTCGTTTAAAGTGTATAACAAATATTTACATTTCACGTATGCATATGCAATTGTAATAATGATGATGTTAATGATGATGATGATAAACGCTATAATATTTATTATGTTGTTATCAACATTATTGATGATGACATGCACTAATGTTGTTGTTATTTGTGCTACTGAATGCTATTTATTAAACATCGCAGTCATACTTTGAAGATTATTCTATTAAGTTGTTGTTCATTGTAATTTATTAACATACCCTTGAACAGATTTTAGTTAAAATTTGAAATTTCAGATTTTAGAGTATTGCAAAAGATATTTGGTATTATTATTATTATTATTATATCACATATAATTTGTGAAATATATTCCAAATATTTGCAATTATTTTTTATCTATCATTTGCTTCTCGCACTTTATTGTTTACTTTTTTTTTGTTATTTGGTCAAACACACACGCCGACATATGAATATAGGAAATATTCTTTCTCTTTGCAGCACTTAACTTAAAAAAATATGAAATATTAATATTCATAAAAACAAACCTGTTATCATAAAAACAACCTATTACATAAATGCAAACCTATTACACATTACACACTCTCTTTCTTTCTTTATGTGTTTATGGCCTCTCTATGTATTTTTGCACCTTTTTGATAATGTAGCCAATGTCTTTTGAATTGAATTGAATTGAATTGAAAATACCAAATGAACTGAATAGTAAAGTAACTTCAACTCAAGTGAATGACATTCGTTAGCTTAACTAACTAATTCACTGACTAACTGACTAACTGACTGACTGACTAATTGACTGACTGATTAGTTGGCTGTTTGATTGGTTGGTTTGTTGGTTGCTTGGCTGGTTAGTTCGGCGACTAGTTGTTTGGCTAGTTGCTCGGTTGGTCGACTGGTTAGCTGGTTGGTTCGAAGGCTGGTTGGTTCGTTGCCTAACTGATTCGTTGGCTGGTTGCTTGGTTCGTCGGTTGGTTGCCTGGTTGTTTGGTTCCCGTTTAGTTGGCCGATCCAAAAATGAAATGTTTTTTTTAGTTGGTATATTTCAGGTGATATAATTCCGCGACAGGATGAAATAATTGTATAATATGAAGTGAGTGAAACAACAAAACTAACAAAAAAAAACAAATTCTTTTCGTAGAATATCTATCATACGAAATTAAATCGAATAGAAACTTAGTACATCAAATGAAATTGTTGCATTGCTTTTTATGAAAATGCATTCTCTTAAAGGCTTTTATAACAATTACGTAACATCTGTGTAAGCTGTCAAACCAAATGGTATGATGGTACAATATCATTTCAAACAGTAATTATTATTAATATAGTCAACTAGCCGGATAAAGTGACAAAAGCCAGTTGGTTAATTGCTTTCCAAAATAAGCGGTATAATGGAGTACCGATAACAGTACCCTCAGCGGTATAATCGGTATTAGGCTATTTGTGTATATACACGTATATTAAAAATAGGGTACGTTTTATATTTAAGTGTAAAAAAGAAAAAAGTACGCAATAAATAGAAGCGAAAAAAACTCAAAGAGTAAACACTTCAAACATAGATTGCATCCCATTGTATCGATACATACATATATATATATATATATATATATATATATATATATATATATATATATATAGTAAATATGCATACGTAGCACGACAAGCAAGATACACAGTTAGTTGGCTTATTTGTTATTTGCGAATCCAAAACAAACGTACAAACGTAACAACGTGCAAGCTCACTGTTATTTTATAGCGAGTATAATCAAACGTTCGTACATTTTCGTACGTTTTACTTATAAATTTATACATATATAAATGAAATTTTTCTACCCTCGCATATAATTAAATATATATATATATATATATATATATATATATATATATATATATATATGCATGTATATATATATATATATATATATATATAAATATATTTATATGTATTACACTACACCATTATACATTGGATATAAATCTCATAGAATTTTTTGCACTGGCTGTACTATTCACAACTGACTGTATGGAGAGCGATGAACATATACAAAAAAATATATATATATATATATATATATATATATATATATATACAATATTGCATAAACTGAGTGACTGGCTAAATGTATTCACAGACTAGCTATGTATGTGTAGCTGTTAAACTGAGCAGTTGGTGCTCTGTAAAAAATATAAGAATATGTTACTTTACATTTAGTCATGTATGTAAGAGAGAAATAGAAGAGTTGAACTGAACTGAGTTGAACAGAATAGAACAGAACTCAGCAAAGCAAAGCAAGCAAACAGAACATAACGAGCAGAAGTGGGCAAAGTAAAGTAGAGTTGAATATGGCTGAGCAAATTAAAATTTAGTGATAACAGAAAATTGAGATGTATGTTAAACGACTGTTAAATGTTAAATGGTCTCTGAGTAAAGAAATTTTAATGCTAAAATTTAAAAATAAAGTGCTAAAATAACGATTTCAGCGAAACGAAAGAACCAACGAACGAATGAATGAACGAATGGAACAAGTCAACATGAATGTGAATGTGAACGACTGCATAGATATAATATTTTTTAATGGGCAGCGCTGCAAGCGTACATTGGATAGCGGTAATAAAAACAGCAACTATGTATGTAATAAAACGTAGCAAGAGTAGCGGGCCGATATAAACTAACAGTATAATAATAAATGACGCCAGAAAGCCTTAACAACCAAACCGATAGTATATATATATGTTTGATATTATATTTTAATTATATATATGAACAAATATATATGTATATATATATATATTGTTGAATACACAAACTCAAGAGAGTACATGTAAGGAAAGAAAGAAATAACAACCGAACCAAATAGAAGAGAAAGAGAAGAAAATCTGTAAAATATGAAAAACCAAAAGTGAAGCGAACTGGTTGCAATTGCAACTTATAATATTTAATGACACCAATTATTTTAATTTTTTATTTTATTTTTGATTTTATTTACAAAAAGGTTAAAATTCTTAAAAGATTTGCTAGAAATATCACTTTTTTCACATTTTTCCTCTCTATCATTCAAATGGCACTCACTAATTATATTAAATACGAGTATACCAAGAAGAAAAAGGTGAAAAATGAAAAAGAAATGAGAGAAATGGAAAAAATTAGCACCCAAAAGAAAAAAAACAAAAAACAAGAAATTCATTTTGTAACTTTACTGTGGAACAAACTGTACTGCTTACTTTTTATATATATATAATAATCATAATAGCAAATCGCATCCAGCTTCTACTTATTCATATTAATCTCTTATATTTTTAAGTATTTTACTTAGGTGATATTACAGTGCAGTTGTACAAATAAGAATCAATTGAATTAAATAAGCAAACAAATAAACTATTACAAAAGTTCAAAATATATGAAAAAATATATCTGGAAAATAATAAACACAAAAAATTATACAAGCAATCCGAAAATTTAATATCATTTAATTTTTTTAAACCAATTTTATATTGTATTATTAATAACATTTTCTAGTTAATTTCTTATATAAAGGCATTATAAGAATATTTGACATTATTAAAATCCCCATTACAAAATAAGTAAATGTTTTATAGTCGATCGGGGTCAACTTTTAAATACTTTACATCATTATGCCTAATGTATATAAAAGTTCAAACGATTGGGAGAAACTTTGGCGCAGATATTTTGGTAATGCCAATTTTCGTTAAAATATTTTCAAAATTGTACATTTGTTTCCATTTAATGACTTTTTTAAATCAAAATGGCTTATTATGAGAAGGTTTTATTAAAATAGACGTTAGAATGGATCTAGGCCAAATTTTATACAAGTATTTTCCATATTATAATCCAGTAATATGCCAAAATTTGGTAAAATATATTTAAAATTATACATTAATTTCAAATAATGAAATTTTTTCGTAAAAGGCCTTTCAAGGAGAATGGTCGTACATATTATTTTGAATCGATTTGAATCGATTTGAATCGTTTTCAATGAAGTTCGTCTCTGGACTAAAAAGAAAGTATATGCCACATTTCACTAAGATATCTTCAAAATTGTGACGTGAACAGAGATGAACAGACAGACGGACCGAAATACCTAAATCAATTCCGAAGTTAATTCTAAGTCGATCGGTATAAAAAAAAGGCGACACTATTTCAATTCCTTTTGGATGTTACAAATATTAGCACATACTTATAATACCTTTTCCCAAAAATGTTATAGAGTATAATTATTTGTGAGTGTGTATGGCACAAGAGTCGGGATGTTGCGATATTGTTACATGTACCGCAAATATAATAATCGCTTAACATGAAAATCGAATAAAAATTTTAACAATATCGACTAATTGAAGCGGATATATTTATTTACTTGGTACACAAATCATCACAAATCACTTTCCTCTTTTTTTATTAATTAAATTTAATTGAACGAGTAAGATATTTCTGGAATAATCTAAAGAGCCATAAAATTTCTTTAAATTATCTTAAATCCCTCCGTTTAACTTTTTTTCGCTGCTTGTTTCAAAGACTAAGATCAAATCTTGATCTTAGTCTTTAAAACAAAAACATTTGAAAATGAATAAATGTAATGACGCCATAATCATCTGTTATATATTAATTTCATTGAGAGTCGGCTCTCAGGCTCTCTTAGATTAGATATGAAAATTTCTTTAACGCATTCAAAATTCTATACGATTGGGCTCTAAAATTTAATTTGATACTTTTCGAGCAACGTCCACTCATACAATTTACGCATTACATTATGGATGATGCGTAAATGCATTCATTTCAAACAAGTTTAAGAAAATGCAATCAACAAAAGACTTTAAATGGTTAACTCGTAATGCTGAACGTTTAATAATGAAATTTCTAAGTGTTAGGCAACTATTACCAAACTGATGGCACAATTTGCGAAATTTATATATATTCTATTCTAGATAAATGTAAATATTTATCTAAGATTTACTCAAAGCTTATCTCAACATTTTGGTGAATTTTTTCTCTGCTTTTTTTGGTCACTGTTTGTTCCTATTTTTGTATTATACTCCTTTTTATGTGAATGGTCTGAGTTTTAATGGCGAAACATTTAAATACTTTGTATTACAATAAAATACACCAGGCACCGCTAAAATAATAAGGCTATAGAAAAACGTTTCAAAAAAAAAAAAAAGAGACTTTAATAATAAAGTGCTTGATTATGGTACTAGAAAAAAATATTTTACAAAAAAAAATCTATAAAATCTATATAAAATATTGCATGAAATGGTTTTCTTAAGCTGTTGCTGTTGTTGTTGCTGTTGTTGTATAGCGTTAATTACCCTCAAAGGGTTCGGTGCGGTTTGGTTCGTTGCGTTTCGGTTTGGTTCTGTTTGTATAGAGTTGTGTGGGATAAGGGTATAAATTTGATTGTAGCAAGTATTAAGGGTCACTTACAAAGTAAAAAGTATAAGAAACACCAAACAAAATAAATGACTTCGTGAATTCTGACCAGTTAGAATTCATTAAATTATGGAATTAACCAAAATTTTCATTAATTATATAATAAAATAATCAAAATATTCATTTATTTATTTATGTATATATTAATGCACATATACATACACACACCCACACACACACACATACCTATATATATATATATATATATATATATATATATATATATATAATGTTGAAATAAATTGACAACTTAACAATTATTGTCATCGGTCGGCCAATACAATTTTTGTTGTACGTACGCATTTGTACGTGCATTTAGACATTTTTCTACATTTGCATAATATGTATGTGCAAAAAACTTTATATATATATACAATTATATATGAAGTTATTGCCTTTGACAAAAAAAAATAATAATAAAAAAATCAACCCTCATAGAGAAATAAGATAGAAATATGAATGTTTTAACAACTTTGCAAAAAAAAAAAACAACTCAAACAAAGTTCATAAAAAGAGTTTTTTACATTTATATATATATATTTTTATATTTATATGTATATATAAAGGCTTTTTGTGTTTAATTAAAATATTTATTTTCAACCTTCGTTAGCCTTTAATTTTAGATTTCATCACAACGTATAAATTAAATAAAAAATTGAATTACCAAAAAAAAAAAAAAAAACCAAAAAACAAAGACATTCAAGTAAAGTGAAGAAAAAATATAGTAGAAAAATTTCAAAAAATCAAGATATAAAAAAGAATTCAAAAAGGAAATAATATTTTTTTACAAGTTGAATAATTTTGTTGGATAATTTTTCTTTTTCAACATATATTTCAATTTTAACAATTCAAATTCCTTAAGTGAATATATATAAAAAAAAAATTCGTTATTGTTGGGAGGGAAGTCGGTGGCAGAAAATCAGAGATGAATGCTAAGGGATGGGAAATGTCTAGAAAAAAAACGCGCGTAATTTTCTTAATAATCGCAGTATATAAAATGTTTTCACTTTTAATTTATTAAATTAATTTTATTCGTTTAATTAAACTTTAAATTGGCATAGAAATTAACATATTTCAAATGTTCTTGCTAAAAAAAAAAATACCAAGCGAAAGAGGCCGAACGCTAACGAAGGGTAGACCGAGACGCTTGTAAAAAAAAGACAGAGTGAGATAGGAAAATAGAAAGGGAGAGGGACAGAGAAATAATTTGTGCCAATAATTTGGTGTTTGTGTTGGTCTCTTTTTTTTTTTTGAAATAGAAAGAAAATTAATTTTGAATAACTTTTGTTTTTTTTTTGTTCTTTCCTTTTTTCTTCTTCTTCTTCTGGCATTATCGTTTTTAATAATATAAAATATAATATGAGTGGCATGGTCTTCATTCAATTGTGTTTAATTTTTATTTCCAGTTTCTGGAATTTCATAATAATTCTTTAAAAAAAATCACTTACCTGCTGACTTTAACTATTTTTGATTTGATTTAATTTGATTTGATTTAATTGGATTTAACTTGAGCTTAAATTAATTTAAGTACATTTAGTATTGGTTTTTGTTTTTGGTTTTCGTTTTAGTTTTATTTTGATTTTTTGATTAATTTCTATAAATTTATTTGACAAATTGTATGTACAACGATCTTTTTCTCTCTAATAATTGTCCAGTTATTAAACCGTTAAACCGTTATTTATTTTGCTTTCCCTTAATTCCGTTTGTTTTTTTTTTGTGTTTGTTTTATTTTATTTTCCTCTCTTTTTCTCTGGTTCTTTTTTTACTGTTACTTTTGCATTTCTTCTATTTCTATGCGGCTTCGATGTAATAATTTTCAAATTATGTTTTTTCCCCTTTTTTTGATGTTTTCAATACTTTTGCTTATTTATTTAATTTTATTATTATTATTATTTTTTTTTTTTTGGTAATTTTTAAAATTTATTTCACTCAATTTGTTCTGATGTTTTCTAGAAAATCATTTTGTTTTGGTTTTTTTATAGTTTGTTTTTCTTTAAAATTCTATTATTTTATTAGTTAGCAGTTTTATTTTTTAGATTAATTTTCTTGTCGCTTATACTACACACACACACACATATATATGTATATATATATATATATATACATACATATATATATATATATATATATATACATATATATCTGTATCCATACACACAACCACAAACACAGTTTTAAAAGCGCACACACTTTTTTGATGTTGCTTTGTTACGTTACGTTACGTTACATTAAATTACGTTTATGTTACGTTATGCTAAGCTACGTTATGTATCGAATACTCTGCGTTCTGTGTTGCATTTTATTGTGTTCTTGTATTTTTATATGCCGTTTGTTATGTTTGTGTTTATGAATAACAAGTGCACATGAATAAAGTGATTCCCTGGCTGGCTGTTTGTTTGATTTAACTTGACTAACTGCCTAGCTGGCTGACTGGCTGACTGGCTGACTGGCTGACTGGCTGACTGGCTGACTAGCTGGCTGATTGGCTGACTGGACTCTGGCTTGCTTGCTTGTGAACGTTTCACAGTACAATATAATGCAGTACTACGTTGTACTGAAATGTTAACTGAACATTTTTGTATGATAGAAGATAGAACGAATATATAAATATATATATGTATGAATATATGTAAAGAAACGAGCAACACAAATACGAATCAAATCCATACACTCATGCAATCATTAGAGAGCAAGGAGAGAGCACGGAGAGAGCAAAGCAAAAGCAAAGCAATGCAAAGCAAACCAAGGCAAACTTTATTTATATAAATATGTGTATATATATGTATATGTATATGTATATGTATAATGTATATGTATATGTATATGTATAATATGTATATGTATATTATATATGTATATGTATATGTATATGTATATGTATATGTATATGTATATGTATATGTATATGTATATGTATATGTATATGTATATGTATATGTATATGTATATGTATATGTATATGTATATGTATATGTATATGTATATGCATGTCAGCATATGCATACATTCAGTCAGTCAATTTTAATAATAAGAAAAATGTAGCAAAATGTGGATGGCAAAGTAACATGGCAAACTGAACTGTGTAGACGAAAAACTGAACTGTTGGCGAGGGGAGGGGGGAAAAATAAGAAGGCAAGCGGCCATAGTTAAGCTCAGTTAAGTAGGCAAACAAGCAAGTAAGCGGGCAAGCAAAGCAATATAAACCACTGGATAAGTAAACAGACAAGCAGGCAAACACACTGGCAAGCAGGCAGGTAAGGTAATGTAAGCGAAGGTAAGCGAAGGTAGAGTAAGGCAAAGGCTGAAAGGCTAGCAGAGTTCGATGACAGTTGGCGGCTTAGCAGGGTTAGTTGTGTGAGGTAAACGTCACAATACACTCGTTACATTTTATACTGCGTACATTTTTTATTGTACAAGCTTACATGTATGTTTGTTTGTATATATACAAATATACACACATATATCCATTCATATATAAATAAAAATTTAATACGTTCGTTTCATTCTTTTTCTCTTACTCTAAGTATATATTTTTATATCTCGCTTTCTCACCATGTATAACACTCTCTATCTATTTCTATATCTCTCTCTATCTCTATCTCTTTCTCTCTCTCTTTAGTGTCTATTTGTCTTTGTTTTTGCTTTTTGTTTTGCTCTTCTCATCTATTTTAACAGTATAATAGAAAATTCATATTAATCAACATTTTTATTATTATTATTATTCTTATTATTATTTTTAGTTATCATTGTCAGAGTCATCAGAATATGATGATTATGTGTGTTGTCAGTCATTTACCATAGACTGCCCATTACTATCATACCCATAACTTATCTAACTTATTATCTACATGAATAAATTTGCAACTATAATAATAATAATAATAATAAAAAGAAAATAAAAACGTTGGAAAAAGCAAAAAAAAAAGGAGAAGGAAAAAATTTTATGCTATTTTGTAGCATTTTAAATTTGCGTGAGCATTTTTTTAAGTACAAGTTACAAAAAAATGTACAAAGACTAGGTATCACCATCATCGGCAAATAAACCATTAAATAGCAAAGTAACATTCATATATTTTACATTTAAACAAAGCAACAATAATAATAATAATAATAATAATAATAACAGCAATAATAATACAAACGCCAGCATCAAAACACAAACATTAGCAACAATATCAATTAATAGTTTGTCGGGCGGTTGTTTGGTTCGTCGGTTGTTAGATTGTTCGGTTGGCCGATTGACAGCTTGCGTCTGATTGATGGCGATGATGGGACAACAAAAAGTAATCATGAAAAAAGTTGAATACATGTAAATTTAAGAAAAAAAAAAGGGGGAAGAAAGGGAAAGACAATTCAAAAAGAAAAATGCATGTAGCGTCTGACGGGGTATCAAATCATTTCGGAAAAATGGGAAAAATTCTTTCAATTTCAATTTTTGTTCAAATTGCAATATCATTGGTGCTTTTGAAAAATTTCCATTCAAATTTATTGTCAGCTTTTTTTTTTATTGTCATTATTATTATTTCATTTAATAGTTATAAATTTTTGCTTTCTGTTATTGCTGTTGTTATTGTTGTTGCTTATTATTCATCATAATAGAAGACACAAAAAGACAAAAAACAAAAATATTTAAAAAAATATAATTTTACACAGTATAATCAATCACACTGTACTACATTGTGCTATACTGAGCTACGGTGCCGGTTCGATATTGGAATAAAATTGCGCAATGCTTTGAGTCAAACTCAGTCTAAAACTGACTTCTGTTGTATAGAAATTATTGCCAAATTTTAAGCAGACTCCCAGCCGTTCTGATGCAAATCCAATTCGTGAAGCATCAACTTCATTGGAAACCGGCTTAGTTTAACTTAGTTGAGAATCAGTTTGTTCAATTTTTGATTACTTTTTACATGGAAAGTTTTGAATAGTTCCTATGAAGATATTGAGCATGCTGTTTTACTTCTACCACTGGCGAAGTAAAACATTCCAATAGCTTGATGCCCGTCTCAACTGAATTATTATTATAATGCCTATTTTTAGAACACTACGCCATTCTGAAGTTAATTTTTAAAGGTATTTTTGGCGAAACGTTATGATTTAAAGCGGACATTTTAGTTATATTTTTATAATCACGCCCAATGAAAATAACTTCAAAAATAACTTAAAAATCTGCTTTCTTTTCCATTGTGGCGTGTCAGTGTTTCATTAGAAATGTGCATCATAAAGTGTTAAATTGCAACAGACTGCAAAGATTCGTTATGTTTTCATTTAATTTTGTACTATTATTCTCATATTGCATGCATCAATTTTGGTTCATATACATGTAAATTTATACATAATTATATAAAGAATATTTTTCATAAATATCTATTGGATTGATTGTTCAAGTGAGTGGTATTCTGTAAATGATACGAATATTACTTATACGACACCGTGTAACCGTGTAAAAAAATTTATTAGTTATTGAAGGAAATTAATGATTGAAGTTTTAGTGGAAGATTCAAAACTTAATAGGGTCGAAGTCAAAACTTAACTTAAACTTTATTAAAATAAAATACAAATTGAAAAAAAAAAAGAATGAAATGAAAAAAAAATTTGTAAATTTTAAGGAAAAAATTCTATTGAGAAGGCCTAAGAAAACTAATATAAATGGATCGAGTGAAAATTGTTGAATATACTTTCAAGTTTATTCAAACTTGAAATGGACGTCTTAAAACAAACATCAAAAGTTTATAAATATTCAAAATTTGTGACCTTTCCATAGAATAAATGATTTCTCCTTTTTTTTTTTCTTTATTGTAAGAACTAAGCCAGTGCCAGCAAATGTGAACAAATTTAAAATAACTCTGATCATTTGTAAAGATGTTCGATTAAAGTACCAAAATACGTCCATTTTAAAAAATTTTGAAATATTTGAAAAAATCTATTAACTCTTTTCTGGGGAGGTGGTCTCAAAAATATATAGCGTAAAATATAACGCATAAATATTACAACGTATGATTTAGACATTCAATTTTGACATATATTAGATCTTATCGCAATCATTAATTAAATCAAATATAAAACTAATTAAATTCAATTCACTTAAATATATTTTAAAAAATTGTACTGAAATTTCGACAAAACAAAACAAAAAATTATTTGAATAAGCTAGAAAAGAGTGTGCCATGTCCACATATTTCAGAATCGGAATGGACCTTTTTATTGAGATATGGCTGTGAAGTGCACTTGCATTAAAAAAACACTGTAGAAAATTTCCAATTACTGATTTGTTTATTTCACTTACTTTCCTTACATTTTCTATTATATTTTTCATAAAATGTGTAAGTATAAATCAAAATGTATATGATAATGTAAATAAAATGTAAACAATCGTTAATATTAATAATCGCTTATAAAAATGATAATAAAATATATTTTATAAATAATTCCTAACATTTTTAAAATGTAATTTTAAAGATTTATTTAATTTTTCGATGTTCAATAAACGTTTGGAACGAGTAAAAAAACGAGTAAAAAAGTAAAGTATTTACATACAGATGAGTAATAATATTTTACTGGATTATTTTATAAATAATGATTTCATAAGCTCCAACTACACGAAAGTGGCATCGTATTTAGTGTTTGCAAAATATTTGTCAAATCCATTTATTTTCATTGAATTTTAAATAATTCTACATGAAAGTCAAATGAGCAAGAAGAAAACACTTAATCAAGGATTATTATCAGTTATAACAATAGAATTTAAAATGTTGGACTCTGTGGAATGTTTGCGCTAAGGGGAAGCGGTAAATGGTTAATGCTTAATGCTTAATGATTTTTTGCATTAGTACATTACAAGCTCACAAATTACTGGGCATATGATAGAATCAACGTAAAGGGAGAATCTTATGGCAAATGGCATTCCATGGAAAATTACTTGAAAAGCAAAAATACGATTTTATGGCAAATATTGCATCAAGCAATTTTTTCAATTATAATCATTTAAAATATGGGGCCAATATGGCAGAAATGGTACCATGGCAAATGTTCTCAATATAGTGAAAGCGTAGATACAAAAATTTCATATATAATTGGCATAGGCAATCACAAAATAATAATCATTCTAATGGATATAAACAAAAATTGAACCGTGATCCGTGATTAAAAAAAATTTAAACCAATAAATCTATTCGTGTAAAGAGGATTGAGGATAATTTGCGTTTTTCAAAATTATCCAACTTCAATTTAAATCAGACGTGGGTATGAAATTGGTCAACAGTGGCTCAGATATGCTCTCAAGTGCCCACACTTACCCATATAAATTTAAGCTGCAACCGATTTGTTACTCCCCGTGATACTGAAATAATGGAATTATTGCCTGCTTTTAATAATTTGAAAAGTATGAATTTGGGAAATTGCGGTTTTAAAGAATGGTCACAAGTCACACAAACTGCCCGTTTATGGCCTTACATTATATCCTTAGGATTACAGGAGAATCCTATTAGTGAATTGGACGTTGTAAATACGAAAGAAATTTTTAAGAATTTACAAGAGTTGGATTTGCATCATACCAAAATAATGGACTTTGATCAAGTGTGCAAATTGGGCAACATTCGAACTCTTGTTTCATTGAACATTATGGAAAATGGAATACAAGAGATTAAGTTGCCATATTGTGAACCGAATGCCAAGCTCAACATATTTCAAAGTTTAGAGCAATTAAATATATTACACAATCCCATATGGAATGAAATCGATGTTTTCAATGAACTGGACAAATTATCAAGCCTAAAACGTTTAAATAAGACGCCACATATGAAATCAGGGTTCGATGAGATGTTTGTAAATGCTGCTGCTTTAATTAGTGGTTTGGAAATTTTAAATAAAGCGCAAATTTCAGCTGAAAAGCGTCGTGGAGCAGAGTATGATATATGGAAAAAGTATGGTGTAGAATGGTTAGAGGCTTCAAAGTCGCCCGATACCCTTCGAGAATTTTATAAAAAGTATCGGACATACGCTTCCCTAATTAAAAAGTATGGTTCACCTGCAGAATTTGTGTCGCCACATATTAATTTACCTAAATTAATCAAAATATTTATATTAAATAAACGCACCGGAGAATTATGGGAAAAAAAAATTCCACGTACTCTTACCGTGCAAACTCTCTTGGCCTTAATACTTAAGCAATTTCGTTTAAATAATATCGAGATGACACCTCGACTATGTTATATTGACGCTAAACATCCGGAAGTAATTGTACCTTTGGATAATTCCTCTAAATCATTAGATTTTTATTCCGTACAGGAAAATAATATTGTTCAACTTGATTATTGAAATGTTCAACAGTCAATTTGTATTATATTATGTTAAAGAATATTTCCTCGGCTTGTTAGTTAACACACTTATGCGTATAATGAAATAGCTGAACAAATTATTATATTTCACATGTATTTTTTGGTTTTTTGGTTTGTTTGAATATCATTAATTATACTAAAATTAAATAAAAAAGAAGAACGCATTATATTTTTGAGAACTGTTTCATATGGAGTGATTCATATTTACTCAAGGAATAACGACTAATATCAAACGGTATCATTTGCTAAGAAAAATAAACTTAAATTGCTATTTCATATTCTATACCACTTGTGATATGGATTATAATGGTTTTGTGCAGATAGGCTTGAGATCTTTTATTGGGTTTATTAACTTAGAATAACTTTTTGAATCGATTTAAACTTTTAATATTTTTTTTTAAAAAGGTAAGGTCGGCAATTTTACATAAGAATGGAGAGTTCTTTATATCACATAATTCCCAACTCTAAAATAGTCAATATATGAAACAGTATATTGTTTTGATTGTTTGAATGACTGAAAGTTTGGTGCACATTGGTTTTTTGTTATACTAAATACACATGCCAAACTTGGTCCAGATTTGTCATTTTCTCAACCTTCTCCCATATGATGAAAATTTCAAAACATTCGACCTTTCTTTTTACTTCATATTCATTTTTTTTTTTTTTTGGTATTTTAATCAGATTCTGTTCTCGGCGCCGATAGTAAGAGGTAGCCTTGACAAGGTGTAATATTGTCACTTGTTTCTAATATTTAGGCGGCCTGTAAAATAAATAAAAGTGCCATCAAATACTAGAAAAGTTTGCTTGAAAGAAACGTCTGTTGAGCTAGAAATTGATTGCAGAAGAGTTAGGGTTTTTAAAATTTTAAAATGGTGAATGTTTCAAAATTGAAAAAGACATATAAAATTGCAATTATTTTTGTTTTTCATGTACCACGCACACACTTCGTTTTTTGTTCGGACAACGACTCTTTCATTATTATATTTTGAAAAATAATTCTCATTTATTTTATATTTTTTCTATATAAATACATGTAAAATTATCTACAATGTTATGTATCGCAAATCTCATGGAACAATAATGGCAAACCATATGAGAAGTGATATAAAGCAAGGAGAAGAAGTGAGCGGTGATCGATTGGATCGTTAAAGGCCTTTGTTATTGACAGAAGATGCGGTTACCGTTTAATTGTATGTACAATGTTGTGACCCAAAGGTACTCGTATCTTTTAGGTCCGCATTTGCTAGCTTACGCGAAAACCTATGAAAATCATGGGTTTTCGCCCATAAATGATAAATTTCAATATTAAAGATACAATAGGTATCCGGCAATTATAGAGCAAAAATTAGGCACAGTTATGTAACCAAATAAAATATAACGTATATTTAATTGGTCAAACTATTTTTAAATATTAAATATATAAATTTTTACTTATAAGTATAAGTATTGTATGTAAATCAAATATTGAAGAACTCTATAAAATATTTATTTTTATTCATATAAGTTAGAACCAAAAAAATTATTTAAAGCAAATATAATTCATATTCGATATAATAAAAGTAAGAATACCCCAAAGTATTTTGGGATATTCTTCCTTCTGCATTGAAAGATATTATTACATATATTTATTCTCATATGTAGAATGACATGTCATTTATCGTTTGTTCAGCCTTTACATGTTGCTGCACTGTTTTCATTCAGATATTATCAAGTTAAATTATTGTCAGAGGAATTGAAAGTTCTTGAGCGCATTTCACAAAATGGTAAATATCACAACTCCATCAAATATGCACTGTTTGACTAAAAAGAGGCACAAATCAAATGTTACACATTTAAAATATATTTTATGCCTCAGTGATGGATCCAAAAGATTTGGTACTCCATCTAAATATTATTTCCTTACATGCCTTTTGAAAATTTGTTGAAAATAATAATCAGCACCAATGATTTTTTATCTACATGTGTAAAGTATACATTCATTCAGCTTCTATCTAAAGTTAAAAAATTTAGGGGCGCCCAAGTAGTAAGTAATAAAGGCAAACAATAAATAAAGTATAAATCTGAAATATGATAAAGATAGATAAGGAATTGTGGTATATATAAATAAAAAGATTTTTTAAGTGAGCTTCCATTGTTTACACATGATTGATTGATAATAAATGAGTCTTTTATTATTTTTATCTAATATTTTACAAATAATGAAAAAAACAAACAATGGCAATCAAACTTATATTGCTGAGGCCCCGGCGAGATTCGAACTCGCGATCTCCTGTTTACTAGACAGGCGCTTTAACCAACTAAGCCACGGCGCCAATTGCCCTAGTGGTTGCACAAACACATATATTAATAAATGTTATGGATGAATGTTATGGACTCATAATAAATAAATGTGAATCAAAAGTGAGCCTTTAGTGAATCAATCGAGAAATTTTGAAGAATTTCTATATTGTCATTCTCAGCCTCTGTCCAATATATATTCCATAAAATTTTTTACAATAAATTTAAGTATATTTTTCAAGATTCATTCTTAAGACAGATCAATGCCATATTCGATTATAATACATATATCGATTTATCGATATTTGGCAATAAAAGTTATTTCCATAAGCAGACAAAATTTATTCACTTGAAGTTTCCGTTTATGGAATGAAAATTCGTTGCAGAAATCCTTTACCAACAACAACATTTGAGTATTATAAAGTGAGTACTTTAAAAAATGATCATGCCAGACCTTTGAAAGGTGAAAACGAACCACTTCCGGCATTATCAACAATATTAAAATATTCCACTCTATTACAGATCAAAAAATATGCCGCCAAATTACCAGATGTACCTTCATGAAAAATTTCGCAAGATGGTTTTTTTTTATAATTCACGTTTTTTTTTTTGTATAATTCTGATTTCATTAATATATCTCAAAAAAAAAATTCAAAAAAAGGGATTTAAGAAAAAATACAATGGCAAATATTTTTATCTCATATATAAAAACGACTAAAATTTATTTTTTTTTTGTTTGTTATTTATATATAAAAAAGGGAGAATTATGCATAAACACAATAAAATTATTTATTATATTATTTATTTTTTGTAATAATTTATAATAATTAGTTGAGTTTAGTTTGGTATAGTTTATTATGTTTTGCATTAATCAAAACAAGTCAAAATATTTAGAAGAAATTTTTAATGAATATTTTAATAAAATAATTGCAATTGGCTGCTTTTGCAATTATTTTCATAAATATTATTTAAATAAATATATAAAATAAGTAATAATAATAATAATAATAATAAAACTTTAGAATTTTTTTGAATTTTAGATGAAATTTCATAATCAGATTCAGAATCAGAATCAGAATTATCAGTACCATCATTTAAATCTATAATGCAATAAAAAAAAAATAAATAAAAAATAGAAAGCAAGAGTTAGAAAAACAAGTAAGAAAATTTTATTTGATTGGTACAAAATCTTATGACCCCCCCCCCCCCCCATCCACACATCGTGGCACTATAATTTTACTTGAAACAACAAACATGTTTTCAATATATGTGGCATTGTAGGCGTGTCTTTAAATCGATTTAATCCATTTTTAATGCCATTCATGCATCGTAAAAACTTTCAATAATCCTGGTAAATTTCCGCACGATATCCTGTTTTTGTGACCCAAAAGAATGTTAACAACATACGGTAAGGTGAACTAACGAACAAATGGATAGACGGATAGATGGGCAGATGGACAGATAGATCAAACATGTCTAAATTTATTCAAAAAAAAAAAAAAAAAAAAGGAAATTATATTAAAAAGCAGATCAAAATGCGGTCTTTGCTTCTATTCTTCTTCTACTTCTTTTTGTAGTTCTTATACGCATTTTTTGCACTTTAATTTCTTCCACTATTTTACTTATATATAAAATAAAATTTTATAATGTAAATATGAATAAATTAGGAATCGCAATTGAATATATCGATGCTTAATTATATTAAGTAAACATTTTTTGTTTTTGTACAATTTGTAAAATTAAATCAGTTAAGAAAAAAAAGAACAATACAAAAGCAATGAACAGTAATGGTAATGATAAGAAAATCATGGAGGAAGAATGGAAGATAAATGTTGATCAAATCATGTGAAAATAATAAAAAATTATATACAAAAATTATAATAATTAATTAATAATTTCTATTGTACAGGGCCAAGAGAAATGATACATGAATTCTGTTTTTTTTTTTTTTGATCTCCATCTCTATCTGTATCTCTTTATCTACATTTTTTATATATATTATCATTTTAATTTCATTTTAATATATGTTTATATGTTTACGTATTAAATTTATAAACAATTAGCAATTATGGCTGAAGGAATTGCATAAAATTGTTTTAAAAATTTCAATCCATTTTTTTTTTTTTTTTTTTTGGAATATATTTGACATCATTGCATAGCGTAGACAATTAAGATTATTATTATTATAATTAAAATATACTATACATGTAAATGTAAAATTTTCATATATGTGTATGTGTATATTGCTCTTAATATTTAATCAATTATATATATATTTTTTTATATTTATTTATTTTTTTTATAACTCATTTTCATTGCTTTTTGCATACAACTTTTATGGGAATTTTGTTTTGTTCTTCTTCTTCGTTTTTTTTTTTTTTTTTTTTTTTTTGACATATATCTCTTAAGCAAGAGATATATTTTTTTGTTTGGTCTCATCTTTTATTTTATTTTTCATACATATATACATAAGTATAAATACAAAATTTTTACAATTATTTTATATATAATTTTGTAATTTAATTTGAATTAAAAAAAATTTTTTTCTATTTTTTTCTTAAATTTTAGATTATTGGCCGGGGCTGGCTAGAACGCAACTAAATTATATGAATTTTATTCAGCTTAAGAAATAAGGTAAATTTTGATGTTCTTGTTGTTACTGTTATTATTATTATTATTATTATTATTATTATTATTTTTTTTATTATTATTATTACTATTATTATTATTATTATTATTATTATTAATTATTATGACTATTATAAAATATGATTTAATCTAAACTAACCATTCGGTGGCACATAATAATTTTATTGAGTTATAATTGTTATTTATTATGAGAGCAGTATTATGAAAATGAGAATTTTCTATAAGATTTAAATTGCATTCTTTATTTGAATTAGATTTTGTTAATTTTATTATATTATTATTCATATTAAAATGTAAAATAATTCATCCATTTCATTTTCTTATCAATTTAGATTGTGTTATAATACAATAAATAATTAGTTGGACAATTAGAATTAACTTTTTGTTGTATGAATAAACCATTATAATTATTAATATTATTTAGATGATAATTTATATTTGTATTATTATTATTATTATTGATTGAATTATCTATAATTATTGTATGTGTTGAATTATTGTTGTTGTTGGCGAATAACTATTAGAATAATCTGTACGATAATTATACAATAAAATTTTCGATATAGTTTGAGATTTAGATGTAGTTACAGCTTTAACTTTACGTTTAGCTTTTATAACCGACTTAGATTCAATTGCTGTTATATCTGTTGTTTTGAACGTTTCATAATTTACATTTAATATGCCATGTCACACATTAGTACCTTCTTCATATACATCTTGATCGGATAATGTATTTGCGTCATGTATTGATGCAATTTTAAATGTTGCTTGAAAACGTCTCTGACAATTACCTTTGGATGCAATAAAAAATTTATAAATAATGTAAGATGGTATGAATAATACAGAGGAGCATGTAACTGCCCAACCAGCTTTAATACTCCATTCTGGATAATAATATTCTTCACCTAACATTTCTTTGTAACCCAAAAATGAAAATATAAATATCACCTATTATCATATAGAAAAATAAAATGTTCAAAATGTTATTACACTCAGATCAATTATAAAATTTATTATATATATGTATATATATATATATATAGGAAAATTGTAAGAAAAAAATTATTTATTACCAAAAGAAATATTGGACTTATATAGGCCCAACATATACGCCAAAATAAACCTGGCCGTTTGCCCAGCATACTTTCAACATCCGATGAGAAACGTTCCACCCCATAAAACCAAAATACACCAGCTGCTTCAACAAATACCACAAATAATATTGCTAAACCGGGTCCATAAACATTTAAAAAGTTGACTAGAAAGACACCACCCTTAAAATAATAACAATATAAATACATTTCTATAGTAATGATGATGATTTAATAAATTTCCATCATCATTCATATATTTCCATGGTAATAATATCAAAAAAAAAAAAAAAATTTACTTTCCCTACATCAAAATATATCGAAATTTCTATTAGATAAAATTTTGCTAGAGTTTAGCATGTAAGTTATATCCAGATCAGTCAAAGAGACATTCAGATTTTCAATGTTAAAAATATGAGAATAAAATGAGTACATAATCACTTTCTTCTTCCCCATTCCCTGACCTTTCTTTGGCTTTTGCGCCCCGCCCATTTATTACATATATTTATATTACATATTTATCCAAGTGAAAGACATCAAATGTAGAGATGTATATTGGAGAAATTATCATGAAAATCATCCAATTCTTGAAATTTTAATTCAACCCACCAAAAGTAGATGAATTGAAATTTTTTTCAACCCCATAATTTTATAGGTAAAATTCATTGATAAATAAGAGAAAATCAGCATAAACCATAGATGAAAGTAACTTGTACCTTTTGAAGTATTGTCCATAGACTTTCATAAATTTATTATAAACAGTAACACAATTGATACAGGAAAGTGGTTATTGAATTAATCAAATTAATGTTGTTAGAGAAGTTAAAATTAATTAGATTGAATAATGGATGTGAAAAAAATGGCAACTATTTATGCATGTTTAGATATAAATACTAAAAATGGTAACTGATGGTAAGCGGTAAGTAATAAATAAAAAGCAATAATAATAATAACAACAACAAGACAATGCAATAAAATAAAATGAAATAGATAAAAACCGAATAAACATAAAACGTACAAAACGTAATTTGCTTTTTGTTTTCTTTTTAAAAAATTACAAATTCTAATGTAATCAAAACAAGTGATAACAAACGTAAAACATTATACACATAATCACTAACATAACAATAAAAATATCAGCAATAACAAGAATAAGAACAACAACAATAACAACAATAACAGAAACTCTACTAAACGTGACAAAAGCAATAAGTTTTATGTATTTTACGTAGAGAATAAGTTACGCATGTAACAAGTGGAAGGGTAATGTTGTGATTGAGTTTAAGGCGATCCACAGATAACCTACCTCCGCATATATCTATATTTATATATACATGATATATATACATATACATTCACTTCATTAAAATAACAATAAAATCAAGCAATTCTTGTTGTAATAAAATAAAATGAATTAAAATGAAGTGAGAAAATTATAATTGGCTGAGATCAAATCTTGAATACTCTGGACTTGGACACACTATTTGATATTTTATGGTACAGACAGATAATTGAAAGTTGTACAATTTTGGGTAGGCATGGCCAATTTGCAAGATTTTTTTATAAACACTCTAAAATAGCGGCCTTAATATTTGTAAAAGGTTCAGTTCTCAATTTTGGAGCGAAATAGAGCAGAAATTTTTACTGTACGCTGTAGCCATCGATTTTTTTTAAATATGCAACAGTTTAACCTTTTTTCACATATCGACATCTTTTTACAAAAAAAAAAAAATTGCGTTACACGTAGAAGAATTGTAAAAATTGTCCGATCTCTTGCCCATGATTATTTATAGGCATCTTTTGGATCAAAACTTGCATCCCTACATTAAATTTCATTAAAATATCTTTAAAAATGCATTTTGTACTTGGCAAAATTTTCAAAATTTACATGAATTGATAAATAAACAGACAGACATTCAATATGTGTTTTACATGGATACCTGCCGCAAAGGCTTAACTGCATGGTACACAAACGTACAAATAAGTAGCTAGCGTTGATAGTCATGTCACACATGGTGTATGCTACCGTCACGACTAGCTTTCAATTTAAAGTCCACATTGCATCTTAAATACAAAGCTTAATCTTTGGTATCCAGGTTCGGAGCTCTCTTATTACTCCTTGGCTTAGTTTGGTTAGCTCAATAAGCCTATCGAGGCACTCATTTTATTCGGGAAATGGAACCCTGCACGTCAAGCATATTAATGTTTGAACGAGCAATGCCTGCAACATGGACACCACAGGCCCCCCAAAGCCAATTTCAATATTACCACAATGGGTGGAACCAAATTAAATCTTTGGTCAGATCTTGTGACTCATGATGCCCCCTGATGGCCGGCATCACTAACGACAATCTCATGAGCTACTCCCAGTTGAGCAGGTACTTCTCTGGACTGGTTGCCCCCATAAACAAACAGATAGACATACAGGATAAACTAAATTTAAAATGTAATACTGGGCCGATGAGCACAATAGAAAAGAAATGAGTCCATCTCGAGATCTTCTAAGTGTTACATACATTTACGCAAAATTTATACCAAGTATGTTATAAAGTAGAAAATTTATTATAAATTTGTTGGACCCCGTTTGTTGAACCGGTTTATTAACCAATAACTAAACCATATGACTTTATATCACACGTTCATCACATGTTTACGTAACATGACCGTTTATATTAGAAAAATACAATTCAACAAATATTTATGTTATATTAAAGATTCAATTCTTTCAAAATGTGTAAAAAAACTATTGGAATGTAATATTTAATGTTTGAAGTAGTTTGAGTTTTGTGATTGGATAAAGATGAAGAATATGTTGAATGGAATGTATTGAAATATTTCTAGGATAAACAGGACATAAAGGAAATGTTATTACGACAACATAAACTGAATTCAACTGAACTGAAACATTTGTGTAAATAGTAGCAAATAATATTTATATTGTATAATAAATGATGTCAATGAATAAGCAATAAATATTCTATATAAAACGTAAGAATACCAAGAATAGTACAAGCATTATCATTTAAAAGATTATTTAATCGGACATTATATATATATATATATATATATATTATATATATATATGCGTGTGTGTATGTGTGTGTAGTGTGTGTGTGTGTGTGTGTGTGTTTATTTTCATCGACTTACATATGTCATGGTGGGTAAGGCGCATAAGTAAATTCCAGCCAAAAGTAATAGAACAAATAATTCTCTACGACGTCCAATAACATACGGATATTCATCACATAAAGCTGTTATCATCGCTTCTAAACCGCCAAATGTGCTATCTAAGCCTAATGTAATTAACATTAAAAAGAATATTATGGACCAAAATACTGAGCCACTCATTGTGGCTATAGCCTCTGGATATACAATAAATACTAAGCCAGGGCCCTCAAGTCCCACACGATCTATTGTTGTGTTCTGGACATGAGACATATAACTGAAAGAAAATTTCATGAGAATTTTCATTTAATTATTTTCGTGGTTTTTTTCTTTTTTTTTTGTCTTTTTGGTTAAAAGTAACCAGTTTAATTTTTATTACGTCTTGTCAATATCCCCCAGCCCCAAATATTGTCATTTAAATTTCATCATCAAAAATAATTTCTTCAACTTTGTTTTATCGTCTTACTCATTATTAGTGAATAGAAAAGTTCTATTTAACTTTAGTCTCAATTTTTAATATCTGTACATTGTAGTTTCTTTTAAGGGGATGGACAGACAATTCACTTGTGAATTTTGATGAATCCATTATTGAATTTGATGCATTGCGTTAATTTTTGCTATCGATCAAAAATATCTAAAACTAAATATTAGATTCTTTGATTAGCATCAAAATCGAAACTGAATCCAACAGATCTTTGTCTGTTTGTCTCTTTGTCTCTTTGTCTATTTGTTATGTTTGTATTTGTTAAAATGTTGAAATATCTATTTCAATTTTATAATAATTATTTCAATGTCTTTTTGAATGCATTTTGATATTGAAATTAGACTTAAAATGGATAGAAAAGCGTTATAATCAATAATAAAACTTGAAAAGTTTTTGAAATTTTAAATATTATTTTTAAGAAAGTCAGAAACAAAACCAAAACCGAAAACCAAAAACCAAAAACCAAAAACCAAAAACCAAAACACAAGCAAAGTTGCGTTTAGAAGTTTCTCAGTTATGGAGAATAGAAAAATTTTTTGCGTAATTTCTTATTTTTAGTTTTGTTCCTTTTATTTCTTTTGTTTTTGTTTTTACCCTAATACTGAAAATATAACAAATCCAGCTAAAAAACTAGTTAAACAATTAATTGTGCTGGTAATTAAAGCATCGCGATAACAATTATTATGAAATTTATTGTAACTGGATAAGGCCAACAATGTACCGAAACCGGGACCCAAAGAGAAAAAGATTTGTGAGGCGGCATCTATCCAAACCTAAAATTCAATCAATATTGTTACAATGAGAAAAATAACAAAACAAAAGGAAAAAGAAAAACCAACAAAGATAAAGAGATAAAGATAAGAAAATGGAAAAGAAAAAAAAAGGAAAGAATCCATATTCCATTAAAGAAATGAAATGAGAAGAAAAGATAGCAGTAAAATATAAGAATAATAATGATTAGAATCCATATTAAAATTGATAAATAGGCATGTTTATTGTATGAGTTAACCTTGGAATTTTGCAATTTGTGCCATTCAGGTGTTAAATAGTATTTAATACCTTCGGCGGCGCCAGGCAATGAAACGCCACGTATTAATAATATAATGAGTACAACATAAGGAGCTAATGCCGTTATCCATACAACTTTACCGGCTGAACGTACACCTTTCCATAATGAAAAATATACCAATACGAATACACCGAATACACATAAAGCTAATGTCGGTTTAATGGGACCCATTAAATCCAAACCATTCGATTTATATTGTTCCAACACTTGGCGTCTAAATGATATTAAAAATATATAAAAATTATATCAAAAAAAAAAGAAAGAAAACAAAGAAAGAAATTTATATTTGGCTTGAGGCATATCTTGCATATTCACCAGCCAGATTTAGATCCTATTTAATATATTTAATTGATACAAATAGATAATTTTATATTCTATAATTTCATGTAAGCACAATCTAGAAAATGTAAACGAAAAGAATAAAAATTTAAGAATTTCATTTGTAAAATATCTAGCAAATATTTAAGGCCGATTACCACCATTTTGATATGTGATATCGATATCTCTTATTTTGCGATAAGGAGCATATTTATTATTTATTATTATACACGAACAGGCAGACAGACGTTCAGACGGACAAAATTTATTGTTGATCAAAAATATGCATATTTATATACTTTTTTTTAGATGTTACAAACATAATAACCGAATGAGTATAACTCTCTAATTGTTAATTAATAAACGGCAAGAATTTATAGCTATTGAACTTTATAGCCATCCTTATATATATATATATATATATATATATATATATATATATTATAAGATATGTTGAAAATTTTATTGAAAATTAATAATAAATTTTGAGTACCCGCCATCACGTTACAATCTGTCTAATATTTAATAATTATTTAACTATGAACATTAAATGTCTTTTCTCATCTTTTATTGAGTGAGTGATATATACATCCATACATAATATACATACATATATATATATATTTGGATAAAGTATATATGTAATGTTATATTAATTAAAACTTAAAATTCCAAAAAAAAAAAGAGAAACTTTCTAATTGATAAATATTAAAAAGGAATGCGAGAAGAATGAATGAAATAAATAAGAAGAGGAAGGAAATGAAATGAAAATTTGAACTTACTCGAAAAACTCTCTGGCCGGTGTAGTTCGATTAGGTGTAAAACTATCATTCGTTACTGGCATACATGATACTGTATTCCAAACATTATCACATGATGTCCAGGGTAATTTTGAGGTAAATGAAGCAAATAAATAATAAACAGCCCAACCTATGATGGTATTATAATACATGCCCATGTAAATGTCTATAACACATATTGCATAACCGACACCTGTTGAAAAGGATATAATTTATATATATATATATATATATATATATATATATATATATATATATTTATGTTCCAATGGTTATATGATGGTTATAGAAAACTTTTTTCATTTTCTGTTACTATCATTACTTATTTTATTCTGTTACTAACTTTCAATATGACAATCTATATTTAAGAGCTATTGCGATATACAAGATGCCTTAACGATCAATTCCGTATGATTCCAATGAATCGTACGATATAAGACTACGATTACGGCTCATAAACATATGATATTGATATTAAACAATTAAATTAAATCATTTGTATGTTTATTGTCTATATAAAGAAAAGAGTAGGGAACAATTTATAATTATGAATATTGATTAAAATTTCGCACATATTTTTTATTGGTCATATTAAATATATTTGTAAAATTTGTTTCAAATCTACCATTTTTTCAAGTCTTCTTCTGCATAAACGAATTTTTCAAATATTCAATCTTTTATAAACATTCGTTTTTTGTTTGTACAACGATTCTTGCAATAATGTATATTGAAGTATGATTCTCATTTAATTAAGTTATCCTTCGTATAAATATTTGTAAAATCATCTGGAATATCATGTATTGTAAGCCCCAAAGAATAGCTACGGCGGGCCAAATTGAAATAAGTTAAAAGCGAAGAAGAACTTAATGTCGATTTTTTGGGTCCTTGGGTAAAGACCTTGGTTATTGATGAAAGATGCGAGTACCTTTGGATCACGAATAAACATTTGGAATCCAAATGTACTCGTATCTTTTAAATCTTCATGTACGAGCTTTTTCGAGAACCTATTGAACTTCATGGGTTCTCGTACCTTAATAATAAATCGCAATATTTGAGTGACTGAATAAGAAGTTGGAGATTCCTCCATAATTTTATAACTACATTGGGTAGTTGCTTGAAGAATGTCAACCTTTCTGCGCAACCAATATATAAATTTGGGTAATGTTAACCATGTATTTATATCAGCGTTTTTTTTTTTTTTGGACTTTTAACTTGCAATTTTATCCATATGCAATATTTATTAATTGAATTATACCAAGTTAATGTAGAGTTAATGTGGTGGATAAGAATTTGAGCAATCTTCTAACTTCTTTTGGTATTCTCTTGGTATTTTAATCAAGTTCAACAAATTGTTATAGGAGGCAGGCAGGTGGGGTAAAAGGTGTTACTTGTATTAAATATTAAGACGTACTGTGGAATACGGCCATCAAAAAGTCGAAAAGTTGTTTTTGAAAAAGCGTCGTCCATTGAGTAAGAAATTGATTGCAGAAAAGTTGAGGTCTTTAAAATTTTTAAATGGAGAAAAACATACAAAATTGTAATTATTTTGTTTTCCTTGTACCATGCACACACATCGTTTTGTGTTCAATCAACAACTCTTTCAATAATTTACTTTGAAAAATAATTCTCATTTAATTTAAATTATCATTTGTATAAATGCTTGTAAAACCATTCGGAAATTTGTATTTGGTGTACATCACATAAGAATAATGGCGGTCCAAGCAAAAAGCAACAGGGGCCAGGAGAAAGTGAATGTGGGTTCATTTTCTTATCTAGGGCCTTGGTTACTGACAAAAGTTGCGAGTACTATTGGACCTCAAATAAACCCTTGAATCCCAAGGGTCACCCGCATTTTATAAGTCCGCCAATGCGGGATTTTAATTGAAGGCCACGGGTTTCCGTGCGTTAATAATAAATTGGAATAATTGAATGACTGATTAGGAAGTTGGAGATTTATCTATAATTTTATGACAACTACGTTAGGGGTAATTGCTTGAAGAATGCCGAAGTTCGGCGCAACCAATATATACATTTCAGTTATGTTAACCATGGTAATTAAAGCAGCGTTCTTTTTTTTGACTTTTAACTTCCAATTTTATGCATATGCAATATTTATTAATTGGATTATCTCGAGTTAATGTGGGGGATATGAATTTGAGCAATTATCTAACATCCGAGCTCATTTTTTTCGTATTTTAATCAAGTTCAACAAATTGTTGTTTGGGGGGCAAATGGTAAGAGGTGTCACTTGTGTTGAATATATTAAGACGTACTATAAAATACGGCCATCAAAAACTCGAAAAGTTTGTATGAAAGAAACGTCTATTGACCAAGAAATTGATTGCAGAGGAGTTAGTGCCTTTAAAATTTTAAAATGGAGAAAAACATATAAAATTGTTATTATTTTTGTTTTTCGTGTACCATGCGTACACTTCGTTTTTTGTTTATACTCTCTCTTTTTCAATAATTCTCATTTAATTTATATTATCTTTTGCATAAATATTTGTAAAATCCGGTGGTAAATTAGACCACGGTACAATAATGACGATCCAAAAGGAAATAGGCTAAGCCAAGAAGAGGTTGATGTCTATTCATCTGATTGTCTAATCTCTTGGTTATTGATAAAAGATGCAATTACTCTATGAAAAACGATTACGCGCAATTCCACTTGGCGCGAGTTTTCCGAAACCCGTGAAGTCCAAGGGTTTTGCCTGTTAGTAATAAATTGTAATATGTGAGGGACTGATTGACTGAGAGTGAAGGTTGTTTCGTAATTTTATGATTAAATGAGGCAGTTGCTTGAGGGATGCCAAGCAATATATAAAGTATTGCAATATTAGTTTAGATTATTCCACATCACATTCAAGTTTAATTTAGAGCAAGTAGTTGTGCTGAATTGGCCTTTGAATTAAATTTGAAAATTTAACATTTAAAAAATTAATTAATCAGTCAATGTTTTTTACATTAAGCAAGTGGGTGCCTCACGCTTACTGCAATGCTAATAATTTCCAACCAATTAATCAAACAAAATGGACTGCTTAAGCAAATATATGGCAAATTGAATCAAACTGAATCAATTTGAATGTTATTGGCAATATAAAAGTGAATGTATTTCATGAGCCTTTTCAACACCAGTAATACACTAATGATTATTTACTTAAATAAATGTAAATTTACATAAAATTTACATTCTATTTTATTTATGCAATTATTTACTTATGTTAGAAAGGTAAACAAAATTTCATTACGTACCTTAAACTCTATTCATTTCCTTATCTCTACTTTTCTTATTTAGTTACACATATATATATATATACTTAGGAAACAAGCTTGATATCGCTTTCGATCAATTTACTTTTACGGAGTAATCAATCCCGAGGAGCACCGTCTTAATAGAGGTACAGAATCGCACATGAATTCTACGATGGATCAGAAGAAAGATTTCCTTTAAAACTGCAGGATCTGTTATGTCAATTTGATGGCCTCGTACTCATATGGCTAGTGAATGCTTGTTCAAATATCTTTATATGCCATACGTCAAATGAAACAATTACCTAGTAGGGCCTACTGTGGAAACTTGGCTGAGTGAAATTAGAAAGGTAAGATTGCACAAGTAAGTGTAACTTCCACATATAAATCGGAATACAAGCTTTAGATTAACTAATTAGTAGTGACGGTATTACGAACAATACGTGAAAACCATTCCTAGTGCGCATTAAACACTAACTACTATGGCGATCTATCGATCTGTCCATTTGTTGAAATCAATCCAATTTGGATAGAAACATTTGAATTGATTTAGAGACTTGCCTAAATGAAAAATATCTATATACATTGCAAAAAATATATGACATATATTAATGCAAATACCAAAATATGCCACGCCTATTTTACATTACAATATATTTAAGAATCTAGAATTATTAATGATTTTATATAAATATTATATTACTGATAAATGGTCACCATTTAATTCTAGAGGTGTTTCAAATGTTTCAACAAAATAATTATACATTCAATTTTTAATTGAAGATAAGTAAAATGATAAAGAAACAATTAATAGCGTAGTATAACTCCCGTGTGACATTTTCTTACTTCTTGTGTTCGCGTCTTCTTCTAAACAATTTACATAACCATTTATAATAATGACAATGATTCAAAAAAATTATTAGAATAGTCCTTGTGTTCGTATAGTTTTTGTGTCAGCTTAAATACATCTCTAAAAGATTTATATTAAGCCGTACTGTGCTTAAAAGAAATTCAAAGTATTCAATAATATATTTTCTTACTTATAAAGCCAATAAAACACGTTGATGCAATTGTACATACATTCATATATATATATATATATATATATATATATATATATATATATATATATATATATACAAATATATAACTTTTATAACGAAAAAATATCTTATTGAAAAGCAAATAAGAGCGTTGCATTGTGCTAACATCAAATCTTGAATGCTCGCCATGCAATCATTGCAAAATATTTAATGGGCACGCTGCATCAAAACTTGTTTCTCAATTTTGTTTCATCTTATCTAATTCATAGGTAATGGGTGCAAAAAGGAAATGGACTTTGGCAAATTTGTATGAGCATAAATGTAATAATTGTGAAATTTATCAGCTGTAGATGTTTTGTAATTTATAGCGGAAATATCGAAAAAAAAGTTAGAAACATTTTCGCTATAGACTGTACTGTATTGTATAGTGGACATCTCTATTAATCGATTGTATATCGATTTAAGTTATTTTTAAAATTGTGTCATGTACATAAAAGTTCAATGAGCTAAATAGATTAAGCTTTCTAATCGGGTACATATTTACAACAACCGAGTTGACCAGCAGGTGGTTAGTAAGACAGTCGGGTAAATGGACAGTGGGGTAGACGGGCAGACGATTAGTCGGGTGGATAGGTAAATGAACAGACTCGACTATAGCGATTCAAATTTGATTATTGTATAGAATTTGCGTAACATTCTTTGCTAGCATTAGAAACATTATAACAAACTGAGTACACCTTTCATATTTTGGTGGCGGCTACAAACGAAAGAAGTAACAGTTTATATTCTCTTTCTTTTACTTTGTTAAGGAAACTTGTTGCAACACTTTTATTTTATTTAGCTTTTTATTTACTTACATTGGGAAGTTTACTTTATCTTCTATTTCTTCTCTTCCTTTTTCCGGTTTCTCTTCGGGTTTTCTTTAACTTTTTTACTTGGTTAAAATTGATTACGCACAAAAATATAAATTTCTTCTTTAGAATGTGTATGTGTACATAGAATATATATATATATGTATAATCGGTTTTATCTCACTTGACAATAAAGCATATAACTAATAACACTTAAAGAGGCTGCATAAGCAAAAGTGTAAGAATTAAGTAGATGTTTTTTTTTTAGTTTTCGTTTAGAGCAATATTACTTCTATTCAGAAATTGTAATTTCAACAAGTTACTGGCTGTATTTGTTAAACGTAAGTTAATGAATCTTAAAATATTTTTAAAATTGGCAAAATAAAATGAATAAATTAACCAGATTAAAATTAAACCTACTATTGTGATAAAGTTCTTTTAACATATTCAAACTTATGACATTCAAAAATTTGTTTTGAATGTTTTAATATACTTCTCTTATTAAAGCTAAACAGAATATCGGCTTCCGAAATTAGTTATAATTTAAATGAAAGATTTATATCCATCCACATTTCAGGTTAAAAACCTTCTCTTTGATAAAATGTCAATTTGAAGGTTTTTATGGGTTGTGACTTGTAAATAACGTGTCTTTTATGAATGACTTGTATGAAACTAATTTATTTTGTTATTGAATGTTGTAATAACTTTATTTGAAGCAAAGTTGTTTCACAAAATTTCGTTGTACATTCAAACAATTTCATTTGTACGAACCGACGGAACAATCGGAGCCTGCAGAACAAGCGATTACAAGAATATATGGATGATATAAAATGTTTGATAATTTTCAAAGTTCAACCATAACGAACATTGAAATAAAATACCTGAAAATAATTAATCATATGCCCATGAAATCAAGAAAATGTTGCTTAGAATTTTTCGTTAAATAATTAGAGTTATTATTTATAAATATTAACAATTTATTTGATTGATTCAGAAAGCTAACAAATTCTTTTACGCATAAAATGAAATCAATTTAATAAATTGTATGCACAAATTAAAAAATAAGAAATCAAAATGGATATATTTTATGAAAATCATTCAAATTTACAAGATATATTTCATGCAAATTTGGTGTCATACTTCAAAAACTTGCAATTAAAGAAAATAACAAAAGTAATTTTGAAAATTGTTTTTTTTTTTTTGAAAAGCCTCCTTATTTCATTTAGTAGATTTAACCTAAGTTGAATCAATGGTAAACTAATCTGAAGATCTTTTGTTCGAAAATGGTGAGGAAAATTTGCTGGCCATTAATTCAAGACAATTTTCATTTTATGTCCTCATTCCCGTTTAAATTTATCTAAAAAAACGATAGAGTCATAACGTAAGCACTTTGTTAATTTATATTTACATATATATATATATATATATATATATATATATATATATATATATATATATTATATATGTAGCTACATGTTGCTTGCATATCTTTTTGGAGAGATAATTAAATCAAAATCAAAATAATTTATACAAATGAATGAGAGTAAGAGTGAGAGTAAAAAAAGCATTAATACAAACTAATCTACGACTTGCTTTCCTTAGCTTTACTTACGATGACACTACGTTTAATTTGTACGTTCGTTCACTTCTTTCGTATATTTTTGAATTAGTTCAGCCAAAAAAAAAAAAAAAACAAATAATTGAATAAAGCACATAATAGCTTTTTGGATAATTGCCCTGATAATTATACAAAAATTACTCATTCATTTTTGTGCAATTTGTATCATCATAATCATTATCATTATTATATGCAATATCATCATTATCATAATTATGATCATCATTAGTTTAGTTCTTTTCTAACTAAGCTGTTGTGATAACTATAATCTTATAATCCAATCGCATGTAAAATTTTCTATGTTACTTTAAAACTTTTACCAAAGAGCTCAATTACAATACATTACAAGTGTGGGCAATATGTGCGGGCTTATACCTAGAGGCCATAACCCATAGCCTCTAATCGAAACTTACAAAGTGCTTAAGACAAAGATGAGGCAACTGAGAGACAGAAAGTTCAATGAAAAACGGATAGATGTAATATTTCAAAAGTCATCATCAGTTTGATCAACAGAAAAAAGGTTTACAAAAATATTGTATAATTTAATTACAGTTTCCACTAAACTAAATTTCATTTGCTATATTTGCTTAAATATTAAATAAAAAATTATATATGTATATATATATATATATATATATATATGTCTATATATATATTACAATATAGAATAATACTTTCAAAATTTGTTTCTGTCATGTTTGTTAACATTTTTATGTGTAATCTCGATTGTACTTAGAGTTTTTATTATTATTCTCTATATATTTCAGTCGCCTAATTTATTGAATCAAATGACTCGTAGCGTGACTGTTACTTTTTTACAAGATTTCTTTAATATTTTTTTTTCTATTCTTTTCTCTTTCTTTTTTTTTTCTTTTGTTTTTAATAAATTTAATTTGTAACAGTTTGTTGTAGTTAATCATAAATGTATCAATTACATGCATAAATATCGAGAGAATAGAGGCAAACGCAACTCACTTAGAGCCATTATGTCTAAGTGTTTTCAAATCAAATCACAAATACAAATATTACAGGCAATTTAATGTAATTAAGTACATGAAGAAACTCCATTCCACAATTTATTCATATTGTCTTTGTAAATGGAATCTATGGAATGCAGTTTTTTTTGTTTTTTTTTAAATTTATATTCTTAAAAATTATTAAACTTCATCTTTCTGTATATTATAATTGTAAGTATGAAAATATTAATATGGCTGGATGCTTCCACATAAGAATTTTGGTTTTTTAAATTTGAACTTGTACAAATTCCAAGCACTCTGTAAGAGACATTGTCATCTTCATGAGGAATGAATCAATTGATCACATGCCCGATGTATTTGTTCTATCTTATACATGCATACACTCACTGGACTCACACATACACATAGTAAAATAAATAAAGAGTACTCACCTTTTAAAGCTGGACATATACGTTTCCAAATGCTAATACAACCGCAACGATGAAATTGTCCTAATGCCAATTCCATATAGAATAATGGTAGTCCACCAAATATTAACATTATACAGTAAGGTATAAGAAATGCGCCGCCACCATTTTGATAACAGATATACGGAAAGCGCCATACATTACCTAAATCGACGGCAAATCCAATTACAGCCAAAAGGAATTCAGCTTTTTGACCCCATATTTCACGTCTACGTTCCATAACGGACACAACTAAAAACCGCTATTTATTTTAATTGACAAAGAATATCAGTATAAATTAATATTAATTAATTAATATAAATGCCGCTACCTCCTTATTATTATGCAATTTGGCCCCTAATGGTACAATTACTTTAGTTGGTGTTACATTATCTGAATCATCATCATTGGATTCATCATCATTATTAGACGATGGTGGCTCAAAATTTGTTGTGTTCGTCCATGTTTTTATGATGCCAGTAGCATTATTCGCTGTACTGCTTGAAGTGTTTGATTTCAAATTATTCGAAAATTCGCTACCATTATTACATTTCTTTGTATAATCCATTCCGGCGCATTTAAACGTGCAATTTTGATATTCAGATTTCTACTCCAACATAGAATATTATATCTCAAATCAAAGAAGACAATTTTGGGCAGTTATATATTACAATTATTTATATAATTATTTATTAGAAATTTCATTACTATTTTTACAATTTTCATATGCCGTTGTATCATCATGTGCAAAATAGCCGCCACATCTACATTTTTTTCGGATAATATCGATTAATGTTATTATTATTACTTTTGATTATTGCAATAAGTAGCAAATGTCCGTCTTCCACTCAATTCAATTCAAGTCAATTCAATTCAATTCAATTCAGTTCAGTTTAATTCAGTTTAAGTATCAGTTATCCAGATTTATTGTTCATCTATTTTCTGTATTATTAGGCATTCTTAAACCCGATTTTTTATTTGTAGCATTCATAATAAGTTTTCCCTCATAAGTGTTTACAGCAGACTCTCTTTATATACAGGGCATAGGGTTCTCAACAGTCAGTTTTATCTCAACATAATTAGTATTTTTACTATTATTGTTTTTTCTATTAACACTTCAAATGGTTATCACAATCTTATATAATACTAATACTAATAGATCAATATATAAGTAAAAAAAATTTAGGTCAAAATGGGGCCAAATCTTGGATACCCACCATTTAAACTTTATAACGATTACTACGATTATTACGATTGCGATTTAGAGTCAGTTTCATATTTTTATTAGTAGATGTTTGAAATTGTATAATATCGCGTGGGCGTAACCTATTTATATAATTTTTGGAGAGATGTTATATACCAACTCTTTACTTTCACTCTCTCTCACTCCACTTGTTCAACATTTCACCTTACTATTTTTAGCAATTTACAAATAAGTAGAAAAAAACCAACAAATTTTATTTAAAAAAACTGAAGTGCTCTCAATTTATAATGCGCTGTGTGGGTCGTGTTCTTTGATCGATTTTGTTCATTTTCAATACCAACTTGCCTGAAAGAACTTCCAATTCTCGAGCCAACGTTAAGCTCGATATCTTTTTTTTGCGACCTAAAGAGTGTTAGAAATCTAAATCAATTCAGAATTTGATGCTGATCAAGAATATATATATATTTTGTAAGGTTTGCGATGCTACCTTTTTGGTTTTACAAACACAATGACACAATGAATATACCTTCAAGCATTCAGTGGTGTAATATAATAATGTACACAGTGATGCGAAAACTGTTGAATTATTGACAGAGAAAAAATGTAAACAAATTGCCAATATTATCGTAACGTATCGAATTGCCTTGTATTTCGTAAATAGAGTTAATGGAAATCACTGATCATAGACTAATTGACAAGCATAATGAAGATCTCAAAATTAACAAAATGCAATTCTAATTGATCTGTATACGTTTACAATATTTTATCAAATAGATACCGGAATTTGTTAATTAAAAAGGTGTAACGATACATCTGTATAACTAAGCAAGCGTAAATGGTTCAATAATCTCGTATGGTATCAAATGAAATGCTTAAAAATGGATTACAAATTAACAAGTTGGGCACATTTTGCTAATGAACCGTTGATAGATATCGTTATATGGAATTAATAAAGCTCAAACTTAAATTCAAATCAGTTCAGTTCATGAAGGGGCCTTTGAAATTGTAGTTGTACCTTGTTTTACAAACAGTTATCGTTAGCAATACTATAAAAATGTAATGAGTAAAATACTCTTAATTAATGTTAGTTATAAAATTTTGAAGACGATAAAACATTAATTTAAATTTATATAAATTCATTTAAAATATGGCTACAGTCACGAGACTGATCAATCTGTATCAATTAATAGTTAAAAAATGGACATAATTCTATATTCTTTCTTTACATCTTTCTTGACATCTCTATTCTAAATTGATGCGTTACTTGCTTAGAGAAATATCAGACCTATAGTAATAGGCTGAAATTGATTCAGTTGATCATTTTGATCCATGCGAATAAAAGGCTCGTGTATTTTAGATCCTTTGGATTTGTTACATACATCTGGCAAAATTTCTTCTATACTAAATCTATATGTTTGTATTTTTTTTTCGATAATTTTGGTGTTTTTTTTTATTTTTTTTTATATTTTAAATTTAACAAAAACATTGATACTTCTGGCATAAGGATTTATATTGCAAATGGACTATAAATGGGTATAAAGTCGTGTGCACAGTACAAAGTAAACTAAAGACACTTTTTAGTTCTTTGCTTATCATATCAATTTTGTTGAACTTTTAAATTTTCTTGTATTAATATAGAAATGGCAACAGCTAGAACGTCAAAATTGTATCTGAATATTCAAAGTTCATTTCACATGATATTTGTCTCAATAAAATTTACATGTGCCACGCATGTTAATTATTAATTATTAATTATTCAATAAAACTAAACTAACGAATTTTGTTTTGAAATTTTTTTCTATGAATTGCATAATTGCATAAGCCCGAAAATGGCTTTAGGAAGGACAATTGAAAAAAATCGATCTATCTATTCCAAAATGGAATATGTAAAAATATAGATTATTCACTTGTTTTTCATCAGCTTACATTTTTTATGAGTTACTTGTATGAATCATGAGAAATGTTTTAAATCGAAAAGATTTTTACGTTTCTTGCATTATAATTGTAATTGTTGTAATTCGAAAAAATAACAAGAGATATAAAGAATTGAAATATTCCACATTTATATTTTATGAATAAAATAAAAATTATATAAATCTAACCCAATGAATCTATTAAACATTCATTTTCATTGAAAAAAAAAAATTATGAAAAGTTATTATGGGAAAATAGATCGCACATTTCATATTTTTTATAAGTTTCATAATGCATTCAAAAAAAAAAAGGAAACCGGTCGCAATTATTGATTATTAGAAAACATTGAAATTATCCTCAACGGCATTCTTTTACATCTGACATCTAACAATCATGAAAAATAAGAAAACTTAAAATTTATGTAAGAGTTTCATTTGTGATGGCTGGGGTTCACATTGATTCCATCAGTAAGTGCTATTAAATATTATGAAATATTTGAAAATTTGAGTATTGGTTTGCGTTTCATTGTTAATTGTCCGTTATCCAATATTTAGAAATAAATCTATATATTAAATTATAGCAGTTAATTTTCAAATAGAAATTTTCCCAACAAATACAACGGGAGGGGAAAATATCATTAAAATTTTTCGAAAGGATTTTATTACTATATTACTTTAAATTTAATGAATAATAAAAAATTTCATTATTATAGATTATGCTCAAGCATTTAACTCAAATTAATTGATTACACTTTCATAATAATATTACAAAATATTTATTAAATAAAGCAAAACAAAAAGAAAAACAAAAATACAAAAAAAAATCCTTTCAAATTAATTTGATGTTGTAGGGGTTAAAAAAAAGCTTTAACAAAAATTATAAATCTTTAGACACAATCGAATTAATTGAATTTTTGAAGAAACTTAAAATGTAATTTGAAAATAGTTTCTTATACCAAAATCGAAATTATTTTACACAATTATTTTTTATATTTGAATTTTCTTTTTTTTTCATTTGTTTTCTTTCTTTTTTTTTTTTTTTTGTTTTTTAATGAGAGACAAAAATATACCAAAAAAAAAAAAAAAGAAAAAAAAGGAAAAATAGAAAAAAAATGGGAAAATAAATTTCCAAAATAAAATAAATGTCTCTTCTTCAATTTAGCATTTTTTACTTTTGTATTTTGAATTTTTCTTTTATTTATATATTTATCATTTTATTTATATATATAAATATATATATTTTGTTTTTTTGATTTATATTTATCCAAAAATTTATATTTTTGTGTTTTCCTTTTTTCTTTTTTTGTTTGATTTTTTGGTTTTTGGTTTTTGGTTTTAGTTTTGGTTTTTCCAGTTAACGTCTTTGAATATTTTTATAGAAATATTTTTTAAAATATTTTTGTTTTTCCTTAATTTTTTTTCTCGTTTTTTGTCTTTTTTTTTTTTTTTTGTTTCTATTTGGGTGTTTTTTTTTTGCAGCGCAACGTTTGCACAGCTTAAAGCGGACTGACATGCTGATATTCATTGTTGGCCCTTTTATATGCCCAATTGTAAAAAGTATGCAATCAAACTTACATATGTATCTATGCGTGTGTATGTATATGTGTGTGTGTATATGTTTCATATTAAATGATACCAATAAAATGGTAATAGAAAAGCATTTCGTACAATTCTACTACTGGCAATAATTGTTAACCATGTTGCTACAATTTTTTTGCTTTCTTTTTGTTTTTTTATTCTCTAACATTGTAACGTTGTATGTTGTTGCCAGCATATTCTTGCTTATTGCTATTATGATTGTTGTTATTATTGTTATTATTGTTATTATTGTTATTATTCATATACATACAAATACATGTACAATTGTATTGACAGTTAAGGGGTGGCAAATTACAATCTAGATGATTCAGTGTGATACAGTAAATAATTGATAATGTTACAAAAACAAAAACGAAAAAACAAAAAATAAAAACAAAAAACAAAAAACAAAAAATAAAAGTAGAAGGAGGAGCTGTAAAGATTTTTTGCAACAAACTGTTGCTTGTTGCATGATTTTGCTACTTTCAATATAACTTTTGTTCTTACTTAACTTGGATTCGTATTCGTTGTTTTTTTTCCTTTTTTTTTTTTTGTCTTGCCCTTGCTTTCATTTTTCATTTTTTGTTTAAGCACTTTATATATCTCTAAATAACTTTTTTTCATTTTTTTTTATATTCACATTTTATATTGTTGGACAATCCCATAATCATTCATTCATATATATTTATATAAAGATTAAAACATTAGCTCAATTTATCGTTTTAAAGTATTTTATGATTTTAACTATTTATTATCGCTCATCTATTTGTTTAGATCATCTTAGTATATTATTTTACGCGGGGATTTTTATTCTTAACAAATTCTAAATGAAGTTTAACAAAATCAAAATCAAAATCAAAAAAAGAAAAAAAAGAAGAAAAATAAAAACTATTCACATTTTCTTAATAATTAATAAATATTTTGCTTTATTCCATATAACGTATAAAGCAATTAATGTGATATATAATCGTGCTTTTCCTAAATATCTATTTACAGTCTAACATCTAATAAATTTCAGTCAATTTATACTAATTGTGAAGTAGGAAAGTGAAAAATAACAAATGAGAAAATTAGATTTTGCCCAAGACCAAATATTAAATATTAAATATTCACCATCCAGAGAAGTAATAAAAAATTTGTATATTGTCAAGTATTGTCGAGTAGGCGTGGTCACAAATTTTACACAAGTTTTCTTGTAGACTTTACTCTTTTATAGATAGTATAACGATCTTAAAATGTTGTATGATATTTCAACTTTCTATTCTTTTTTCAATGATTAAATGAGTAAATTTTTCTTTAAAAAAAAAAAAAAACATGGCCCATTTTCAATGCCATTTTGGAAAAGCAAAAAACTTTCAAACTTTCCACCACATTTGAAATGGTTGCCAGTGGTTTTTTGTATCCGGAGAATGTTTACCACAGAAGGTCATATAGACAGACTGATTGACAGACAGACAGACAAGCATGTCTATATCGTATATAACTTCATATATATTTATATTTTATAGGGTCTCTCGTGCCACTTTTTGAATATTACAAACATAATGACAAATAAATATACCTTAAACCTCTGAATGGTGGGTATAAAAAATGAAAAATGGGAAATGAAAACAAAGAATCTATAAAATAATAATTGAAAATTTGTTGTGCTGGAATTTTATTTAGGTTAGATCGAAGATTCGATATTTTTTTTTCTATCATAAGTTGGAGAGTTATTTCACTTGGAGAATTTCACTTAGATTTATATTAATTATATAATTTTAGGTGTAATTAAGGAAAAAAATGTCAATATATTGCATTCACAATTACAATTGTATTATGGGCGTATCTTTTATCATACTTTTTCTATTAATTTTTAATACTAAATAGATTTGCACGCTGTGGCAATGTATTTCATTTGATTCTAATCCCCTTTTTTTTACAACAGAACGTAAAAATGTTGATGTTTCCATTTGAGATGTTGGAAAATCATATCTATTAATTAATACAGAATTTAATGCTTATCAAAAATATAACAATTATATACGTTAATAAGAAGAAAATATTTAAAAAAGAACTTTTGAAAAGTTTTGTTTAACTTCTCTCGACTCTCTGCTCCCTTTAACATTTTAACATTTAACTTATTAATAATATAAGTGATTTGTAACCCACCTCATCGAAAATTATTCGAATATATCTATCGAAAGTGCCGATAATTTAAACGTTTCCATACAAATAATCATTGTGTAGAATTCAAATTGAACACTTTAAATTGTGACAGTTTATTTTTTTTATTTCTTTTTTTCTTTTCTTTTTCTTTTTTTTTTTTTTGATAAAAATAACAATTTTTATTTCAATGCAATTTTTATTACATTTTCAATAAATTTGCATTTTTGAATATTTTTGTTTTTTTTTTTCTTATTGAAATTCATAACTACGTTAATAATAATACATAAAATGTATATAATTATGTACGGTGCGTTAAGAAGTTTTTTTAATATATATTCAAAAATGTCAAACCGTTTATATTTTTGCATAATTAGATTTAAATTATATTTTCGAAATTATATTAAAACTTTTATTATTATTCATATTGTTACATATTTTTATAAAAGTGTTGTTATCATTGTTAATATTACTGTTATTATTTATACTATTGTTATTGTTATTGTTTATTCAAATTATTAGAAAGATCGGCATGCCGTACAATTACAATATTTAAGAATCACAACTACTAAATTCGCTGTATTAATAGCAATTGAATTATACGTTATAAGTAAAAATCATTACTTATGAGTTTGCACGAGACCCGCAACGAGTACGATCATAAAAAGAGAAACGTTGCATATAGAATACGAGAGTAACATTGATTGATAATTGACAACACAAAGAGAGAATTATAAAGGTATTAGGTAGGTAGACATTGGTGAAATGGTGTGCGTGAGTGTGTATGCCTATATATATATATATATATATATATATATATATATATATACACGTATGTATGTAAGTATGTATGTATGCATGGATATGTGTGTGATTTGTATATGTGTGAATGATAAGAAGAAAGAAAGAAAGTGAGAAGAGAAAAGAGAAAGATGAAAAAAAATGATAGAATAGTGTGAAAAATGTATTTAATAATTTCATTATTTTGCATACACTGCAATGCAATAGTTTAATATTGCAAAATATGCAAAGTAAAGTTTAAGATCACAGGCCGGCATAAGTGAATATTTCGACTTATTAGTTACAAATATTTTTCGTGTTACCAATAACACTGCACATTTAGCGATTATATTTCTAAATCGAATGATTGATAAACAGAGAAAGAAAAAAAATTTAACAAAATTACATAGAATAAGCCTACAAAGAAATTTATTTGGCATAATCGAAATAATTTATAAAATCGCGAAAAATTAATTTACCAAAATTTCAATATATATTTTCTTTTTTTTTTGGTTTTACATTTAATCCTTAACAGTTTTGACTCAAAAAAACGCGTGCACGCGTGCAAATGGATTTCTATTATGTTAATGGAACTTTTGTGCCTGCAATGATTAAGTGATACATTTTATACAATTCCCCTTAACAAATTGTATTTTGCACATATTTATAGTCTACACCATTTCTATTTCAGGATATTATAAGTTTGTGCAGATTTTTGTAACGTTCAGAAGGTGCTAAGATAGATTCATATTTTTATCGTAACAAGCTGCTCAATTTCATGTTTAAATCGATTCATCATCATTTTCTGAATCGATTGAAACATGTCTATTCATTCGACATTTAAAATATGCATTGATTTTGGCCCAGAAACTTAAATAATTAGTATCGGATATTGTTTTAGGGCCACACGCCATGTAAAGGTTTTACTTCAAAAACGTTGTTATATGGTAAAAAAAAATTACAAATTTAAATTGTGATATTTTTTACATCCTTTCCTACAAAACATTGTAAAATTAATTTTCTTCTTTCGTTGAAATTCTCTTATTTAACTTTTTAATCCCATTAATTAAAACGGTGTAGGATATTTAAGAGTCGGCTCTGATCAATTACATTTGGCTTGTCCCAAAAACCATAAGTAGGAGAAACCATAAAGAAGTGATTTCAGCCAAGAAAAATTTTTATATAGACTGAGTCTAATCGCTTTATTGAATACATGTGAGTCATTATATCTGTATTATACATTGTATGCAACAGTTAAACGCTTACTCACTCTGACCAAATGTTTGTTAAATTAAAAAAGTAACGCCTAACAATCTACATTACATACATTATTATATTATATAAAATGCTACCGATACTACCATGAAATTCTTAAACGATTTCACGAAGGTTGAAACACCCATATGAAGTTCGGCAAAAGGATTCGAAGAACCCATACTGAATCTGTATAGTGCAGTACAATCTAAACAAATAATAAAATTATATTTAGGTGGGGTCAAATCTAAGATACCCACCATCCAAACAGTATGGTCATCATTACGATTCAAAAACTGTTTCAAGTCGTGAGTTATCGATAGAAAATATAAACATATAAATTTGACATAGCATTACTTGCATCACATTTTTTTTTGTAGACATTTTAGACCAATGACAGTAATCCCGAATTTTAGACCAATTTAGATTAGACCATTTGAGACCAATGACCGTAATGGCAAATGACCTTTGCGAAAAATGAGCAAAAAAGTATAAATTTGGTTTAAAAAATTTATCTCGGTTCATGTTGCACTATGGGCATGTCCTTAAAGCGATTTTTCCCATTTTCATTAACAATCTGTCTGTAAGAGCTTCCAATGTTTCTGGCAAATATCCTATATCTCTTTTATTACTATCATGAGAATTGGCGGACAGATGGACAGACAGACATATCTAAATCAATTCAGAATTTGATGCTGCTCAAGAATACATATTTTTCATGGAGTGTCGATGTTTCCTTTTGGATGTTATAAACACAATGACAAAGTGAATTTATGCCCAACCCCTGTGCGATCGTCATAAAAATACTTTATGTATTTTCTAAAATTTCATTCGAGAATTATAATTGCTGCCAATTGAAATTTTCCAAGATTCTTTTAGGCGCAGATTTATAACACATTTTTAAAATTCAAAAAGATCAACCCCGCCTACCAGTAAGAATATGGCATCAAATTTTCAACAATTCCTTTTTCCGCTTTTACATATTTACTTACACTTCTTTAATCGTATAAACTTTTCTGCTGAAAATTTTTCTTTGTATTCAAGAAGTGTATAAATTTAAAAGAAAAATTTAACGAAATCATTGCATTGTTACGCGGTTGGTTTATATAGAAGTGTCCAGTTGATGAATGTTCAAGATTTATCGCCAATCAAATGGTTTACTGGTTGTGTTCTTCGAGTTGACAAATCCGTTATACAAACTTACAAGATTCACATTTTCAGCTTCAACTGTTTTTATAGAAGACCTACGTCTAGATGCACATTTTCCGTTTAGTAGGGTTTTTATAATCGACTCATAAATATCCTATACCACGTTGCTTAATGTGATTCATGTCAAAAAAGTAAAGAATTGTAAGTTTCAAAGTATTTGAAAAATTCGTTATATGGAGGGGAGACCAAATAATGAATCGGAATGAATAACATTTGGAACACATATTTATTGCATTATCTGCCGAATTTAGTTGAAGTAAGTTTTTATTTATAGTAAGTTTTTATTACAAGATTTTTCTCGAAAGACGCGTTATATGGATATTAGTTTTAAAAATTGTCCGGGCCAAGACCCACCAAAATACCAAATTTCATTCAATTACGTGTAAAATTGCCGACCTTACCTTTTTAAAAAAAAATATTAAAAGTTTAAATCGATTCAAAAAGTTATTCTAAGTTAATAAAACCAATAAAAGATCTCAAGCCTATCTGCACAAAACCATTATAATCCATATCACAAGTGGTATAGAATATGAAATAGCAATTTAAGTTTATTTTTTTTAGCAAATGATACCGTTTGATATTAGTCGTTATTCCTTGAGTAAATATGAATCACTCCATATGAAACAGTTCTCAAAAATATAATGCGTTCTTCTTTTTTATTTAATTTTAGTATAATTAATGATATTCAAACAAACCAAAAAACCAAAAAATACATGTGAAATATAATAATTTGTTCAGCTATTTCATTATACGCATAAGTGTGTTAACTAACAAGCCGAGGAAATATTCTTTAACATAATATAATACAAATTGACTGTTGAACATTTCAATAATCAAGTTGAACAATATTATTTTCCTGTACGGAATAAAAATCTAATGATTTAGAGGAATTATCCAAAGGTACAATTACTTCCGGATGTTTAGCGTCAATATAACATAGTCGAGGTGTCATCTCGATATTATTTAAACGAAATTGCTTAAGTATTAAGGCCAAGAGAGTTTGCACGGTAAGAGTACGTGGAATTTTTTTTTCCCATAATTCTCCGGTGCGTTTATTTAATATAAATATTTTGATTAATTTAGGTAAATTAATATGTGGCGACACAAATTCTGCAGGTGAACCATACTTTTTAATTAGGGAAGCGTATGTCCGATACTTTTTATAAAATTCTCGAAGGGTATCGGGCGACTTTGAAGCCTCTAACCATTCTACACCATACTTTTTCCATATATCATACTCTGCTCCACGACGCTCTTCAGCTGAAATTTGCGCTTTATTTAAAATTTCCAAACCACTAATTAAAGCAGCAGCATTTACAAACATCTCATCGAACCCTGATTTCATATGTGGCGTCTTATTTAAACGTTTTAGGCTTGATAATTTGTCCAGTTCATTGAAAATATCGATTTCATTCCATATGGGATTGTGTAATATATTTAATTGCTCTAAACTTTGAAATATGTTGAGCTTGGCATTCGGTTCACAATATGGCAACTTAATCTCTTGTATTCCATTTTCCATAATGTTCAATGAAACAAGAGTTCGAATGTTGCCCAATTTGCACACTTGATCAAAGTCCATTATTTTGGTATGATGCAAATCCAACTCTTGTAAATTCTTAAAAATTTCTTTCGTATTTACAACGTCCAATTCACTAATAGGATTCTCCTGTAATCCTAAGGATATAATGTAAGGCCATAAACGGGCAGTTTGTGTGACTTGTGACCATTCTTTAAAACCGCAATTTCCCAAATTCATACTTTTCAAATTATTAAAAGCAGGCAATAATTCCATTATTTCAGTATCACGGGGAGTAACAAATCGGTTGCAGCTTAAATTTATATGGGTAAGTGTGGGCACTTGAGAGCATATCTGTGCTACTGTTGACCAATTCCATATTAACGTCTGACTCAAATTTAAATTGGTGAGAGAAGCAAATTCTCTTAAGTAGCCTGAACTATTAATGGGACAATTTGTTAAACTGATATCAGTTAATTGCTCAAATTTGCTTTGTTTGCGGGCTAACTTATCCAAACCAACAACCTCAAACAGAGAAGCTTGAAGAGATTCTTGAGCCTCGTGCAATAAATTTTGATCCAAACTTTTTTCTGAATCACATAAATAGCGTTCACGAACAGCTTCTTCCAAAGATTCAAATGGACCTATCTTGCCGGGACGTATAAAACTGCCTGACGTGGGATGCATGGCATAAAAATAATGCTTACCATCAACAACTCCATTATGTTTTCCACGAAGTGGATCGTCCCACTCGACGCCCAACCAAATGCCGCTATAACCTACGACCTCTCCCACATAGCGTACAGTACCATAGTTATCACCGATTTTGATACGTGTTCCTACAGGATAACGCAAGCAGGTGGCAGTCTCCTCTAATAAACCAACCATTTTAAGTTAATCTTATTTGTTTCTCACTGTTTAATTTGTTTCAATGGAATTTGTGAAAAGGTATCGAAATTCCAAATAAGCTCTTAATTCCTTCTTTATTTTTTCTTTAAAATACCACTTGCAAGAAATTTATTTATTGTACACCAAGAAAGTAAGTAAATTGCAATTCTATGTAAAATGAAAATTATCTATTTATAGTAAAAAAACAAACTCTATAAACAAGACGGAATTTTATGGAATTGAATTACTAACGAGCACGGCATAATATTCTTAGGTACGTGTTTATACATTCAATACATAATCCACATGTTATTTATGGTAATTATACATAAATACCCATTATTTGCTCTGATGTGTGCTACATAAATTTGTATTAAAGCATAGGAAGTTTCATTTAAATAAGCATAATTAGCTACTAAAATTTAATACTGAAATGGAACATCTTATTAAGCATTAGGAGACATATTTATATCAGAATGAAAATATTCCACCTATTTCCACAGTTCTATAATTAATCTTTAATGATCGCATAATGTTTCTTGGGATAGTCCATAACGGCGGAAGATTTAAACAAACACAACAAAATCAAAGTTAAAAATATAAACCACACGAAAAAGAATTTATATATATTTTTTCCTTTTTTACTTATTTCTAAGCAGTCGAGCGCAGAGGGTCATATATGATTACCCAGCCAAAGTTTGCAACCTATTTACAACATTATACAAATTTTTAACTATTAAAACTTCGATATGTTATTTATGCACGCGGTGTTAAGTTTTGTTCAACTTAATGCGATGCTTCAGATGTTTTGAGGTATTAAACAAACAACAGAAGCAAAATAAAGGCTTTCCACTTGAATATGGATTCCCCGATTTCATACTTTGAACGCTTCGTTTCATTGTAAGAATTATTTTCACGTCATTCGTATAGTAGGCGTTGATGCGTGCATGTAGATTTTTTGCTTGTCAATTAGCCAGATTAAATTGGAATTAGAAAAATAGACAAATATTGCAACTCTATCTTCGCACGTTTTATTAGTACATAAAGAAAAAATAAAACGTTTTAAGATCTATAATATTACACAGTCTTTGGAGAAATGGTGGAGAATTTGTCTGTAAGTTTTGTTTTTTTTTTTAAGTACATTTATTATTATTTATGACAACGCATTGTGACACGTTTTTTTTTAGATGAAGCCGCGACCATATCAACTGGAATTGGTCGATCATCTATGCGAAAGTAATGGTATTTTATATTTACCTACAGGAGCTGGTAAAACCTTTGTGGCAATATTGGTATTAAAGCGTTTATCTAGCACATTACAATATTCATTGGCCGATGGAGGTATGCGTACTGTGTTCATGTGCAATACTGTGGAATTGGCTCGCCAACAGTGTCTAGAAATACGAAAGAATACAAACTTGAAAGTTGGACTCTACATAGGCGAAAGAGATATCGATAATTGGAGAAAAAGTCAATGGAGATTAGAATTTGAACAAAATCAAGTAGGTTTCGTACATGCATAACAATCACATACATGTTATAATATTTTATATATTTGCATCTAGGTGTTTGTTGGAACACCGCAAGTTTTTGTTGACTGTATTTTGCAAAATTACATTAAAATTACGGATTTGAATCTAGTGATTATTGATGAGTGTCATCACGCCACTAAAAATCATCCTATGCACACTTTTCTTAGTCTTGTGCAAAATGTAAAAATAGGTGAAAAGCCTCGCATTATTGGCTTGACAGGGGTACTAATTAAAGGAAATAAATTAAATTCCATTGAACAGGAACTAAGAAATTTAGAAGCAACATTTAACGCCAATATTATAACTGTACGCACTTTGCAACAGTTAAATAATGTTATGTTGTATTCTACCAAATCGAGAGAACATGTTGTTACGTTTATTGCGAACAATTACACATTCAAGGTTGAAAAAAGAGTCAAAGAAATCATTGACAATTGGAAAGCAGTAATTGATGTTTATGACATAGGTACTGTAGTCCCGAAATTAACTAAAGGTTTAGAAAAACAGAGAGAACCAAATAAGAAAAAAAAAATTTTAAATTTAATTGATGACTTTGTGCACCAAGCGAAAGATTTTGGTTTATATGCCGCATCCATTGCCATTATGTCCCTTCTCATTGAATTTGAAATTAACAAACGTCAGTCAGAAACCATAAACTTGCGAAATTTATATCGATATTGTATTACCCGTTGCGATCATATTAGACATATATTAGTGAAAGAGCTCAAGACGATGTTAGATGAGGGCGATTATCCGGACATTCACATTAGAGATTCAATGTGCAACACTTCAGCTATTATAATGAATTATAGTACATCGAAACTGCGCAGTTTCTTGGGTACATTAAAGCAAACTTTCAAGGGTAAAGTGTACAAAGATATCTCATGTTTGGTATTCGTGCACAGGCGCTACACTGCTAAATGCATCTATTACGTACTTCAAAATTATTTAAAAGATTGCCCCGAATTGAAGGATATTATCATTCCTCAATTTATTGTGGGCCGCCATAATGTTTTGTACAGCATTGAATCAGTATTGGATAATAAATGGAATGCAAACGTGATGCGCCAATTTCGGAAAGGAGAATGCAATCTTATGGTATGTTCAAATGTCTTGGAGGAGGGCATCGATGTACCAGCTTGCAATTATGTACTTGTTCTAGATGAATTAAACACTTTTAATTCATACATACAAACTAAAGGAAGAGCACGAAGTGACGAATCTTCTTATATAATATTTTGTAATAACCTTCGTGATCATATGATAATTGAAAAGATTAAAACATATAAAGTAGCTCATGAATATATAAAAAATTTTTTACTCAAGCGCACTTTGAATAACGAAGGGCCTAACATGGATGAAATAAGTCAACAATTTGCGTCAAAAATACAACCATATAGTATACCAAGTGGGGCACAACTTGTCGCAACATCAGTCTTACCATTGTTATATCGATACTGCCAGGCTTTACCTTGGGATGTTTACGGCACTACCCTTCCCTGGTTTTATAAAGTACCATGCGAATCTGGTTGTAAAGTCGAACTAAAGTTACCTCTGCAATCCAGACTGAAAGAGACTATTAAAAGTGATATTATGCAAAACGCTAAAGAAGCCAAAATATCCGCTGCTTTTAAAGCATGCGTTAAATTATATGAATTGGGAGAATTGAATGACCACCTACTGCCCATAACTAAAGATGAATGCATCCAAAAAGTATCTGAGGATTTATTTTCAAATTGGAAAAAACACACTAATAGTGCGCTGGAGAAATTGATCAGTAAAAATTATTTACGTTTATACACTAAACAATGTCCTGCTGAATTATATGGTGCCCTGCCACAACTTGGCCAAAAATGTTATACTTATTCAATAAAATTTACTGCTGATTTTCCAAAGAATGAATACAATGCTCACATAGTGAACTATTTAAATACGGAAGCGACATTTGCATTTCTACTTGGAAAGAAGTTACCTAAGCTGGCAGAAATGCCACTATTTATGTCACAGGGTAAATTACGTGTTCAAATAGCTGATAGCCCCATCGAGTGTGTGGTGCCTGATAATGAAAAATTAGAAAAATTAAAAGGATTTCATATAATGATATTTAGAGATCTATTGGAAATTTGGAAAGAATTCTTTGTAGTAGATCGGCGTAATAAGGAAAGTGCTTACTTAATTGTACCTCTAAACTCGTTAGGATGTATCGACTGGGATTTGGTGGAAAATTTTCAACGTTTGGTACCTCCGCAATTTTATATTTCAAAAGATCAAAATCATAAGACATATAATCCTAAAGACTTTTTAGATAAAGTTGTAACCAAATGGTATAACGATGCAGAAAATGAACGCTACGTCGTCACTAAAGTTCGCCACGATTTGAACCCTCTGAGTCCATTTGATAACCCTGACTACGAAAATTATGCGCAATATTTTGAATCGCGCTATAATATAAAAGTCAAAAATAACACGCAATTTTTGTTAGAAGTGAGAGCATTAACTAAACGTAGAAACTTCTTTATTAATGCTGTAGGTAAATCCATGGAAATTAAAAGAGAGCGCATAGATACCATATTAATACCGGAGTTATGTCATAATTATGATTTTCCGGCGAATATATGGTTAAAAGCTCTCCTTCTACCCACTATATTACATAGGGTTTATTACATGTTGCATGCAGAAACTTTGCGTCAAAACATCAATACATTTTTAGATCTTGACAAATATTTTAGTGAGTATAATCCAAGCGGCTTAATTGTTGATGCTTCATTAAAACGTGCTGTGGATTTTGATGGACTCGTTACAAAAGAAGAGGTAAATGCTCTTTTTATTTATATAGTAAACACTTTGCACAGACAAAACTATTACAGTAAATTATAGCAATTCGTGTGCAAGTGTTTGGGGTATGTGAATATTAACATTTTCGCTAATAAGGCATAAACGGATAAAACCAGATGGATATGGTTGCATCGATTTATAAAATCGCAGCCAATCTACTACTTCAAATAAGTTTTTCCAAATTTTTTTATTTTGCAACGCCGTACTCTATATTATTACTTATATATTAAAATCGACATAATGACCCGTAGAAGATTTTTTTAAATGCAATAATAAATAAAATTTGACAATTTCTTGTGTTAAAACGAGTCTATGTAAGGTTAGACGAACAGACAGAGAGTCTCATATCGATGCAAGCTATCATTTTGAAAAGATAGTGTAATAATAGATGAATGTATCGTAACGTTTCCTGAGTATTACAAATATCCACCCAAACTTATTGTGCTTGGAGTTATCAGACGCCAATTAAAGTTATTTAAGTTAAAGCTATTTTCCTTTACCTTTGTACGGTTGCATAGGAGGTCAAGAAATTTCAAACATGCTTAAATCCCAAGACGCACATAAAGGATGTGGAAATGCGGAATCTCGATGTAATTAATATGGGTTGGAAAGAATACATGGAACCGACAGATTATGAACGTCGAATTACTGACATATACCCCGTAGAAGTCGACTACTATCAAAAGTTTATCAATGGCAAAGTTTCTGATATTCAAAATATTAAAGTAAAGGATGATGACATTTGGTCAAAATCACAATTGGAATTACCGGTTAATATTTATCCGAAACTCTCACGAAACGACCTGCTTCTGAATCCAATTTTGGCAATTGCGAATGCACCTAATAAAGATAAATACCATTTAAGTATATTGGAAAAAAGTTTCAAAAGTGCCTCCGATCTTAAATCCGCGGAACAACATGAGTTTTTGGCAGCTATAACTACAGCTGGAGTTAGTGACGTATTTGATATGGAACGTTTTGAATTGTTGGGGGATGCATTTCTTAAATTCTCCGTATCTTTGTATCTAGCAAACAAATATAGTCATTGGAATGAGGGTTATTTATCTACCATAAAAGGGCGTATGGTTTCTAACCGTAACTTGCTGTATTGTATGTTGGAAATGGATATTTGCAATCGCATTTGCGGCAGTACATTTTCTCCAAATATGAGTTGGTTACCACCATTGATTGCTTTACCTAACAACTTGTTGGACTTGTTATCAAGTAGTAACTGGCCCGTTATAGCTAATATAAATCCAAGAGATTTCCATTCATTGCAACTAACTGAAGAAGAAATTCAAACAGGTATTTGCGCTAAAGAAAAATTATCAGCATTTTTAAAAAGTTTTCAGAGTGTCGAAGAGAAAGTAGATGCGCAAGTGAGCATTAATTTTGAGAGTGATATGAATATGTATGTATATAAAGACGTGTATAGGGACAAAGTAGTAGCCGATACGTTAGAAGCATTACTTGGAGTTTGTGTCAAAAACTATGGTATACATCGTACCTTTAAAATGCTGGAATATTTTGGTATAGTCAAACCAGATCCCGATCTACCTCTAACCAACCTTTTAAATTTACAGTTTAACTTTGGGCAAAAACGATGCAATATTAAATCTAAAGAAATAGATGCCTTTCTTGTAAATGCTGACATATTAGAAGCAAATTTGGGGTATAAGTTCAATGATCGAGCGTATTTGTTGCAAGCCCTTACTCATCCCTCAAATCCCACTAACCGAATAACAGGATGCTATCAAGAATTAGAATTTATTGGTGACGCCATTTTAGATATGCTGATCACATGTTATATATTTGAGCGAAATCAACATATGACTCCTGGCATGATGACCGATTTACGTATGGCTCTAGTTAATAATATAACATTAGGTTGCGTGTGCGTACGACGCCGTTTTCATCTATTTATGCTACACGAAAATGCCGCATTAACTGAATCTATTAAAAGATTTGATGAATTTCAAGAAGCTCATGCCTATCACGCTACAAGTGAGGTGCGTATTCTTATGGAAGAAATTTCGAGTATTAATACAGATGATGAATATGAAGAAAACATGACTGACAATTCGTCAAATGATAGTACAGAAAAGCCGGAAAATAAAAGGTTCAATATATCTGAAAATGTGGACGTTCCCAAAGCTTTGGGCGATATAGTGGAGGCAATAATAGCTGCTGTTTATTTAGATAGTAAAGATTTGAAAATAACTTGGCGTGTAGTTTATAATCTATTGGAACCAGAATTAGTGGAATTTTCAAATGCAACACCAAGAGATCCAGTTCGTGAATTAATGGAAACCAAATTGGTGAATCCCCGTTTCAGCAATCCAATTAAAGACAATGACGCAGTTATGGTAAAATGTGTATTCATTTGCATGGGCAAATCTATTGAAGTGAATGGTTTTGGTAGTAATGTAAAACAAGCAAAAAAAGCTGCTGCAAAGCATGCTTTACGAATTTTAAGCCAGAAAGGCAATTGATCTTTTTTTATTTCTGCGTTTATAACTATTATAATATTTGCATTTCTAGTTTATTTCACTTACATTACATCTAAAAGCAAATAAAAACAATATAGTCAGTTGTAACCGACTACTAAATAATATCCTGCAACACTTTTTTGAATATGTTAAAAATCTTAGGAAACTGAATTAAAAGTCGCGAGACTAAGAAATTGTAATTTTCGAATACAGTGTGAAAAGTGCACCAAATAAAAGCTTATATTGATGCAGAGAGTTACTCAGTGTCTTTCGGTATACTAAAATATTCACACAAACTTTACCTTTATAATTTGTACCATAAGTCAATAAGTGCTACAAGTAAAGTATGGAAATAAAACTATAACATATTCTTCAAATTATCGGTTTTGCTTTTGCAGGAATAAATGTTGTGAAGTGTATTTCTTATTTCGGTGTTGAATAGTTGTTGTAGAGTCGGTGGTATTCTATTTAACCCCTTTTAACCTATCCACGCCGAGGTATCATAGAACCGGTGGATTTAACCGTACTTACGCGCCTATCCTCCTGGTCTCGTGCTGTTTTAGGATCTATCTCAAGCTATGCGATGAACAATGTAGTGATCTCATCCCAAAATATGGATGGTTACGTATTTGATTATCGAAAAAAAGTTACGCATATTGCGTACTAGATAAAAAGTTGATGAAGCACTATCTTTTAATATCGTTATGAAGCAATTTCGTTTTCTTCTCCTAAGAGCTATAAAAGAGGCAACCATCCCAATTAATAATCCCAATTAATATGATATCTGAAATTTATGAATTCATTCCGTAACATTTTTTTCATAATTACATTCAGCAAAGTGGTGCAGTGGATTTCCAATTGGCTCCGATTGATCACAACGTTTTTATTTGTTTGTCTTTAAAGAAGCGTCTGCTAAATTTGATACACACTGTGACCCATTGATGCTATAGAAGCCAAAGTCCAACATATTAATAAGGTTCTTCTATAATATACGTTAATTTTTTATGAAAGAGTAAAATGTAGATCCCTTAGTCTGATTGTAGCAAAGCACGCTAAACGTGCTATCGATCAAAATGAGAAGAAGTAACTGGCATAGATTTGTAAATGGTAATGTCATAATAACACATTACTTCTTACTTGCAACTCTAAGAACCATTTACATATTAAACTTATTTTGATCAGGTAGGTCCAAACATACTGTACTGTGCTGAACATACTCTTTTTAACTATTAGATGAGGGGAGTTGTGCTTTTCGAAATTGATACATCCTTCTAGTGGGCCATATTTCTTTATAACTTATGACTGTGACAAAATGAAACAAATTTGATCATACCGATCTTTTATTATAATAATAAACAATGTTTTTCGAGAAATTGTAAAGCTTAAATGGTACATCCTTTCAAATTTATTAAAAATTCAAAGCTGGCAAGGAGTTCCCTTCATAAAAGAAAAATGCACAAAAAAAGAGATGGATATATGATCACTCTAACTATACGTTTTAGTTTTTATAATAAAAGCACAAAACAATAAATAACAATAACAGTAGAAGAAAAATCAACGGGAATATTTAACTAAAATATTAATTACCTTGAAATTGATGAAATATAGCGTAATAGGGGAGCGATGTCGGAATCTTATGAGTATTTATTCAAGTTCTTAATTATTGGTAGTGCTGGTAGCGGTAAAAGTTGCTTATTGCGTCATTTCATTGAAAATAAATGTAAGTTTAATTCAATAGGAACTTTTACAAGAATAATGCCAACGTAAATGTGATTGGAAAAGTTGCATATTAATGTAATTAATCTGTCCTGCAATATGTATAAATGCTAGGGCATGTTTAACTCAAAATTTTTGCATCTTTCTTGTTTTTTATCAAATGCTTATGCATCATTGGACAAATCTCTGATATTCAGCCTATTGTTGGAATATATATATAAAATATTTAAAAATGGATCCAACTAAATTACATTATACATAATTCGATTTAATTAGATTTCAAAATAGTTGCGTGATTATTTCTATCCAAGAATTTTTACGTTGATTTATATATTTCCTTTGCATTTACCTAAAATCTATTTCAGTCAAAGATGATAGTTCACATACTATTGGAGTTGAGTTTGGTTCACGAATTATTAATGTTGGGGGCAAATCAGTAAAATTGCAAATATGGGATACTGCTGGACAAGAAAGGTTTCGTTCTGTAACGCGATCATATTATCGTGGAGCTGCCGGTGCTTTACTTGTGTATGATACTACATCAAGGGACTCATTTAATGCTCTCAGTAACTGGCTTAACGATGCACGCATATTAGCCAGCCCAAATATTGTTATACTTCTAGTGGGCAATAAGAAAGATTTGGATGATGCGAGAGATGTCACATTTTTAGAAGCCAGCACATTTGCTCAGGAAAATAAGTTAATTTTTCTGGAAACCAGTGCTAAAACTGGTGAGAATGTGGAAGAAGCTTTTCTGAAATGCTCTAAAACTATTTTAGCCAAAATTGAAACGGGTGAATTAGGTCCAGAACGTATATGCAATGGTATACAATATGGTGGAGCAACTTTAACAAATTTACAACAATTTAAACAGCGCAGTATTAAAAAACCTGACTGTGGTTGTCGGTTATAAATCACTGATAAATTTTTATTATTCTATAGAGACATTACAAAAAGCATAAATGGACCTTAAGTGTCTCTTTCTATTTGTCTTTTGTTTTTTAGAGATTAAAACCTTTTTAAAGTTCATAACAAATTATAACAAGCCATTCCATTTAAACTATGTATTGGCATTTAGTAATACGAGACGAGATGTAAGAAAGAAAGTAGATTCTTTTTTTAAATAGACAAAATATTAAGGACAAATTCTTCTTGTATATACGTATGTAAGAAAAATTGTAATATATATTATCGCCTAGTTCTAATAATAATTATTAACATTTAGATTTCAATAAAATTAAGATTTTTCGCTGGTTAATATCATACTTTGCATATATTATATAAATCATTGTTATGACATGTAATGTGCTACAGATATTTTCTAAGTTTGCTTTTATTCACATTATTTTGTTATCTAAAAATGGCGTGATAGAAATGTTTTAAAAAATATATATATATGTACGCCTTCATTCAGGTTTTTCGAATTTGGAACCGTAAAAAGGAACGTACTGCAAAACCGCTTTCCAATCCGTAAAGTACAATATAGATAAAACACTGGCAGTACCAAAGCCCACGGCTGACGGAATGCTGTAGAATGTAAAATGCAAATTTCTATTTTAATGTTTTTCGCTAAGATAATAAACAAAGTTCTAAGGCATATTAACATCGATTATGTAATTTTAAAAATTTGTTTGAACCATCTAAAAAGCATATCTTTCCATTCTTGTTACTGAAAAATAAACTCCTTTCAACAAAATGAACTTACAAACTGCTAGCGATTTCAACATGTTTTTTACCAAAAGGTAGCTTCATTTTTTCTCACAACAAAATGTATTAAATTTATTATAGTTGACTTTTTGAACTACTTGGGTTGTTTCAAATATAGTTATAGAATTATTATTAAAGACATTGATTGAGAGAATATAACGCCACCGCAATTATAATAACAGCTGATAAGCAATGAACAAATGACACAGAATGAACTTGCCAGTCAATAATACCATAATTCTATTGGTCCCAAAGGCACGTAGTGGAACGTGTGAAATTAACTAAAGTAAAATAATGAAGTTATGTTGGAAAATTTCAATTTTGTATACACAAAATCAATCAATCGCTTGGTATTGTACACATCAGTTGTGTGAGATCAATAATTTTAATTCGATTTGAATAAAATATACGCAATTTATTATACCATCTTGTACCCTGCTTGTTACATTATTTATAGCACTTTGTTGTTATCTAACGTAGCTATAAAATCGTAATGTATAGCACTGTTATTTATTTAGAAAATTTTTTTTAAATAAAAAATTAAAATGTTTTTTTGTATCTTTGAAACAATAATTGCTTTAAACTTGATGCCACTTTTGTTTATATACCTTTGGTATTTAATAATGGGTGATATTACGAATTTCAATGCGAGTAGAAAGGCATGCAAAATATACAGTGCTCAAGATCCAATAAACTGTTATCAGAACTTTCAACGAGGCAATCTATTAAAAAAGTGATTGAATTTCATAAATGTAAATATTTCAATAAAATAGAAATCAAATGTTTATATTTACAAGATATCATTATATGTCTTTAATCTATACAAATTGTATGAAGATTAATCAAAAGAACAGTAACGATACATATTCATAATTTTCTGTTTCGCTTTCAATGTTGAAAAGTTGTACGGAAAAAGTAATTTTAATCCACTATAATTGTGATTTATTTGATAAGGAACTTGGAGTTTTAATGTTTTTTTCATCACAATCGTCGTCGTCAAGAACAATTACATCAATACGCTTGTTATCATCTACGCATATCACATCTGGTTCCCCTATTTCCGTTTCCATTTCCATTAAATGAGCAGGTTCAGTATTTAATGTAGCCGGTTCATTATTCGAAATAACTGAGGCTTGAACTGTTTGAATGTTTTCGCTTTCTATGGAATGTATGGCATTGATTTCTTTAGCAAGATTTATTCTACTTGTATCGCTTCTGTTTAAGTCCGTTATATGTTTCATTAGTGCTTGATCGTTATCTTTAATGAAATTAAGTATTTTAAACTTCTCCACTTCGTTGCGATATACATACAGATGTACTGTACCGGATACATAATGAATAGTGTTGTTCGATTCCTTGAGCGGTATCATTGATAAAGGATCAAGTTTAAAAATCACTTGCTTCCATCCATTAATAACTTCATCTACTTGTAGTATTTTCCATCTTTCGACGAACAAGTTAGGATTATTCGTATTAATGATTTCCAGCATAGTTTTGATATCAGATGGTTTTGATGGAAAACAAGCAACAGCATGTGGTTGTGCAATAAGATCTTCCTTATAAGCGGCAACTAAGGTTGTATCCCCCATCTGTTTTCCAGCTTCTTTTAAAGCAACAGTTAATAAGAACACGGAACGATCATTTGCGCATCCAATTAGTTTATAGCGATCATCGTGCCAGCCCATGTCTTTGCAGTGTGGTGGTTCACCTGGATTATCTTTCATCACTTGCAAATAAACTGACGCCAAAATAGAATCCACTATTTTCCACTTTCTAGGGCTTATACAATTGCTACATTTCCTCATTATGGCGATTACTTTATTCAAATTTAATAAGGTAGGTTCGGTTGTTGTAACTCTACTGTTTTTTGCAGGCGGAATTTTTCGAAGAGATGTTTGTCTATTTGCGATTGCCACCGTCTTTGCTTGATCTGGGCCATTAAATCCTTGTAAAAAACTTTTGGCCCATTTGATTTTAAATTTTTGTTTACGATTTAGCGTTTCTGGTGGTAAATTACCATACTGTTCCAATATTCGTCTGGCACTATGTATTTTTACATTTTTTACTATATTTTTTTGTTTCGTAGAGCTTTTATTCATCATGAAATTTGTGAGGGATGGAATAATTTTATTTAGGCCTACTTATAAGGGAAATTTAAAATTGAAACCTTCAAAAACAAAATAATACGCCAGCTGTTTTTATTTTAAGCAAAGATCGTAATTACCAAAATATTATTTATATTTAATTAAATAAAATAGAAATTCAATGTATTAACTACGTCTATTATTTAATTTACTAATATAGGGCTGCATATTATGTTTATGTGTTATGAAAAATCGAAACACCATATGAATGAAAGGAATGTTGTAAAAATGAAATGAAATCCAAGAAATATGAAACGGAACTACAATTAAGTGTAATATGAATTTTTAAAGGTAGAATAAGATAACTGGATTGGTTTTCAAACATATAGGATACTGTGGCCCTGGTAACTTAATAAAAGCCAAGAATCGTTTAAATGATCGATGTTATTGTTATTATATTTAGATATCTGTTACTCTTTTAAATTATTAGACAATTTATTTAGTGTTCAGTTGTTTTAATTGAACAAAATAATTTATTTTTAAGACAATCCCCAAAAAAATACTCTTTTTTTAATTTTTGCATTCAATTAAAGAAAAATAATTGACTTTATCAATTTTAGAAAATATGATGATGTATATATGGAGAAGTCTCACTTTATTGAAGTCTTCATTGCACATATTACTTCATTGCACAGTCATGTTTTCTATAATGTTCTCTGCTTTTCTCTTCATAACTATTCATATGCGTTATTATATATATATATATATATATATATATATATATATATATATATACATTTATTTAATTTGACTTTAATTTCCTATAAATAAGGTTCAACATACGATGCTAAAACTAGGCCAGTTTTATTGGTGCGAGTATTAGTTCCTTCGTACCAACCATTCTCATGCTTCCGTTGTATAACCATAACATCGCCTAAACGCAATTCCAATTCTATATCATTATTAGGTGTATAGGGGGCGATGCAACGGTAATGACTGTAAATGAGTACAATACAACAAATTATTATTTATTTCTATTTTAAAACGGCTTAATGTTATAGGGAAAAAAAACAAACTTCGATCATCAGTTGAGGTACACTAACATCGATAGGTAGGATAAATGGTTGCCAAGACTCAACAAAATTTTTTATAATATATGTATGTATGTATATACATCTTAAATTTTGAATCCATCTAGGCATGTCTATTCCTCTGCAAGGTATTACTATTGAAATGTCGCACACAAATTTGGCAGGAACATTAAAAGTTATTACAGACAAGTTGGTACTTAAAATCAAATTTAGTTGAATCGGTTAGAGGGGTATGCGTACAATGTTATCGAAAAAATGTTATTGTTTTACCTATTTTACATATTTATCTTACTAATAACTATACAATGTATATTTGAAAATAGATAAAATCGTGAAACGTTGCGTCAACCATATTTATACTTTTGTCCACTTTTCAGAAATTGATCACGTTCATCAAGTATTTTTTTTGGTGGGTGGTAACAATATCAACCCAGACAAACATAATTTTTAATTTTGGAATGTTTAGAATTTTACCTTTCACTTAAATTGTTTTTTGCGTTGATGGCACTAGTATTTGCATTAGAGACTTTAACTTGATTACGTGGTGGTACAAATTGTCCATCTTTTGTACTTGAACTGGTAGTTATGGAAGTTAATATTGGCCCATGTAATAAGACGTTAGAAGCATCTAAAGAATGAGATTTTCGATGAAGCGCGATTTGGGGAGCTGTAGTATTATTATTGGTTGTGTATTGTGTACGTTGTTTTTGTTTTTGCTGTTGTTGCTGAATTTGATGTGCATAGATTGAACGTAATGTGGAATCAATGGAAGTTTTTTCTATTTCGGCAGTTATTTTATTATTGGCTTTATTCAATTTTGTTTGGATTTGTTGGATTTGTGGTTGGCCTTGCTGCGCCTTGCTATATGAATCTCCCATTGTGCTCATTGGATTTTGTTTAGATATATGCGGCAACAATTGACTGGGACAAGAACCGGAACTGTAAAGTATAAATAAAAAAGGAATATTCGTAAAATAATTTTTTTGTTATTGTTTCTCCATTTATAAAGGAAATATACCGGACATGCACCGTATTAGGAATGTTTGTATTGTTTTGTGTAACTTTCTGAATTTGCTGCACTTTTGCATTCCCTGTATTTATTGATTTTTGTTTACTATTAGAGTGTGGAGATGTTGAATTAGGAGATTTCGATCGTGCTTTAATATGTATTAAGAACTTTTTAAGATTGTTTGAAGTGGAAGACGACGACAGTGATGACGGAGAGGGTGATGAATTCAATGTAAAACTTGCTATGCAACCAAAAGCAGTATTCTCTTCTTTAAAAATCGTTTTTTCTTTATAATCTTGAATAGTCATGGCACCAGCGACTGAACTCACTTTTGTATTTGTAGGCGTTAAATGTCTTGGCGGCAAATCAGGTGGATTAGTATTCCTTTCAGAATTATTCAAAGATTGTCGATCAAAGGAGCATGGTACTGTATTTGTGTGACTGGTTGAAAGTAAATGAGTGTTGTTCGAAACATTCGTTGGTTGTAAATGCATTACGGCGGGCAATCCTTGTTGTTGATCTTTAAATTTCACCGGAATCACGTAATTGCCAGGCAACATACCACAGGTACCCTCCCAATTTATGCCTTTGAACCAACCATCTAAACAGCGTTCAATCACAACATACACGCAACCTGAAAATGGAGAAATTGTAACTTTTATGCTTCTTTTGTTCTTGAATCCTATGTTTTTCTGTAAACACACTTAAGATCTAAGTCTACAATTCAGCGTTAAAAAATAGGGTTATGCAATACGTTTGATTGTATAACTTTCGAGAACAATTCATGAATTTTTAACATATTTTTGAATATGGTGGTGTGTTAATGCGTCTGTATGAATGTGATATCACATACCTTTTATTAATTCAAGTTCATCTAATTTCCTCGGTTTGTATGAATACAAAGCAACGTAAGTCTGCGGCTTTTTATTCGATGAATTTAAATTTATGTTGTGCTGATTCCTTTGAATTTGTGAAGAAGACTGTTGTTCATTAACTGTAATTGTTTGACAAGTATTTGAAATAGCAGATGATGTTGAAGGTTCGTTGGATAATTCGTTAGAGGCATTAAGAATTTCAGCGGAACGACGATTGCTTTGCACAAGAGTAAGGGCAGCGCTTCCTTGATTTAGAAACATATTCAAAGAATGACGTTTGTTTCGTATAGACACTGGATCATTAATATTAGGACTTTTGATTACTCTTGCTTTACCTTGAGAGTTTTCTGGACAGAATGAAGTGCCGTTATTGATGCGATTAGTGTTGCAATTCATTGATGTAGGACCTTTTTTAACATTGGAGCGATTAGTTGATATTGGTACATTTCCATTTGACGATGTAATTCCATTTGATGTAGTTGAAGTGATAGTGTTTAATGTTGTATTTATCATTGGTACAGATGGTAATGTGTACATTTTTTTTTCTTTATTATTATCTAGATGGCTAGGTACGTCTAATAATTCCCTTGCTAAACTATTAAGTTCAACAAATTCTGTTGGAAATATTCCAATTGAAGATCCAATACGGCCTTCGGCCCAGTTGTGATCGATTCGACGTATCACTTCTATAACTGCGCCTTTTTTAAACGATAAGCATCCTTCTTCTTCGTTTGGGCCCATTTTAAAATCGTACAATGCAACACATTGTGGCAAAGGTGATTTTAATGGCACTACTACTTGTACATAATTACTGGGAAATGTCCCTTCAATGTCTTCCCTCTGCCCAACAAACCAATTATCATCTATTTTACTTTTCAGTATAATTAAGTCGCCTTTTTTAAAGTTTAGATCAGATCTATCAATGGATTCAAAATCGTGTATAGCGTACGCATGAGGAATTGTCAAATGCTTTAAGGCAGCATTAATCGCAGTATTAGTTGGCTGATGATATTGATGCTGCCTCGATATATTATTTTGCATATTATTACTAAGTGTTTGTTCTTTCTGTTGATGTTTAATCTTAATATGCGATGAACGTTCGGAACTGAGTGCACCACTTATCACATGAGTTGTATTTGTATGGTCACTGAAATCATTAACTGCTTTTTTGCTTGTCGCAACTGCATTCTTCATTCCTATAATTATGTTTAATATACACATATAACCACATTATTATACGTTTCTGATCAATAGAATACGAACCCTCAAGTATTCTCATTAATAGAACATTGGTTGGTAGATCATCAATTTTGATATCAACTAATAGCCGGCACTCCGGACACCTCAGTTCATGATAACTTGCATAAATTACCTTTTAAGTAGTACGCAAAATTAAAATCTAGTCAAGTTAATTCAATGGTATTTAACTTTGTGTACGTACCTCTAAGCATTTACGGCAAAATGTGTGCTGACAAGGCAATACTTTAGAGGAAATATCTAAACGTTCCAAGCACACAGAGCACTCCAATAAATCATTTAAAGTATGTTCATCCATTTAATGCAGTACATTGAATTTTTGAGTCACACTATGAATTACTATGATTTTAGGAATTCAATAATGTTTTACGAATCCAAATGTTCTTATGAAAAATCACTATAAAAATTATCTACAACAATTTAAAACACGCACGAACAGAATATGCGGCGTCTTTCTGCTACAGCAATGCGCAACGATCACTTATCGATATTGGTTGTTATTCTGCTTTCTTTAGTTTCTTTATTTATTTGTTTTTTATTTTTCTTGTAAAGGCCTTTCAACAATTAATCTCGATCCGTATTAATAAATATCACATTCTACTCAACTATGTCAATTCTAAAATTGATCAATGTCATTCTTACAAGAAATCTCAAATGTCTCTCACGTTGATCGAAATTGTTGACAGAGATAGCATTAAGTATTATAAAACTATACTTGACTCTCTTGAGCGAGTCAGCTATACGTTGACGGAAATGAAATTGTTTTTTCTCAGTTATCTATTTTTATATATATATATACATATATATATGTTATGTTCATCGAAGGTTTGTTCCAGGGAAACCTGTATTTTGTAAAGAAAATAAAATAAAAAATATATATAAAAAAAAATTCAATGTAAAAAAGGAGATGTAAAATGCGAAGGACATTAGTTTCGTTCCCTAAGTTGAACTCGGAAAAAAGCAATTCAACCTTCAAGTTCATTTAATTTATGCAAAACATTTCAAATCAACGTTTATACATGATTCTATTCTATTCTCTTTCGTTTTATCACGATAATTTAATGGATCAACCCTGAGCTGAAGCAAAAGTCTACGATTGATTGTAATCTCTCTCCCATTTTATTGTCTAATTATATATTTATGCTTTATAAACTTTTTCAAATCCTTTACAATTGTGAATTAATAATTTTTCCAATTTTTTTTTGATGACGTTTATTTAATAATATAAACACCGTAACATACTTCTAAATATGATTATTTATTAATAATATTTCTCTCTATTCTCTCTCTATGAAAAATTCATGATGGCAACATTTCAATATCATATTTTTATTTTAGTGGTTCAAATGTCTATTTCTTATAATTTCGTTTACTTTAAACTATTTGAAATTATTAAAATTTTAAAACTTATTAATTTTGATTTATTGATCTAAAACGACTAACGTTTTTCCCATCTTGATTAATTAGATATTTGCAAATAAACCGGACAAATTTTTAAGCAAGCTCATTCATTTTATAATAATGTAAAATTAAGCAAGTATCCATAAAATTAAGGTGTAACGATGTTCGATTATTATCATTAGGATAATAATGATTAAAATAAAAATTTGGCAAGTTATTGAATAATGCAAGCCCTGTTTTAATGCCGACATTTGGTTTTTTTTTATTTTATTAGCAGAACAGAACATAAAAGTTATGCGTACAAGTTTTTTACTCGTATTAGTCTAACCTAAATTTTGAGTTAAAAATTAAAAAAAAGAAATGTATAGTTTATGAATATATCCTTGTAAAGTAATCTGTTCAATAGAAAAATTATACAATACTTAATGTTTACACGAGTTTTGAGTTAAAAGAAAAAAACTATAAATATTTACTTTCAAGAGAGGTCTTCGCACATTAGACTGAATTGGTTGGTATGACCTTTGAATTATTTCATCCATTCTCAATACCAACCTGTGAGTAAAAATTTCTAATGTTTCTGCCAAATATTAGCTTGATATCTTAATTTTTACGATCAGAAGAATATTAACAAGACACAGACAGACAAACAGGCAGACAAGTCTAAATCAATTTATAATTTAAGGCTAATTAATAATTTATATGGACTTTATAGCAATTCTAAAGCTTCTTTTTGAACGTTACAAACATAATGGAAAGAAGAATGTAATGATGGATATACAAAACATTTTAAAATATGGAGTTTTACTTTTTCCATGAGTTTCATCTGTGCAGTACATTATTTTTATTGCAATATAATTTTTTTAGAGAAAGAAAGAGAAAAAAATGATATTTATATTTAAATCACATTATATTGTGGGTTGTATTTGTCTTTATTTAATACAATTGATTTAGTACACTTTATATCTTAAATACTTTTATATAGTGTTCCTTTTTTTTCTTCTTAAATTTAATTTATCATAGAGGTTTTTCTTTTATACTTGTAACTTATCAGTTTGACTTGAAGTACAAATTCTTGTTCTCTATTTTGTTTAAATAAAACATTTATATACATATATATATATATATATATATATATATATATATATATATATATATATATATATATGTATATGCATATATATATGTTTGTATAAATTTAAAAAGGGAAAATTTTATATTAATTATAATGATTTTGGTATTCTTTCTGCATTTGCTTGTCAATCATGATATACGCAAATGCATATATACATATATATATATGTATATATATATATATATATATATATATATATATATATATATATATATATATTATATATATATATATATATATTATTTACCGTGCTTAGTAAGAGAAAGGGGAGGTAATATATATATAAATGATATAGAGACTAAAAGAAAAAACATTGTACTGCAAATCCCATAAAACAAAATATATGTCTTAAATATTATTTTTTATGTTATTGTATATTTAATTCGTGAAAAAAGAGAAGGGAAAGAAAAAACAGCAATAGTGATTTTCTTTTCTTTTTTTTTGCTTAAGCTTAACGGGTTCTCATACACAAATTGTATTGAGACCTGTTTAAATTTTGACGAAACAAGAAAAACAAACATAATAATTACAGTTAAAATAGAAAAAAACTTTTTTTCTTACTCTACAAAAATACGCATTGCAAACTTTACAAATTACATACGTACATACATATATAAGGTATAATTTAACTTAAAATTAAAATGTACAATTTATTATGGATGATATATACGATTTAAAGGGGCAGGGATATAAAAATATACGCCTAAGTAAAAATAGTTTAATCTAATGATAAAAAGGAAAACGAAATAGAGTAGAATAGAAATTTGAACCTCCGGCGCATTTATTGCGGCTTACATTTGTATTTATTTTTATTAAGTTTAAATTTGAATTGAAGAAGCAATTTATTATGGTGCTTTCATTTCATACTAACACACACCTCTATTGCATTTGATTGTATAATTCGATGATGATGGGGCAATAATTGCATGGGTATATTAAATTTTATTAACTTTTTGATGGCTTTGCACCACGTGCGCTAAGCACTTCATTGAAAAATGATTCTTGTTACATGAATATATGCAATGGATGGCGCTGTCAACGTCAGCTCTACATTTATTATACATATTCATTTCTGCTCCTCAATCGATATCACTATTATTGATATAGGTTACATTTTCCCCAATAACATTACCAAGAACGCTGTCATTGTTCCCTCTACTAATTGTATCATCAATTATGGTAAATGCATGTGAAGGTGTGAATGTGGCGGTAGTTACAGTTACATTATTTGCGGTATGCGCGAAGCTCTGTTGGGAACTGTCGTTTGTTAGCTCAGTAAAATCATACGAAGGCATTTCCTCTTCTGAATCATAGTTAAAGTTGCCATCATGATCGATATTATTTTTACCATTACCATAAACTATAAAAAAATTGAATTAATAATTTTATTTTTCCTATTTCCATTCTACTTAATACATCTTTCGTTAAATTTGGCAGTTTATAAACATTTTCTAAATTGATATAAGCATTCCCTTGTCTGTCTTATGAATGTTTGTCCATAAATGTTTGCGATCAAATTGCAGACATTTACATATTAGATATTTAATGCAATGGTATTTTTTTTGATCGTTTTTCATATAATGTCCCACTTTGAAAAAAATTGTCATGGAAAACAGTTTGCAATCCAAAATATTTTGTGAAGTTACTTGACAAAAACAAATAGAAATTACGTGTATTAATTTTATGCAGAAGAAATCCAAGAAGAGTTAATTTTTTGTTCACGAGGAAACAGACTATACAAAGTATAAATTTTTTTTTACTAGCGTTTCCAGGAAAAAAAATTTTGATTATACTAGATGTTAGATTCTTTTTAGATGCAACACGACATTTCTGGTAAATTTTTAGACGCCATCACGCGTTACAGTTTTTCATCGATTGCCAAAATCCATGTTTTGAATTGATATTTATGATAATAGATGCATGATATTAAATATTTGAGAAACAGTTTTGATCGGCAGTAGTGTTCTTACGAGGAACGTTTTTAATTAGAATAATTAGGTTCTATTGTGTTTATGTACTTCAAAAGTAAATTACATTTTACCTTCAACATATTTTTCAAAATTAGGTGGCACTAAAAATTTGGCTCGTTCAATATCTTCGTATGAGCACTGCCCCTTATCCAAGCCTGCACAACAATAAACAAAATATGTTTAATTTAATTGTTTTCCATAGCGATGTACTTTCATCATACGTAGTACATACCAAACAATAAACCCATACGCTTTAACACTTCGGCATCGTCATGCATTTCAAATTTATCATCAAATTTGAATATATATTCAGACCTGATTGTTTAATGCATTATATTTAATAAAAAAAAGCACATTTAATGGTGATATTAGAAGTTCAAAAAATAATAATATATGTAAATAAAGGAATATGATACAACAATATAATGCACAATACTTTGGTATAATTATACACTTTATAAATTGACAGACATACTTGTCATTCGTTACGCTGCAATTGATTTTGGTCGATTTGTGCGTATTCACTATAATGAAGGGTAATTGTATGGATGAATTTGGCGTGGGAATGACACCTTGATGCTCAGCTTCCTTATTCCGTTCGATTAAACTTTTAAATGATACCAATTGTAACAATAACTCACGCAATTGTTCATGTTTTTGTTTAATACGTTCACGTCTCTCTTCATTCTCTTCTTCTAATATTGTGCATTCCTAAAATTAATCATGCAAAATAGTGCAATATAATATTTATGTATGTATGTACAGATGCAGTAAAATATTCTATAAACATACCTCTACCGTATTAGTGGGTAAGCCAATCCAACGTATCTCTTTCTTATCTTTGGATATAATTTGTAAGGCCATCAATACATTTAAGGCATCATAGACACGGCGACGGATATTTTTTTGATCACAATTGCTCGAGTCAAAGGTTTGATTTTGTATTTCTTCCGATACTAGTTCATCGGCTACCTCATTATAAGTAGTCGTACCTTTCACTTTCACTTTTTCGCAAACTTTCAATGAAAAATGACGTAAACCCTTACCGGCTTTTTCTGGTTTGCGTTTTCTTTGTACTACTGAGGCATTTTGATGGGTTATTGAATGCCTTTAAAAGTAACATACAAATTATATTATTACGCTATATTGTATTACACTAGATTATATTGTATTATATTACATCATACTTAAAAGTGAAATAATTTTTATACTTACAATTTTGATTTAGATGATATCTTTCCATTGAGAAATTGTTGCTGTTGTGAATATTTTGCAAGGCGTTCTTCGCCTTTCGCCACATTTAACTATAATAATTATGTATATATATATACATATATAATTTGAAAAGAAGCTCATTAAAGTTCGAAAAATAAAAATAATTATTATTAACGCTATTTCATATCCTATTGCAATTTTTAGTATATAATAAATTGAATTGATTAAGCTTTGTTATCCAATTTAAATCTGCCTGTCCCTCTAACTTTTTGATATCTCTTTTAGTATTTTTGGTATTAAAATACAATATTTTAACAAATGATGTTTACATAAAATTTGCTTTAAGAACAATATATATGATGCTCCTGCCTGTTATCAGATCTACAATTTGGTGTATACGCTTGTCAGTGACAAATTCCTATAGAAATTATATATGGATGTATTAAATCTGTTTGCGGAAAAGGCTAATTCGCTTTTGTTTGGATCTGCTTCTAATATTTATAAATGATTTCGAATTCTTTTTTAAATAAGTATTTGCCATTTTGTACCCGCTCCTCATGCTATAATTGTATATTGAAATTTTCTTACCGAAGACTCTTGACGTGGTAGATGCTGCCTGTTATCCACCGTTTCATATTTAAGTTCTTTGCTACCATCATAACTATAGACTTGCTGTTGCTGTTGTGGCTGTTGTTGGTGCTGCTGATGGTGGTAGTGGTGTCGTTGTACGTTATTTATAATGGTGTTAGTAGTACCGTTACTGTTTGAACAGGTAGTTTGCGGTGCCACTATTGTATAGGTGGCAGTATCTTTGTAATTTCCAATATATGTATGAATGGACACAATGAACACAATTCATTCATAATTTTTTAATTCTTTTCTCTTTTATTTTATTTATTTTTTTTATTTTTTAAATTATTTATTTTTATTTTATTTTAAGCACATTTCATATAATACTTACTATCCTCTAATTGGACATCATAATCGCCGCTATGTATTCTCACAAATTGAGGTTCATTTGTATTCTTAAATAGAGAGAAAAAAAAAGAAAAAATTAACAAACAATTTCTTAACTTTTTAATTTCTTTTTGTCACACTTTTCAATATACATATAAAATACAATTGACGATATTAGAATTTAGGAAACGGAGAAAATTTCATTCTATTTGTAAAATTTTATAACATACCATTTGTGCTAACGTGCCCATATCATCGCCAACATCAGCCGTATAAATTGTGTTAGCTGATGAGCCACAAGTAGGCTCTTGTTTAATTTCAATCTGTTTCACCACTCTATGAATTTTTCCTTCAAAGCCATAGCAAATTAATAGGAAAATACAAAAAAAAACGCACAACAAAAAATTACAATAAAAATTAATAATAATAAATAATCAGTATAAAAATAATATATATTTTATAGTTATATGTGTGCATGGTGTGTGTTGTGTGTGTGTGTGTGTGTGTGTGTGTGTGTGTGTGTGTGTGTGTGTGTGTGTGTGTGGTGTGTGAAATGAGCGTGAGATATATGGAAAGGGGGCAAAGGGGTGCGAAGGCTAACACACAATATTTTGTATTTCAGATAGAAAAAGAAAAAATTTAAAAAAAAAAACGTTTCCAAAAACAAGCTGTCCAGAACATACAAATCGAAGCAAAAAATATTTAGCACGATTTTCTATATATAAATAAAATGAAAATAAATGATTGCATACATTCCAAGACCTTACAATTAATAAATCACAAATAATCATAATCGAAAAAGTAAAAAAAAAAAGCAAAACAGTTAAAGAAGGAGTAAGAATTTAATTTAATATGAATAAAAAGATTCATTCTAACCAAAACAAATAATTGTAGCTGTAGCAATATGTAATATGAAGAGCAAGAACAAGAGGAACAAGAAGAAGAAATGGAAAAAACAACGGACAACTTTTGTAAGAATAGACTAATTGGAAATTGCTCAACTATTCTACGCAGAATCGAAATTTTACAAAAAAATAAAATATAAGTAACAGCGAAATAGAATAAAAAAAAGAGAAGAAAAAAAAGAAAAGCACAGTATATACTAAAATGAAACAGAGCACAACGTACGTCGCAATAATAATCTTTGTCAAGAAATTATATAAAAATATGTATAATAGAGAAATTAGTTAACCAGTCAACCAATCAGTCAACCCACATATAAAAAGTTTAAGTTTTCTTTCTATTTTGGTTTATTTTGTTTTGTCTTGTTAATTTTGTTTTTTTTTTCTGGTTTGTTGTTTCTTTTATTCAAATGTTTTTTTTCTTTTTGTTTAAAGAATTATCATATTTATATTAATACCTTTAAATAGATTTTATGATGTTTATGCATTATTATGCATCATTTGTAAATTACCAATCAATCACCAAATCATTCAAAATTCCAATTAAAATGCCAATCAAAATTCCATTCATAATTTCATCACATGCAGCATGCACTCTCATCCATCAACGCCATTTCATCACAAACAATTACTTTAATAGAGTAATAATCTCATTTTTTCAATTTCTTTTTTTTTTTTTTCTTTTTTTTTAATATCAGCAACTCCATTTTTCTGTTTCTTTTTTCTGTTGTTCTGTTTTTATTCAATGAAGTGTCTAAAAAAGTAAAAAAAATTTTAGTCCCATTTTTAACAACACACATATATACGTAGTTGTAGTAGTAGTAGACTTAGTACATTTCTAATTATAATTAAGTCTGAAGGAATGTTTTTTGGTCATTTTTCATTTTTATATTAATTCTTTTTTTTTTTTTTTGTTTTAATATTTTTGATTTTTCTTTTCCTCTTCTTCTTTTATAGATTTCTCAAATTTGATGTTGTTATTATTACTATTGTACAACTACTATAGAATGGGCCAATTGATCAAATATTCAGTTAGTTATGCTTAAAGAGCACTTTTTCCAAATTTTTATTCATTTATTTATTTTGTCCTTTTTTATTTTGTCTAATACATTTGTATATAACAATATAACATTAATGTTAAGTAAATGCCATAAAATTTTGGCCGACCATCTCTTCAGATACCCATACCCATATGCATACTTACACACGCACACACACACTCACACGCACACGCACACGCACACGTACACACATTCTCTATGAAGCCATTACATCGTTACAGCGTAGCCGTTTTACAACAACTAAATTATAAAAACACTACAACTTTACTATGTAAACATTCTATCATTCGCTGTCCTATTACTATTCACCTATATATATATATATATATATAATATATATATATATATATATATACATATACACACAAACACATTATTATTATTATTTCCCTTTATTTATGTGAATACGAAACCGTTTTTAACCACAAAAAGTAAATTGTAAAACCATGCTCTCTTATTCTGTCACTCGATCATTTTATTATATTATCTGCCCCACACTTTACACACCACTGCTGCAACCATCCCATCGAACCGTTTCATTATTCTTTATCCATCCTTATCATCATGGCCATTCTTAATTCATTTCTTATAAATTGTCACTGTGGCGCACTCACTTGCCCTCTAATCACCACTCATCCATCATTCCAAACTTTTGCTTGTCAATTTAAAAAAAAAAAAAAAACAAAAAAAACTTGGGGAGGGGTGGAATTTAATTCAAATGTTAATATTGTAATTTACATCAATAAGCAGTTTAATTAAAGTTAAAAATTATTTATGTGTCATACTTTTTATTTTTATGAAAGCCTAATGATGCCTGTAAATGATGGGCGCGATAATCAGAGCAAAAAAATTTTTGATAATTAAAAATGGCCTAAAGCTAATTTAAACTACATTTGCAATTTTAATTTTTATATAAAGTTCTTTTCCATTATTTTATTTCTTGCTAAGCATATTTCATATTTCGTATTTCATATTTCTGATAATAAATAAACGGACGATAAATTTTTTTTTTTTTTTAATGATTCAACGCAATGTTTCTTTTCTTTTTAATTTCATATTATTATTAATGGCCGCCTAAAAATAACCATAGTATTAATTAATTTTTTAATGATTCTTTTTGTAACGCCATCAACTCTCATAATAATTGCGTATTTATGCTAAGAAAACTTCTAATGTAAAAAAAAGAAGTTTGCATGGCAAAACGATCTTTCCAAACAAATTTCATATTTTGTTTCATGGCTTTCATCATCTAAAGATGAACAGATTCATTTTGTTATTCTTGTTGATGTTGTTTGCCTTTCTTCTTCTAAATTCTCTTGAAATATTTCATCGTGAAAAGCAAAAAAAAAAAAAAAAAAAAAAAAATCAGCAGCAACAACAACAAAAGAAGAAAACTGGTAAATCTTGTTTATAATGTTTCTATTTCCATTTCTATTATTTCGATAATTGTGATTGAATGTACTCTTCTGCAGCATTGTTTCTAAACAAATCTATAAGGAGAAAATAATTTATATACATGTGCACATATATATAAATGTATAATGCACGGTGAGACATTAACTAATATACATATCAATGAAATATTTGAAGCGTTTTCACTTTTCGTCATTCTCATATCAAATAAATGGAAATTTTTAAGATTTGTTTTTTTTTCCATTTCATTTCATTCTTTCTTTCTTTCTATATTTCTTTTTTCTAATTTTTTCTTTTTTGTTTTTATTGGAGGTTGGGTTTGGTGGTGGTGGTGGGGGGGGGGGGGGGGGGGGGGATGGCATTTACAATTGCAAAATCAAATAATTGAAATTTACAAATGTTTTAGCACAAATTAAATGATCAAGCATTAGAATTTGTTAATATGATTTTACGAAAAAGTAAATTTAATTAAATTTAAGTAGTCAATAAACAAATGAATAAATAAGTAAATAAACAAACAGTAGAGAAAAATTATAATCGAACAGAAAAAGAAACGAAACTTTTTTTATTTTGTGTTTTTTTTTTTTTTACAAATAATGGCGGCACATATTTGTACATGTAACATATTTCACCTCTTATACATTATGCACACACAACACACACACACACACACACACACACACACAACACACACACACACACACACACACACACACACACACACACACACACACACACACACACACACACAACACACAACACACTACACTACTACATACATACATACATTTATGCATATACAATTTGAATCATCTATGAAAATTAAAGTATTTGAATATTCATTTACTGAAAGTAATGAAAAAAGCCAGAAGCAAAAGCAAAAGCAAATGCAAAAACAAATATACAAAAAGCACAAAAAAAAACAATAGAAGAAGATGAAGATAACAAAATGTAAGAAGGGGAGGAAAGGCGCTTTGTACTCACCATGTTCATCCTTATAAAAATAATTAATTTCATCCGACGTAGATATTGAGGCTACAGTAGAAGAATGCGCCATTTCTGATTTTCTAAAATCTCTCGTTTTTATCTTTTCCTATTTCTTTATATTTATATTTGTTTGTTTGTTTGTTGGTTTGGTTTTTCTTTTTACTTTACTTTTCTCTTATTTATTTATTTCTTTGTTAGCTTTTGCTTTTTTTTTGTTTTTTCTTTTGCTTTTTTTTTGGTTTTTCTTTTTTTCTTACTTTTTTTTTTTAATGTTTAATTTAGAATTATTGCAATTAAATTGGCTATGATGATAATGTTGATGGTAGCGGTGACTGCGGCGGCAGCGGCAGCGGCATTAGCGGCGACAGCTATGATAGTGATAGTGCTGCTGCTAATGGTGGTAGTATTGATCGTTGTGGTGGTAGCTTATATAAAAATGAAACATTTAATTAGAGTGTGGCCAATGCAATGGTTAATGGTTATATTTTAGCAATCAACAAATCAACAGCAACAATAAATTCAAATTAAATAAGTAAATAAGAGATAACGATTATATTGCAGCTGATCTGAATATACCAATGTTTCATGTAAGCCTTTTCCACATAAATGTATACATATCACATCTACGTATATATATAATAATATATATATATATATAAAATATATATATATATATTTATATATATATATATGTGTGTGTGTGTGTGATATATATATAAATATACTTTTAACTTCTAACTTAACTTCCTTCTAGCAAGCATTTCTAATAGAGTTGAAAGAAAAAAAAAGAAGCAAACAAACGAAAAATATAATGTTAAAAAAAAGCAGTGAAAAAAAAGAATAGACGAAAAAGACGTAGAAACACGTTTCATTCATTCAAAGCATCCAAAAAGTCGATTATCACATTTTTTGCTTTTTTCTCGTTTTCTTTCTCTCTTTCTTTTGTATATTATTCTTTTGATATTTATTTAACATAAACACACAGACATATATATATATATATATATATATATATATATATGAATAATAATACAATCAAAGGTCTGTGCATACATTTATGCAGACATTTTTTCATTCATTACAAATCAAATGATTGCTACGGCTACTGTTGGGCTGCTCATTAATGTAATGTCGTGTCATATCAGTTCATGTCATGCATTCTTCATCAGGATCAATTTGATTTATATATTCAGTTATTTTTTGTTTAATAAATAAAATATTGAGTATTGTCCATGCAAGTTGTATAAATATTTGAAAATCTTATAAAATTCACTTTTTTGTTTTTTTTTGTGTTTATGTTTTTATTTTATTTATTGTTTTTTGTGGGGGGAGGGGGTTTTTAAAATTTTTATTGACGTCTACCCAAAATGGCGAGAGCGTACATTCCTAAATCCAGCCTTTCTGTTTTTCTTTTGATTTCTATTTCGGTTTTTCTTCCTCATCTTTTTTAATTTTTTAAAAAATTTTTTTTCCACTTTTTGCAGTTTTTTTTTTGCAATTGTTTTTCTCAGGCATTTTTCAGTTTTTTTCGGTTTCTTTTCACTTTTTTTTTCTTTCTTTCATTTTAGGATACCACGCACAAATATTAAAATAGGAATTTTCAATTGTTAATTATGCTTATTAAATGTTTACCGATTTTCATAATTTTGGCGGGAAAAAATTCAGAAAAATTGAAAATATATAATTATGTGCTTTTTTTTTTGAAACAATGATATTTAATACGCTTAAATTAGTTACAAAGATTTCATAGAATTTACCAAATACGTCGTGCTGGATGAAAATGAGCGAGCAAATGACACGAATACGTCTCAGCTGATTACTCGCGCGCCAAACGGGCATTATTGAGTAATGTCAACGTAAAATTATTACATCTTCATTTCTGTGTGACAACACTTCTTTTTTTTCTATTTCTCGCGTTTTTTTCTGTTTTGACATCAAATATCTCTCTTTAGATCATTCTTTAAATTAAATTATTAAATACATTTCAATTTGTGTACTCTATATAAAGAACAATTTATTTTCTACTCTATGTTAAGACTTCAATTTTTTCAATCAAAAAAAGATTAAAAAAAAAAAATATGTAAAAATATACTCGAATTGGTTTAGAACATTTTCCTAACAACATTAAAAGTGCATTTTTGTTTACATATTTGACTCTTATCTGTCAATTTAAATGAATATGAGAAATCTACAACTCAATAAAAATACGTGTAACAAATGAAACACTGCAAAATTTTTGTACTACATATATGTAACACACTTATTATCTAAAAGAAAAACCAAGATTTAATAAATAAGGGTACAATAAAGATAATATTACAAGTATTATTTAATTGTTTATTGGAAAAAGTGACGCACAAATAGGCAAGATGGCTTAAGAAAGTACGTTAAAATTCGTTAGCAAAGCTTTACTGATAGACTAACTGTGCCCATTAATGGACATACTACATGCTTTCCAAGAATATAGAATATATGTATTATATATATCATGATAGAAGAGACAGTAATGTATATTATATTATGTAAACATTTTATACTATTTTTTAGCGATATTTGTACTTTTTCGTCTCTGTGTGTAATTTCAATTAATTATGTATTCAATGATTATATGATTTTAATGCCGTTAATTCATTGAACCAAAACGAGCACTAAACAAACGAATTTGTTCGTATTTGTTTGTTCGTAACTTCACGCATAAATATCCATTAATATAATTCAGTTGTAACATATGGTACAAAAACATAGCTCAACAATTCGGTTACTTTATTAGTGAAATTTCTTGTAGATTACCTAAACTGCATCTTATATTGAAAATTGAAACGTTTCGTTGTACCGTCAGGTATATATCTCTATAATGAAACCTACTTTGGCAGCTGACGAAATGTTCCCAGAAGGTGGAGGTTTTATGGATTTGGACGAGGTATACGTCTATATAAGTAAATTTCTGCAAATATCTGTGCATACTAAATTAATACTTTATATTTGTTATTTTATATTTCTCATATTTTGTAAAATCTCTTACAAGTCGGGAAGCTCTTCAGCTATTTTAATGGACTTGGCCACAAATGAAAAGCACGTACATATTGATTTTTATAATGATTTCGGTGATGTTTTTAAAGATGATGATGACGGCGATGATGATGATTTTCTAAACAGCGATGCATAAATTGTAAACATTATAAGTAAAAATACATACACACACATATATATATATATATATCGCGTTTTTTTTTACACTTTATTTTACATATGTAAACATAAACATAAATAATCTAATAATATTTCATATTATTTTAGCATAAAGAAACAATTTGACGACTAGGTTCATTGGTGTACATATATATAAATGCAAAAATAACAATAAATGTTAATTAGTAAATTATGTAAAACATTGCATTAATATTAACTTTATAAGGCAAAAAATTAAAATAAAACCATGAACAAGAAAATTATGACTTATTTTAATTTAAGTTTGTCTTTCATCATATTGGAATACCGACCGCTTTTCGCCATTTTCTATGAACTTCCAAAAATGCGGCATGATCATTATGATCGTGGTTAATAATTTGATGCCAATGTAGTTAAAACTAATGCACTGCTACTTAAATCGAGTATTGAGAGATTAATATAGCGTTAAATTATATAATTAATATTATAAAGAGAGCGTAGACAATTAATTCAACCATCTAGAGGGGATCCCAAATAAACCATAGATACTTCGGTATTGCCATAAACCGCTGAAACTGTTGGATATAGTTCTTTATTTGGTAGTCCTTTTACCAGAAAAGTAAAATGAAATAAAATGAAATAATACTTGTTTGAATAATAATTAATTTTACAATTTTTTTCTTGCGTTACCTCGAAATGCCACACCTAAAAATTCGTAATTCTTTTCAAAGGATAAGGTATTATTATCGCAATCCAAAATAACACGTATTCTCTCACCGACCTGATATTTTGGTGCATTGTTTAATAGAGGATAAAAGCCCACAGCATCACCATTATGTAGTAAATGATTCTCAACTAAGTTCCATCCCCAACTTTGATCATCAGATCCTAAAAGAGCCATATAACCATGACATTGTAAAGAAGCATCTTGCGTTGATACACCTACAACTGCCACAGTACCCAATGGACCCTCCCAAATCACTTCCCAGGCATGGCGTCCTTCATGAAAACCTATTTTACCTCGTGCCCCATCTGTGCTTTGAGCTACGGGATTCCTATAAAATTATTACAGGACTCTACCATCTTTCGCATCTTATTATTTTAATATTCATTTTGCTTACTGAATATCCATTCTTGATTTTCATCTTTACCTGTGTAGGGTAAATCCGTTTGCCTTTATAAAGACATTCCGCGAACAATCATTTGGATTCCATGCATGATAATAAGCTCTTAATTTTAATTTATAAGTGGGCAAAGGAGCCAACAAGTCCGATTTTAATGCTTCCTCTGATAATTTACGAATGCAATGCAGTCGCCAAACTTCACTATTCTCATCATCTAAAAATGTCTTCCACGTTTTACACACTAGGGCACAATTACCCAAATCTGTTAAATCTAAATAGGAGAATATCACTTCGAGTACATTATGATGAATCAGTGAAGTGATCAAGTCCATCATTTTACAGAAATGTATGTACAAAAGATATCCTAATTAATAATAAAAAAAAAGACCAAAATATCTAAATTATAATTCCACCGAACACATAGTTATACTTAGTATATCCATTAAAGGCAATGCTTATAGCGTTACAAGCAATGTTTTAGGTAATAAGTACCGTTAAATAAAATCCTTAATCAGGAATTAACGGCATTTGCAATTATTATTATATTAAATCTAAATAGATAGATATTTATTGTTATAGTTCTATATTTATATTTAATTTACTTAAAAAAAAAACAAACAAATAAATCCAATGAATGTTTTTGTTACACGATGCAGCTAAAAACATGCATAAATCTTTCATTGGGCGATTCTATAAATGTAAATAACAACGCAATTTTACAACAAAATCTACATGTACCCAAACGTATGATATTATACATATAATACAAAACTAAAATTCACAATACAATGCAAAATGTACATTTTTTTAAGTTTTCTAATTATAATTTTCACTACTCTTTATAATTAATTAAACTGTAAATTATGCATTCTTTTTTTTTACACATTAACACTTTGGCGTACAATGTTGCTACATTGTTTAATAGAAAGTTTTTGAACGACATTCTTAAACATTGTCAAATTCTAGACATATGCCATCTAGAATATGCCGTTCCAATTTGACTGTCCACATCACCACACATCCGTATGTTCGCAAGTCTTTATGTCGCTGTTTATTTAAAATTATCTTGATTGGAATGATTCTGATAATTGTTGAAAAATTTTTGGTAAAATACAAATTAAAGCTATTGCATATTGCCTTTGAAATACAAAATGATGGCAAATAGAATATTAATTAAAAATCTTTCAGTTATTGAAATTTTTCATTAACCATTAATATCCGGAAAGGCTGAAACGGTTTTTATAATTTTGCAAATACAATAAATCGGTGAGTTGCCTAAAATTATCGCTTAATTTTGTGGAATTTTTTTTTCATCTCCGTTATGTTTTTAATTCACAAATAAATGATATTGATTTGATTTGTCTGGAAAAATTTATTGAAATATCATTTAAATAAATAAGGCTGATTTTTATAATATTTTAATTAAATTAAAAATTAATGCAACATATTGATTTGATATATAGAGATTTATATTAGAAGAAGCAAAAAGATAACATTTGTTGGTTCCCAAATCTTGTATAGCCATCACATTTAGAATATTTGGAAATTTGAAAATTTGTCAATTTATACTACAGACACTTAATTTGAAATTTTATAATTTTCGATCAGGTAAATATAATTTGTATAATTTTTTGATAGACAATTCACAAATAACCTCTTCAATATTTTGTATTTGTAAAAAAATTTCAGCTTTCTATCTACTTCAATTTTTCAGTTAAGAGCAAAAAAGTATTTATTTTTGTTTGAGAAAATCGAGTTGTTCTCAATGTCTTTTAATTGATTTTACCCCATTTTTAATATCAACCTGTTTGCAAGAATTTTCAATATTTCAACCAAATTTGAAATCGATTGTTCGTTTTCTTTGCTACTAGAAGTATGTTTAATAACCCATTCCCAAACGATAATATGGACAGACAAACATGTATAAATTGATGCAAAATTTGACCCTGATCAAGAGTTTTTTTTTTTAATACGATTTGTGTTACTTCTTTTTGGATAATCAAAACAGAATGTTAAAATGAGTATACAAAAATTTATACTTCTTGAATTTTTCCAATTGTAGCACAAATAAAATGCATTAAAATGAGAGGATAATGTTAAAAATGAACAATTTTAAATTGATCAATTCTATTTCGGTATATTAGATTTCCATTAAGCAAATGGACAGGTAAAAATATAATTTGCCACAAGGTGTAATTAATTACATTAATTTCCTATAGATTATTTCACCCATAGAATTCTACTCGATATAATTTTTCAAATGTCGTAATTATTAGAAAATTTCTAAGTGTCTGCTTCTGAATATTAATAGACTTATTTTTCTTTCTTTCTTTTTTTTTTTGTTTTTTTTTTTTTTTTGAGAAAATAAAACAACTTAGTTAATTTTAAAATTGTACATAAATTTACAAATATATTTATTACACGATAATAACGATATTTAGAATTTGTAGAATTTTAACAGTTGAAATGTAAATTTTTTTTTACATATAATAAATTTATATTATATATTATATTATATACTTATTTTTTTTATATATACATACAATAAGTAATAAAAACGAAAAGAAAAATGACACATTAAAAAAAATAATACATTAAGAAATTTTTTTTTTGAAATACAATTAAAATTAGAATAAAAATTATTTATTATTAATTATATATATTAATTAATTTTGTTATAACAATTGTATATTGTTGTATTGTTGTATTGTTGTATTGTTTGCGGTCAGGCATAAATAATTTATTTAGATTCGATTTTCTATATGTTTATTAAATACATAACAATAATTTTTTAAATAAAGTCGAAGATTATTCATATTAATATGAAATATGAAAATTTCGATTAAATTCATTAATTTATTTATTGATTTTATTATTATTGATTTGCTTTTGTGAAATTAATTTTTTTTTATTCATTTTCTATATTTAAGTACGTGCTGTAACATTTCACATTGTAAATTTCAGGTAAAATTGTTTAATTTGTTAATTTTAAATTTCTTTTATAATTTTTTATAATTTTATGTAATTTTTTATTTATATATACATATATATTTTTAAAACGTTTTTCTTCGAGCCGTTGCATTTGCATTTGCATTTGCATTTGCATTTGAATTTACGAGTTACTTAAATGGCCCATAATTATTTGGTTTATTTTGAATATGTTTGTGTTTTATTTTTTGTCTTTAAAGAGAAAAGTGTACGTTAAATATGCATACAATTGCCAAATAATTTCATTTATATATATATATATATATATATATACACTTTCATATAAATATTCATGCAAATTAGAGAGTGTAAAGATTAAGCGGCTAGAGCCTTTTTGTTTGGCTGATTTGCTTATTTTATTTAATTTTATTTAATTAATTTATTGAAATTATTTAAATTATTATTATTTTTAAAAGGATTTTTTTTTGGCTGTACAATATTGAGGTTGAAAACTTGTTAACTTTTATGAAAATTCGTGTAATATAATTAAGTTTATATTTCTCATTTTAATTGGTTGATATTTAAATATGGTTAGAATTCATGGTCGCCTTTTGGCACCTTAATTTTTAGATTTTCATAATTTTCATAACTTTTTTGTTCATTTGTTTTTTCTTTTTTTTTTTTTGTTCCTTTTAAATTTTACCATTTATTTAAAATGTACACACGTTTATTGTTTCACTTCTGTCAGCCAAATGTCGCCCTCTACCTTTTTTTTGTACTTCTAATTATAATTTGTCGTATCGTAAATTTATATTAAGCGATTGTCTAAAGATTCAAATATTTTAATTTATATTATGCTTATTTTTATATACATAAAGATTTAAATTTATTGATTAATTTAATTTTGAATGTATTAGTATTATTATATGATTATCCTACAACATGAATAGCGACACAGAAATATCCCAAATACAGAATTTCTATAATATCTAGAATGAGTTGATATAGTTTCAGTTTCTATCGAATCATTCGATTTATATGGTTTTTATACTGTCCAAAATACTGAATGGGAAAGACTTTACTTTCGTCATTAATTCTCATTTTGAAATTTCGAAAACAAAAAAAAAAAAAAAGAACAAAAGAACAGAAAGAAGAAATTCTTGTCGAATTATCGTATTGCTCTATTGGCATTGACGAATATATGAAATCTGTTAAAAGTTTTTATTAAACTCTTGCCATATTACAAATTATATTAGTCGCTTTCGTATATCTAGTCATTTTCATGGCCATTTTGAATAATAATGCCTTGACCTTTTTAATCACATTACAAGAAATGCTGTAGGATTTTGTAATAGACGGCTTTCATCATTCGATTGTACTGTTTGTACATACTTTTTTAACTTTTTACTTGAGGTCTCTAGTTTTAGTGTTTAAGTAAAAATACCAAATATATATATATATATATAATGAAAATATTTATGTTTATGAAATCACTTAGTTTAAGTTGAGTTGAGTTTTCATTTTAGAATTTCAGCATTTTTGTAGCTAACCATTAAAATATGATAAGGAATTGTGCGGTGTAAAAATTTTAATAAAATTTTTCCGTTACTCTTTGCAAACGTTTACGTTTGCTATCTCTTCTGCGATATCGTTCAACAATTCGACTACGATGTTTCTCATAATATAAAACACCAGGACTACTTTCAACTTTCTTAAGTACTATGCGAAAAGTAAATGTGTGTTTAGGTGAAGCACTGGTAGCTCGACGTGGTGAAGGTGGTTCAAATTCACTGCCGCTTGATAGCCCAGTAGTATTGCTGCTATTATTACCAGATGCACGTTTATACACGGAGCCAGTGTTAAATTGTTGAGTTAATAGCGCTTGCGGTCGAGGTTCAAAAATTGTAGCACACCGTTGATCTGTACATAAAAATGTTTTCACTTCTCCATCTTTTCCTTTGATTGTTATAGGGAAATGCTTTTTCGATGAGTCATGTAATGGAGCACACGATGAGCTGGATTCATAACTATCTCGTGAACTGTAATTGGAGGAAGTTTGATTTGATAAAGGACTACGTGATCTAGAAAAGCCGCCAAGATTTGATATGTGGAGTGTTCGAAAGCTTTCGGTTGCCTGTTTTTTAATTATAGGGAAATTTGGAGATCGTGCTGGAGTACTGTTGTCTATTTCAGATGGAGTGTAATCAAAGTGAGTTTCTAAAGATGATTTCCTACCACAAGTTGAACTTGAACGTTGAAATGTTTCAACATCTAAAAGTTCAACAGACGATTTTCGTAAATCGACACTCGATTTTTTAAATTTTTCATCCATATCAACTATTTCAAAACTAGAACTTTGATCTTCGTAGCTTGTTGATTGATAACGTGATATATCAAAGCTAGTTTCACGTGAAGAATATGGGCATTCAAAACTGGATTCTGCTCTACTAGATTTACGATCACCTTCAATCATTTCGAAACTCTCACCTCCTGAATCCATTTTATTTAATGGTATAAAGTCCGTATCATTTCCCGTACCAGGACTTTTTAAAGGTGATGATCTAGGATGGTTAAAGGACGAGCGTCTAGATGCTGGTTCAAACTCTATTTTAGGACATTGCACTAGAGATGCTTTAACGTTAGAATTATTGGTAGCAGCATCTGCTGCTTTTCTAGCAGCTGCTTCAGCTTCATCTGTTTCTTTACGTAATAAATCTAAGTTGATGTATACAGGTTCGGAATCGTAACCTTTTAAAATCTCAGATAATTCAGCACGAAATTCTTCCGGTATAATTATATCATTTGAATCTGACTCACGCTCTTCACTAATGCGCGGCTCTATGGGCTCGCGGCTTTCTGAACGTCTTTGAAAGTAATGATTAACTGTTAACTGAGTAGCTTCACTTGGCATTGAAGTTAATTTTATTGAATTGTTAATTTCCTCTACCAAATTAGCTAAATCATTATCAGGTGTTCTGACTGGGTTCTCTTGAAGGGCATCTTGTTCTCCTTCTTCTCCTTCAAAATTCTTTTCACGCTTTGTATAAGATTCACCAACCTTTTCAAAATAAACATTAGCCAACTCAAATGGTAAATCAGTAAGCTGTGCTTCTCTTGCGGAACTTTCAATATTATTATTACTGCCATTTTGATCAAGTGCATTGGGATCAGTATTACTTTTGGCTGAGGAAGTTTCTGTCCCATGTTTTGTTTTGCCTTCATCGCGAGTAGACTTGCGTAATTTTAAAGACATTTTGGTATAATTTGAGAATTTAAACGATATTTTGGGTTCAAAACGAACCTCAGACATTTGTTTTGTAACAGCACTTTTAGCTGCTGATGATGAAGCAGCAGGACTTGCTGAAAATGTACTTTGACGTATAAGTGGACTGCTAGATTCAGTTTTAGTAAATGCATGCGCAAATCGATTTGTACCTGTTGAAATATATTTAGAAGGCTTTCGTCCAAATGCGAAAATCTTGCGCATAACACCTTTCTTTTCTGATTGCTCTTTTTCCATACATTTGATATTTTCATTTCCTGGCTTGACTTTATCATTTTTCACAATTTCTTCTTCTTCGAGTTGAACGTCTACAGATTTTTTTTCAGCTAAAAGATTAGATTCCTGAGGATTTGATATTGTAATAGGTGGTATTGGTCCAATAGGACTCTTTCTGTCGCCCCCAAAATAAATTGACGTAAATAAGTTAATTGATGATTTTTTAAAACCAGGAAACCCAGATGAGGCATTGTTGGCAATACTTTCATCTTGTTCGAAAATATTTTCAACAGATAGGCGGCATGTTTCTTGAACGACAACAGTAGATGTTGGACTGCTTTTTTGTTGTGTACATTCAATCGGTGCAGGTGCTCCAATTGGAGAACATCTCAATTGAGTGTATGACCTGAATATGGGACTTTTCTGATCTCCATTAGAAGCCTGGAATTTTGAACTATTTATTCCAAGTGCCGATTTAGGCGATAATTCATTGGGGGATTTTATATGATCACTTGATAAGACTAGAGGATTCCGACGACCTTGAGATTCATGATCCATAAATCCCAATGGACTCTGACGGCCTGGCGCAAATATCATGGAACCTGTATGGCTACTTTGGGGACTCTTTAATAATCTTAATGTCCCTTGGCGTTCTCGGAGGGTCTGTGTTGCCATAGTGTGAGAAACACTGCTCGGGCTTTTAGAGGAATGATTTTGCAATGTTGGCGTTCTTACCATAATACAATCTCGACCTTTATTTTCAGCAACTAAAAGTTCTTTTAGTGCTAAATCTTTATGCCGTGATAAACTTCTTTCACTGAAATTCTGTCGACTTCTAAAACTTTGCGATTTAGCTTTGCGCATTTTGGGTAGCGATTGATGTTTTTTATTAACTCCAGACGTGTGTAACGAATAAGTATGTTTGCCATATAATTTATGTTAATTGCTATGCTGATGGCCATTAGCCGGATCACTGCTGCCGCTAGAGCTTAAAGTTGTGTTCGATCCATAAGGATCAAGTGAGCTCTGGACCGACATGGATCTCCCTTGATTATGACGAGCCCGTCTCACTCTACTTGAGTTGGGAGACAGCTTTCCGGGGTCAATGCTTTCTGGATCCGCCTACAATTGTTAGAATCTGACATAAAGGATATATAACAAGGACAAATGTGTAGCACAATAACTATGGGACTGTTTTATGTGGAATAGATTAAGGTTCATGGTTTATTTGTTTAAGGTGCAGTAAATAATATTAATTAATATGATATTATCTATTAAAGGATCGGAACGGTGTCAATATAATGTGAAATTATTAAGCTCACTTGATACGCTAAAGCATTCATGATAATAGAATAAGGAACCAAGCCTAATGGATGTATTTCTCGCATTAGTACATTTGCTGGAATTTTATGAAATTGTATGTACTCCAAGAAATTTCCTAAAATTTCTTTCATATCAATGTTCTATGGTAAAATACGATAAAATATGGTAAATAATAGTAGATAATAAATAATTAACATAAATTCAATTCTTAATAAATTTTTATGTAGTTTACCGGATTATTATCATAATATTTTTTACACCACATAAGAGCTGCTTGAAATTTAGTAAATTCATCTGCGCGTAATTCTTCACGTGCTAAAATTAAGCGCACTACATGTTGAGGCAATAAAGTGAAACTTCCCAAATTTAAAACTTCATTGCCATGCTCATCAACAAATTCCAAAACTTTTTGTACTAAGCTTTTAGTACATTTATATTGAATATAACGTTCTGCAGAAGCTAATAAAGCGCATACAGTATCCACATTGATGCAGCATTGTATAAAGCCTCCGCAAGCACGACGCAATTCTTCCAGACCATAATAATCGGCAGCATTCATCACACCTATAAAATGAAATTAATTAATTTATTTGTTAGATTATCTTAAATTATCGAAAATTCAATACAATATACTACAAATTTACCAAGTAATGTTCGTGGCTGCAGTGTAACGCATCCGGTATGTATATATTCTATTAATTGACGAAATACATCCGGTTCAAATTCTTCAATTATTAATGTTTGATGCTGTTGACCCGATGGCTAAAAATGTATAAAATGTCGAACGTATTTACTAAAATGCGAAATTGATTTTGTTATAGAAATATGCTTAGATGCATTCATGCTACTTAATAGTGATTAATTTATATATATTATCAATACGTAGATTCATAGATCATAGATTTTTTTACAATTAGATTTTAATGTCAATTCATTTTAATCTTGAAAATATTTGCTACCGTGTACACATGTGTACTATTTAGCACCTTAAATGACAATCCTTTTTTTTGCAAAAATTTTCACAATTTTTAATAATTTGATTGCAGGCATAAAATGAAAATTGCATAAAGTCTTGCATTGTTTAAAATGAGAATGCATCAGCCTGAAATTGGCTATATCAATGTATTATTATTATTTTGTTCGGCATCTATAGATCACAATCCTTAAAGAATGGAATGGAAGGAAAGGAAACGGACTGCACTTATTATATTTTGCCTTAATTTTATTACGGTCATCTAATAAATGTCCCATCAAATTTTTATGAAGAATTTTCCCCTTTTAAAGTTATTCAAATTATGTCATCACATCGTACATCACAGTGTAGTAAAGTGTACTATAATTTTGTGTGGACGGCTTGAGGTGCAATCTTTTTTTTACAATTTTTTTTTTTCATTATACTAATCAATTAAGAATGTCTGATTATATAATCTCTGTAAGTCTGATTGCCCGATCTATGTTTGCTCATGTAAATTTCTTATCAACAATTTGTTATAAAACATGAGTTAGTCCATTGGTGAATTCTGTTAAACTTAATGGGAAAGGGTTATATTAATTTTGAAAAAATAAAATTTGCAACTTCGTAAACTTTTTTTTTTTAATGAAAATCGGTTTAGACTGGCCATTTGTTGTACATAAGAAGTGTATCAAAATTTGTTTTAAATTGGTATATTTTTTGAGAGCCCCTTTTCAAAGCACTCTCCCAAATTGTCTTGATTTTTTAAGCGCAACGTAATGAAGGCCATTTAAATGTCGGCTCTGAACGGATGTAAACTTTTGTGCTTGTTCATACGATTAAATCGAAAAGTACGAAATTTAGAATCGTCTTTTTACGAGAATGTCATGGTATATTATAGAAAGCCTTTATAGAATAGAAATTTATAAAAATAAGCTGAATGAATGAATAGTAATGTATTAATCAAAAGTTCTTAAAGAATATAATTTGATTCATTAGTTAGATTTTAATTTAAATATCTCTTGCCAAATTTTACAAATTATTGTGCTAAATCAACAATTTTTATTTTATATTTTGTATTTTGTAAATTCGATTTTGTATGTTCGATTTATTATTTGAATTATTTTATAATGAAAATGATATGGCTGGAATTAATCGTGCATATTAATATTATATTAAAAAAGAAAAAAATAATTTGAAAAAGAAAAATTAGAATACTTTTTGCAATATTTTATAAATTGCATTCAATTTTCGCATATTTATGAAATTGTGTAGAAAAAAAAAAAATACTTTACCTCTGGTATTGGTGCTAATTGTTGGATAAAACCACTTTTCTATTGGGCAAATAACAAAAATAAAAATTATCTATAAATAAATTGCATGATTATTTGTTGAAAAGAGTTTAAGAAGCATCAGAAATAGCAGAACTCTCTTAAATAAAATTTTATTCATTTGTAATTTGTGTAAAATAGAAATAACCCAAAAAATCAAAATCAAAATCAAAATCAAAATCAAAATCAAAAGCCCAAAATACCAAAGCAAAAGAAGAGAAAAACAAACAAATGATATGTGAAGTATTTATGCCGTACGAATATATGCAATATATGGAGTAGGGAAACATCATCATCACAACAATTAGATTTTCTGATTTTATTCATATTATTGTTGAATTTAAATTTTAAGAATATACAGAATTTATAGAATTTATAGATTTCATAGAATTTATAGAATTTATAGAATTTAGAGCGTATTTTGTGAGTGCTCAGTTTTATGTTTAACTTACTTGTTGAGCAGCATTTTGTAAATTTAATAGAGGTTCTGAGGATCGCTTGAGGAATAATCTTAATTTGTTTTCTTTGGTAGATGGTTCTCGTTTACGTTGAGGAGATGGTGCTGCATATAAAAGTTTTGCGAATACTCGGGAACGTGATGCTAGAACCGCCTAATAAATACATAATTCATTGGATATAATTAAAATCAATAAATCCTATTCCATTTGTGGTATAGGGTAGTATAAGTTTGTGCAGATGTTTGTAACATTCGAAAAGAGTTGAGGCAGACTTACCTCAGAATCAATTTTCTGATTTGATTTAAGCTTGTCTGTATGTCCATCTGTCTGATGGATGTGTTTATAAAAAGAGATATATTAAGGTCAAACTTAGCAGGAAAACATTGAAAGTTCTTACAGGCTGGCTGATATTGAAAATGACCCATTTAGGTCAAAGGGCACACTCATTTGTTAAAGAAGTAATCAAAATATCCAAAAAAAAAAAAAAAAAGATTTGGAAATCAAGAAAGCCAACGAAGAAAGCGAGGAAATTATATGTTACATGGAAAGTTATCGTAAGAATGGTGCGATTCTAATCACTTTCAATCGGGCCTCTCTTTATGGCAAAACATAAATTTCATTAAAATATCTCAATCTTTAATTTATAAAGACTTGATAACAACTTGATATAGCATGATGACAAATTTGCCAAAAACCAACTTCAACCGATTCAGTGAGCGTGTAAAGCGATCTTTATTATACATATGATAAATCTAATACTTCATTTATATTTATCTATATCTTAACAAACATTTGCATAAGTAGTATCAAAAATATATAATAATACTATCTAATATGTCAAAAGATATTTAGATAATTTTTAAAAAGTTTCTGATGTAACTGATATGTTTTATTACCTTGACAGCACATACTGGTTCACGGGTATCGCCTACAAGGAAAGTGACATCACATAATTCTGGCATAGAAGCTAAAAATTTCATATCCTCGGCAAGGCCACTTTTATTTTCGAATGTTGACACATCTGGCTCTGTGTCAGCCATGCCGTTTAATGTCAACGCTTCTGGCATTTGATTTTCTACATAAATGTTTGTAATTTGTAAGTAATTAAAAAAAAAAAATTAACAAAAAAAAAAAAAAGAAAAATTTAATTCATTTACAAATATCACATGCGCATTCTTCTTTTTTTTTTTTTTCTTTTCTTGCTTTGAATATTCTCATATAATCATTTTATTATTTTACTAATGAAAAATTCAATAATAAAAAGTAATTCCAATAAAATATGAAAACAAGCAAAAACGTATAAAACATTAAAAAAAATTGTTATTTAATATAAAATGTTAATTGGAAAAATTGTTTATTAAAAGAGTTTATTAGTTGTGATAATAGAAATGATTTTAAATTAATTTGTAAAATTCATATGAATTATTGAAATAATTAATACATAAAATTAATAGAATTATAATTTATAAAATAATTGCAAAATAACGAGCAGATAAATTTTGTTTAATTTTTATTTCTTTTTTATAAAAATTTTCTACTTTAGAAATCCCATTTCAATTGATTTGAATTGGTATTTCAAATCAATTTGTTGCGCCTTCTTATCGCTTCTTTCAGTTTGTTAAATATTTATTTAAATAATTTTATATTTGATTAAATAGCTCAACTATTTGAAGTATTTTTGATTTAAATAAAACAATAATCGGCCCAAAATTGTTTGATAAATTTATGATTCTATAAATGAAACTATGAGAGTTGTATTTTTAAAACCAAAAATGTATAAATCGATTTGCACAACTTTTAATATTAATCTGCTTGAGAGAATATCTATATTAATTGGTTTTATTGAAATTTCAATTCACTTGAAGAGTTGGAAGAGTTGGAAGAGTTGGAAGAGTTGGCAAAGCATGCAATGAATTATCGGATGAGAATATCCAATGTTAAAAATATTTGCAAAAATTATGTGATCAGCAAAAGTATCATTCAAAATATATAACGGCTGGCTCATTTTGCACAATCCATTAGAATTTTTTACCAATTAAAATACTTACTTAAAATTTTTATTTATAATAACGAGTAAATTGTTTCAAGTACTTTCTAAAATATACACCTATATAAATATTTATACCCTACACCATTTGTGTTATAGGATATTATAAGTTTGTATAGACGTTTGTAACAACCAAAATGAATTGATGACTGATGACAAGTTGGCTCTTTTGTGAAAAAGAAATTTAATGGATTCTACATAATAATTTACAATTAATATCATTTGAAATATAAGAACTGAATGAAATAATTTTTGAATTGTATGAAAAGTTTGTAAAAGAAATGTGATTCTAAAAACTATAACAACCAACATTAAATCAAAATTTAGCACAATTAGTTTTTTTTGTCAATATTTTCATGTATTTATTAAAATTATTCCCAAATGGAAATCATTTCCATAGAAAGCCTTTCCTCTTTTTTTTTTTTTTTTTTTTTTTTTGGCTTTATTATAAGTGTATTCAATGAGTTATGCCTTTGGGCAAAAAGTCCATCATATATTGTAGTTGTTATTAATAAGAAATTCATATAGATAAGCATCAGATAGATAAATGGATGGGCCATTTATCGGAGAAATGGATTTACCCCGATTTAAAATGAGTAAGTAAGTAAGTAAGATGGTTGGATGCATAAATTGAGTTTATCTTAAGAGATTTTACTTATTACTAAAATCTGTGCCTTGTATCTGTATCTTGTATCCTGTACCTGTACCAGTACCAAAACTGATTTAAAATGCTTATTTCATTGGCAAAAAAATATCTAATTTGTTACGAAAAAGACATATCTTGAAAGTACGCTAATGATTTTTCCTTATAAATTTTGATTTGTTTACGTGATGATCGTGATAATCATGACAATTCATGTGATCGATATTACATAACTTTTTGAATGGCTGGCTGATTAAAATAGATGAATATAAATGGATCAAATGGCAAGCCTATATAAAATTTGAAATGTAACGTAACGTAATACGCTATGCATTAAGTTTTATATAGCAGATCATAAGGATTCTCTGTGATATTAAGAATTAAGATTTCTAGATGATTATTTTATGGATAAATTGAGTGTAGATGATATAGAAACTACGGCTTACCTGAACTTTCAATTGAATATTTTGCTTTGATTTCTGTTTTTGTTTTTGTTTTGGTTTTTGTTTTTCTTTTTGTTTTGGTTTTAGCTTTAATTGGTAACGGATTTTATACATTCTAGAAAATCCGTTATATTACAAAATATTATTTCATATTATTTTGTTCTTTGTTTTTCTGTTTTTTTTTTTTTTTTTTTTTTTTTTCTTGGATTTGCTTTCTTTGTTTATGGTTCAAATTAACAACGTGCAAATATTCAGGTGAATTGTAAAAAGGCCAAAAAATTCAAATGCATGCGCACCAAAAAAGAAGGAAAAAAAGAAAACAGAGAAAATTCAAAAAAAAAAGAATAAAAACTGGACACAGAGAGAGGAAACAAGTGTTTGCATAAAAAATCCAAAAAAAATAGTCACATTTTTCATACATAGAAATTCAGAAATTCAGATACATACACATATACAAAAATATATTTATATAAATAGAAGACAAGTAAGAGAAGTATACGAAATGGTAACAAAGTATCTCGTAATTAGGTTAAAATTTTGTTTTTTTGCTTTTTTTGGTCTTTCGTCTTTCGTTTTGTTTGTTTGTTTGTTGGTTTTTTTTTTTTTTGTTTTTGGAAACTTTGATTTCAAAAGTTACTCTTTTCATATGAATTATGTATATTTTTATTATAATTCTTCTTCTTCTTCTTCTTCTTCTGCTACTGCTGCTGTTGCTGCTGCTTATGCTATTGAGATTTTTCTTTTTGTGCAAAATTAAAAAAAAAAATAAGTTGAAATTTTTTACATTTACGAAAAATTAATAGAATGGAAACGATAGAATTTCATTTTATTTATAAGAAATTCATTTACAAGAGAAATATTTTAATATTTTTTATTTGGAAAAACTCTCTTTTTGGCTTTCTTTTACAAAACAATTATTAATAAGAGAGGAAATGTTGCTTTTGAAAAAAAAAAATGAAATTACTTCAAATAGGCAATTAAGTAGAATTTACATTAAACAAGAAAAAAAGGAAAAAAAATTTTAATAAAAATAGTTAAAAAGAGAAAGATGAAAAAAAAGTGGGCAAAATATGTGTGTAGTAGTAAATAAAATATTACTTTTGTTTGTTTGCTTTTAGATTTTCGTCCTGGCGTACGCTAAGTAAATTATTTTTAATTGATGGTTCTTTGGTTTTCAAATTTTTTATCCCCTTTTTGTTGTTATTATTATTATTATTATTTTTTTATTCTTATTAAAAATTATTGAATTATTAAATTTATTTTCTTGAACATTTCTTTTATTTCTTTGTTTTCTCTTTTTTTTTTTTTATTATTATTTTAGTAGTTTTTAGCTAAAACTTATAATTTTTATCTATGAATATTAATTTTAGAAAAATGTTTATATGTGGTTTTATGTGTCCTTTGCCGTTCTTATGCCGTTTCTGTTTGTACAGTTTAAGGGATATTTTCACTGTGTGAGAGGCCATATTTATTTGTATTGTATGAAGGTATAGTTTTGATAACATTAAAATGACGCATGTCCTTCTCAACGTAACAATATTAAGCAATTAAATTGGCGTGGAAGTTATGTCTTTCTTGCTTTTTCCTGTTTTTTTTTTTTTTCGTTATTTACAAAAATTAAGCAAAAATGTTTTGAATTCGGTTGAGACTTTAGTTTTAAATACCCTACGCCATATTAATTATATTATATGTTGGAAAAGTGAGTAATTTGAATATGAGAAATTGGGTCTTGGTGGTTAGTTTGAGCGATAGAGAGAGATAGTGTGAGATAGAGAAAAGGTTGAACTAAAAAAAAAATAGCGAATAAAATAAAAAAAAAAATGTGAAATTTTTCCTACAAAATCTTGAGGCATATACAAAATTTTCATACAAAAATAGATCTGGTCTCTGGAACGCATACATTTTTCACTACATTTTATTGAATATATTGCAAAAGAATAAGCGGGAAGCTAAATCTTAGATATTCACCATCTAAACACCATGACTTTAGAATACTGACATTGTTTCGGTTTATATATAAAAAAAAAAAAAACGATCAGCTCGTATAATTTCCCGATTACGTAAATTTCCTACAGGCATTGTAGACCAATATTTGCATAAAATTGTTGCTTTCTATCTTTTGCTGTTGGCGGGTTATGTAAATGATGAAGTACTAAATTCTCCTTTTTTTTTTTTTTTATAAAACAGCTAAGCTTTGTGGGTGTGTCCTTTGACCGATTTTATCAAAACTTTAAATGCTCCTCCAGACATATCTAAATTTATTCAGAATTTCATATACTAATCAAGAATATGTATACATTTTATACGGATCTCCGTTGCTTCTTTTTGGATGTTACAAACATAATGACAAAATGAATATACCCCCACCCCCGAAACTTTGGATGATAGTAATTTGTGGCTTGTAAAAAAATGGCATTTAATGAACAAATAGTAGAATACGTATGTGCATATAAATATTTTTAATTATCATTGATAAAATATTGATGGTTCTTTTTTTCCATTAGTTAAAAATTAATCGAAAACTTAAATCAATTTTATCATTTTTGCATAAATTCGTTATGATATCGTGTATCGACATTTCATTTTTATTTGCTTTTTTTCTTTGTAATTCTATATTAAAATTATTCCTGATGGCAACAAGTTTTTTCTTTTATAATGATTTTGCGCAATAACAGCGCATCTATTTACGTGAAATCTCATTCATATTATATATATATATATATATATATATATATACATATATACATATATATATGTACATGTATATATATTTTTGGAATTATTTTATTTATATGGTTCGATGGCATAGCATGTTTAAAACCACTTGTTTGCTTTGAAACTTTAACGTTTGAAACGTATTTAAAGGAAATTTTAAGTAGACCTTTAAGCGTTATAAAACATATTTACAATATTAAAAATTCATTGGCATTTATGAAAACATATTTCTGGCATAAAATAAACACACACACACACACACACACACACACACACACAAATATATATATATATATATATATATATATAAATAATCATTTAATGATACACAATAATTTAATCGATTTTTTTTTTACATACCTATTTATGGATGGATAATGCGAATATGGAACAAAAAGAAAGTTAAAAAAAAGAGGGGCATACGGAGCGCAACGTTTTGCATTAATTGAAATCAGGATATTAGAAGGAAGAATTTAATTAATAGTCGTTACAATCTACAATACTTTGGATAATAATCAGTTTGTGAAGATGTTAGTAACACTCAGTAACATTGATATACACAGAATCGTTATCACATATCATTTAAGGCTGTCTGTCTGTCCAGTTGTCTGTCTGTTTTAAGAAATTTATTACATGAAGGTACTTTGACATTGAGATGGACCCTATTGGCTACACTTCATATAACGTTTTTCTTCTACAAAAATCATTTTATGGTAAAGAAGTTTTAATTTTGAATGTATTTTAACGAAAATTGGCAATAAATTTTGTATTTTAATGTGAAAAATATATATAGCAACTTTGGTCCAGGTTAATCCATTTCTAGAACCACTTCTTATAGAATGCCTTTTTCGAAAAATATTTATTATATGAATAAAAATTATAATTTTAAATAAATTTTAACGAAAATTGACGCCGCTTTGTATTTTCATCTAAATTTCAATGGGTGTAAATTTGATCTAGAGACGATCCATTTTTTGAATCTTCTCTTATATAATGAACTTTTCAAATCATAATTTTATCAATTTTTTCAATTTTCTTGAAGAATATTTATGAGTCGGCCTCGACAAAGTGTAAAGTTCTTACTTGGTTTTTTTTTTTGTTTTATTAACTATTCGATTTTTTTGCTTAATATTAGAAATTTTTTATGCGCATGAAATTTTCACCGCCCATATTGGCTCAACGATAAAACTATAATTGAGAATATATATCTATTGCTAAAAAGTAAAATAAAGAAACAAAGAAAACCTAAACCAAATAATATCATATTAATTTTCTATATATTATTGGAAAAATATTTCTCTCAAGCCCCAAGGCCGCACAAAATTAATATAATTTTGTAGAAATTTCGATTATTCATTATTGACTTATGGTTTTATTAATTTTTCTATATTTGGAATGCATTTAAAAGAATTCAAATGAATAAATAATAGAAATGTCTGTCTGAAAATGATAAAAAAATATCTATCTATGTCCAATAAAGTCTATTCAACATTTGAACACTTGACTAGTGAATATTTATGATTTGCTTTTGATTAAATTAAATTTTTGTAAATTTGTAAAATGTTTGTTTCATTTTTTTTTTCAAATATGCCAAATAAAAGTGGTTTATGCGCCACAGGAGCTTAATTATAATACAATACAATAAAATATAATTCAAAAAAAAAAAAAAAAAAAAAAAAAAAAGGAAAAAAGAAAAAGCAAAAAGAAAAAAGGAAGTACACAAATAAATATATAAATAAATAAATACATATAAAAATAGAAATTAAAGTGTAAGTAAAAATTGTAAATAAGGATATTTTAACAATTTTACATTTCAAGTGGTACGTTAACTAGAATTCAGAATTGTTTGGCATCTAACTAACGAAAACATAAACAAATAAAATATTTTAAGTGATATTCTGGGAAAAACAACAATATTAAGATCAATCACTTTCCATTTTAACATATAAATATAATAAACAATATTGCTAAGTGAGTGCAACAATATTTCACGACAAAAATTTCCATAAATATAGCATTTCCATAAAAGTATCGCCTTAAAGTTCTGTAAAGCTAATTTGGAATTATTTTACAAGAGCTTTGACCTCTGGAACAGTAATCTATTCCAATGTACTATCGATCTATCTAATTTAGAAATTTCAATAGAACAAAAATTTTGCAATAAATTATGAAAATTTGCCAAAATGTTTAAAAAACCATAAAATCCATGTTTATGCTGAAGCATTTTACATTCTAAAATGTAATGAATATATTTCAAGAAAGAAAATCTTAGATTGGATTTAAGATTTATTAAGCGATATAAATTATTATTATGATTAAGGTGGATGGACTGGAACATTATGTTACAGTTGCTTTGAATGTAATATTTGTTATATTTGTTATATTTGTTATATTTATCATAATGCAACAATTTATTTGTATATTTGATTTGAACGTGGCCGTCCTTTTTTTCTATGATCTTTACTTTCTTCACTTAAGAATTTTGGACCCTAATTATATATGCAAAAGCTGCTTTTACATATATAACAAAACTACTTCTGGGTAAAATTTCAGATTATTATTGTCTATAAAATACAACAAATACGAGTTGTACATATTTTATAACAGAAAAGGTAAAAGAAGCTTACTACGGAATACCATAAATATCAAGAACAGATAACTAAATAAATTTTAGGATTTGGATCGTTTTAGAATGTAACATGTTTAATAGAATTTTAGCAGTTTTTTTTAGAGTTTACAAAGTTAGTATCATCAGTATCTGGATTATTAAAAACCATCTGTAATTTCTAATATAAAAATGAATATGATAGTGTTACATATTGAATTCTATACTTAATATATCTACTATTTTATGGGATAACAAATATAATTTAAATTTGGCTCCAAAAAGGTATATTTGAAAATTTATTAAAAATTATCTTAATGACAGCTGGCGTCAATTACTTGTTATGAACACTTGAATGCCTAAACATATTTGTGATATTTCGTTTCTTTGATTTTTTTCTACTCTCTCATCTTTTCTTCCCTTTTCTTCACTTTTCTTCGGTGATCTTTCCAAGTTTTTTCTCTTTTTCTTATTTTTTTTTTTTTTTGTGAGTGTTTCTGTTTTTCCTTGTAATGTGGGTCTTTAGAACAGTTTCACATTACAAGCCTCAAGAAATATAAACAGAAAATATCGGACTTATGAGTTTCAATTGTTTTGTTGTATTATCCAAAAATGTTATTCCGAAACTAAGACACATGCATAAGATGAAAGTCCTCTTAAAGTTACCATAATTATTTCTTGAAGATTTTTAGAAGATGCACAGAATTTTTAAAATTCTGAATTGCATTGAATTCAATTGAAATGGACGTATGAACTATTAATGAACCATTTTTGCAACGTTTGCATATGATTGTGGAAAATTTGCATCAGATTGATCTTTTACCAATTTAAGAGTTATCAAATGTTTATTCAAAACCTATACTCTCCATTTTCTTAACTTTTTAATCAGAATATGTTGAGGAAAATTGCCCGATTATTTATAGGAAAACATTTGCGGGGTTCGATATTTTCTTTTGATAATTTGATAATTTGATAATTTGATAATTTGATAATTTGATAATTTTCAATTATTTTTTAAAATTTGCTACATGAATGGAGGTTCGAAAAAAATTTACCAATCTGAAGCAAATTTGGCAAACTTATTTAGCATAAGAAATAACAACACTTAAACGATTTTTATAACGCCAAATAAATAATAATTATTAAATAATGATTTTAATTTTGTATTTTAACGTAAAACGTTACACTGATCGAGTAGTCATAAAAATTATACGACCTTGGCCTAAGTTATTTCTGAATGTTTTTAAACTAAAACACGCCTATAGCTTCATCAGAAATTTACATAAATAAATGAACAGATAGACATATCTTAAATTGATTTAAAAAATAATTCTGAGACGATTTGTTCAATGAAAAATTGATCTATCTTAAATTGTTTTAGGTGTTACATACATTCTTAACAAACTTATAAACTACAAACAAAAGAAAAAGAAAATTAAAAAGGTATAAAACCAAAGCAATAGCAAGTAAGAAGTTTATACTGAATTGAGGCCCACTCTTAAATACCCTACATTAATTTTCTTTATAAAATTTAGATCAAAATACAAAGCAGCATCAATTTTCGTTAAAATATATTTAATATTGTAATTTTTATTCATATTATGAATATTTTAAAAAAAAAAAAGCATTCTACAAAAAGTGGTCGCAAAAAATGGACCAATCTGGACCAAAGTTCTCATACATGTTTCCCATGTTAAAATACAAAATTTAATGCCAATTTTCGTTAAAATATATATTCATATAATGACATTGAAGACGTAACGTGGGGCATGGTCGTAACAATTTACCAATTTAAACAATTTTCAATGGAGTTCATCTTTGGGCCAAAGCACAACAAATTTCATTAAAATATCTCTAAAATTTCTACCTGCAGCTGATGAATGGATGATGCATAGATGGATAAACATGTTTCAAACGAATCATCAAATGTATTTGAGTCGATCGGTTTTAAAAAAATATATGCAGTTATATCAATTTCTTTTGTGTGTTACAAACTTCTATACAAACTTATAATACCATGTATCACAAGTGATGTAAGACATATGTACAAGTAAACAATCTTGTACTTGTATTTGCATATTGCATTATGCAGTACAGAGAATTTGTGTCTTGTAAAATATTTAAATATTTAAATCCCTTAAAAGAAGCATTGTCTTTTGAGTAAATTTACGATTGTCACTATTGCATTAATAACTCTCTCTGGCGCTCTCTAAGTGTATCTATCAATTTCTCTCTTTTGTTTTTCTCTTTCTAGCTCTCGCTCTCTCTCTCTCTCTCTCTTTCTCTCTCTCTCTCTTCCTCTCCTTTTGCATGTAATATATTTAATATATATATAAAAGTGAACGCGCTCAGTCCATCATTCTGTTAGTTTTTCTTATGCGTCATATTTCATACTAAGTTACGTTACATTACGTTATGTTACGTTACGTTACATTACATTACATTATATGTTGGATGTTAAGTTACATAGCATTAATGATTACTCACATTATCCAATCTTTATTCAATCTTTAAGAAAAGGCAGCGTATAATAAATGAATTTATTGTGAATATAAAAGAGCTAATGCATCAGTTGATGTTGTACATTTGAACAAAGTGAACGCTGTAAAAGTTTTTTTTCTTAATTTTAAAAAATTCCAAGCAAACCAAACCAAATCAAACAAAATAAAATAAAATAAAACAAGATTAAAAAAAAAAAAGAAAACAACAGAAAATAGAAAGGAAAGCAGAAAAAGAAGAGGAAAGTAATCGGAAAAAAATGTTCAATAAAAATTAAAAAAGAAAAACTATAAAAACAAGAATAAGAACAAGAACAAGAAATACCACAAAATTTATATTCAAAATAAAAATAAATAATAACAATTAAATTATAATTAATTAAAATATAAATGAACAAGAAGAAGGGAAGAAAAATAAAAGTGAAAATGAAATTTAGAAATAAAACTTTGAAAAAAAAATGCCGCAAAAGTATCGTGCTCAAATATTTTAGAATTAAATTGTTACGGAATTTTGTTGTAAACAAATTTCCCTTTTTTTATTTTGATTTCACAATTTTTTTTTTGCTTTTTGATTTTTGATTTTTGATTTTTGATTTTTGCTTTTGTCTTGTTTTTGGTTTTTTACTTTTTCAGTTTGCTTTTCTTTTTCTGATATTTCGATTGCTGTTCTTGCTTAACTTAATTTTGCGCATTTTTATATATATTTATGTATGTATGTATGTATGTATGTATGTATGTATGTGTGTGTGTGTGTGTGTGTGTGTGTGTGTGTGATTTACATATATTGTCTATATCGATGTAAATGTAAATTTTTTTCCCAACATTTGAAAGTGTTGTATAAATGTTTTGCAAAATTTAATGTCATTTGCTAATGATGCTAATACCATCAATCAATCAATCAATCAATCAATCAATCATTTAATCATTTTTGTAATTAATCATTATATATATTTAAAATTTTTATAGACAATAATTCAATAACTCAATAAATCAGTAAGAGAAGTATTGGCAGTATCAAGGTAATCTTGACTGAATTGTGGCTTTCAAATATGTAAATACGTATCGAAAATCTATTTTCAAGAACGATCAGTCTAATAAATCATTCATCCATCTTTGAAATTAGTTATATAAATTTAAGATATTTGAAAAAGGTCAAGAAGATAAAATGAGTAAAAATTTCAAATTGAGTTCTCATTAAAAATAGATCTCAAATTATTTTAAACACTCATAATATTTTTGAGGAGAATTTTTAATCATTGTAACTTCTAAATTATGCCTAATCGATTATCAATCAACAGTCCACAATCGACCCTCTACAATTACCATAATCGCAAATGTTTAAAAATATTTAATGTTTTTATTAGCAAATTTTATCCAGCTCTATACATCAAGTCCTTTCAAAATTTTTAATTAAAGATTATTCAAAGTTGAAAAAGCGAAAATGTTGCAGTTATGTGGAGGCGACTCTTAAATACCCTTAAATAAAATTGATTTATTCAAATCATTTAATAAAAATGAAAAATATGGAGATTGAAAAAAATGTTCAAAAATAAACTTTAGTTGGCACACTCATCATTCAAATCGTATAACAATGCTAAAATGATTTTCAGGAACCGTTACATACCCAATCGTAGTGTTGGGTGAAAATTTCATAAAGCGTCTCATTCAAGTATTTATTTTGAAAATTTTATTATGTAGCGTGCCAAGAAATTTACATAAATCGATATTAATTGGCACGAAAAGAAGCAGATTAAATCGTTTATTATACTAAATGATAAGTTTACCTCAAGCCGTTCCCAATTTTTTTGTTTTTGGATTCTAAAAAATGTCTGAAAATTTATAAAAAAAAACTTTTCACAGAAATCGCACTTCAAATTATTTCACTGTGTTATATATTTAATTTATTCAAAATCAATTTTAACTATACCAAATAAATTGAATTGCATTGAATTGAATTTAATTGAAAATGGTAGATCATTTTGTTAAATTGTACAGACTCATTTACGCTGATCATAATAAACGTAAAATATGTGCCCAGCCTACAAACAAGTACAAGTAAGTGTTTAGTGGTATGTTGTCTATAGAAATTCTAAGAAATCTGTTTGTCTATCTGTCTATCTGTTAAATGTAATGAATATCATTTAAATGAGATGAGAAGAAGGTACAAATTGTCTAGTATATAAAAATGCCTGTTGAGAAAATTTTGCCAGCACATGATGATAAATCATTTTGTTTGCTCACTGGTTAATTCACAATTTAAAGGAATGTGACCCAAAGTGCTGCTTTCAATCAAACAGCCATTTGTATTAAGAAAAACCCCAAAAAAAAAAAAAAAAAAAAAAAAAAAAAAACAAAAAAAAAAACAAAAAACGGAACATTAAAAATTTAATCAATTCAATTCAATTCAATTCAATTCAACAATAAACATTTAGAATGTAATGCCTTAAGATGTTGAGATGTTGAGATGTTGAGATGTTAAGATGTTCGAGTTCGAGTCCAGCATTGTAGTGAATAGCATTTGTAGAGTGCAGTGTGCAGTGTGCAGTGTGCAGTGTGCAGTCTTGGTATAATAATTTACAAGATAATTTAATTTACATGGCAAGAATTTTGATTTCACAAGGATTTTTGGCAAATCGAATTTTCATTGTATCGCTCATTAGAATTTAGAATGATTTTTCCATATAAAATAGCAGCAAATTTTAATTAGATTAATCCATAAATTCTGTCATGGTAAACTTTTCCAAGCACATTTAAAATATACAATTAGTTTTTTTTTTTTTTTTAGCCCTTCATGTCTAATTCTTTTCCATAATACTTGGATCGCCACCAATTAATTGTCAAGTTTTCATGAAAAAAAAAAAAAAATAAAAAAAATAACAAGAAATTATAAGAAATGGCTTTTCGATATTTGTTTTGATCCCCTTGTGTTAAGAATCATTATTGTTTGCCAGAATGCATATATTTTTATCCATTTGAATCATCATATTTCCCATGTATATATCAACAATTTAAATTGATATACAACTTAGATTAGCATAAAGACATTGATACTTTTTGAATTCTTCTAGAAAAATATATATAAATATGAAAAATATAAAATAGAATTTAGAAATTAGAAATAAAGGATATAAGAAATAAAAAAGGGCAATAAAAATAAATGAAAAAAAAAAAAGGAGAGATCATTAAGTCCTAACAAGGGATACTTGCCATCACTGAACATTTTGAGCGAATTGAATTCTCAATTAGAATCCGAAATGTCTTGATGAATTAATAAGTTATTAAAATTTTTTTTTTTGTTTTGTTTTGTTTGATTTTGTTTGATTTTGTTTGATTTTGTTTGATTTTTTTTTTTATGTATTGATAAATATTTGAATAAATAAATAAATTGTATTGTATGTTTGAAGGACGGACAAGCAACAAGCAAACAAATGATGAACATAATAAGTACACTGTTGTATGCATTTAATTTGCTTGAAATACTTCAAATAATGCAACTTCTTCCGATGGATACACGATACGTTGATTTGTCATTCTTAAATTTTCATTAATTCGATTCTCATTAGTATCGTTATCATCATGATCATCATTATTATTATTTAAGTTATTATTTAATGGTGTATCATCGATATGAAAATTCTCATTCGATGACGACCAATTTAATGATAATTGCGATTGTTGTTGATCGATTGATTCATTTTGCCGTTGTAGCGTTGTCTCTTGAATGGGACAATCACATATCTCTGTTGTATTCGATATATGAACATTTATAAATTGTGAACGTAACCAATTAACATCATTTTCATTTGGGCAATTATTATTATTAACACGATTATTATGATTATCATGATTATCATCATCGCTGGCACCCAATGATAAATTATTAAAATCTCTCACCAATTGAGATAATTCTACATGAAGTTCAAATGGACGTTCTCTTTGTTGCTGATAATAATATTGATAATGTTGTTGATAATAATAATGATAGTGATAATGATGATATTGTTGCTGTTGCTGTTGCTGTTCCTGTTGCTGTTGCTGTTGCTGTTGCAGTTGCTGTTGCTGTTGCTGTTGCTGTTGCTGCTGCTGTTGTTGTTGATGATGTTGTTGTGTATGATGTTGTTGTGTATGATGTTGTTGACGATGTTGTTGTGTATGATGTTGTACCTGTTGTTCAGCTAGTTGTTGATGATGTTGTTGTTCATGTTGTTCTTCATGTTGTTGCTGTTGTTGTTGTGGCTGATAATGTTGTTGCAATTGATATGGTTGCAAATGTGCTTCAATATCCAATTCATAAAGATCTGGTAAATGTATATCGATAAAATCTTCATTATTATCGTTATTAGCGTTATTTTCTAATAATTTATATTTCGGCAGGCACATTTCAAATATTATTAATTTTTTTTTGAAATTAATTTATTTATTATTATTATTTTGACTGCAAATCATCGGGAAAGTAAATAAAAATAATAATATATATCTTTCGCCCCCTCTTTTTCTTTCTCACTGCCACTCTATATCTCACTCTTTCTCTCTCTGTCTCTGTCTCTCTCTCTCTCTCTCTCTATATATATATATATATATATATATATATATATAAAGTAAGGCGAAAAATAAATTTATTTCGTTGTGCAGTTAATTCTTCTCAGTGAAAATATATTAAAATATCTTAATTTTTTTATTTTTTTAAAAGTTTTGTTATTTCTTTTCGATTTTATTTAATCAATTAATTAAAACGATTGTAATAAATGAAAATGTTTTTTTTTTCCTTGTGTCATAATATATGTCAAACAAGTCAACGGAAATTGTCAAAATTATGAAAATAAAAATAAAATTAAAAGAAAATTGCAAGAGTTTGAAAAAACAATAAAAAAAAAAAATATGCTTTCAAAACAAATTATAAATAAAAATCAAATAAAGTGACATAAAATAAAATAAAATTTCATATACATTTGATTGTGACATATATTTCTTAATTCTTAAAATCGTAAAGTATCATTTGTAAAAAATTAACACTTTTTTTTCATATCACCTAAATCTATAAAGTTGTTAGTAATTTATTGATTTATTTATTATTATTAAAATTATTCAATTTTCAATTTTCTTTTCCGAATCCATTTGAATTAAGCCGCCATTTTTTTGCCAATTTGTTTTTTAACCTTTTTTTTTTAAGAGATGTGATGCCAAATATTATATTTGAAGACTGACAGAAAGTTTGGATTATACGTATATGAAGTGATTTGGACAATTAACGAGACTTTTTTTTTTTCATATTTGTATAAGATATAAACTAAGACTAAATGTACTAAGACTTAGAATAGAAAAACTGCTGTTTGTATGCGCTGGAAATTTTTCACAATTTAATGTATCGCTTCGTTTATGATTGAAACGTTCAGCATACGGAGAGCATACGGCAGGCCAAAGAAACGTAGAACCGATTAGAAGAAGAAGAAGAGGAAGATAAATCTAAATAATAATAATAAGATATTTGCTATGTTTAATAATTTAATTCTATTTAAAATGTGACAAGGATTGAGCGATCTTTTCCCCATAAAAAAAAGTGTGCTCACATGAAAAGAACTTATAATTTTCAAAATTTCAACTCAAAGCAGCAACTATTTATCAATGAGAGATGTATAAGCCGTTAAATGGAACCAAGCACTTTCAGAAATTGATGTCGGAGAAAAATATATTCAAATATATTGAAAAAAAAAAGGTAACTTCTTTCCGGGACTTTATGAGGAAGATTTAATAAAATATAAATCGCGTTCGAAGCATTTGAACGCGATTAAAATATGAAAAAAATATTCTTTGTCAAATTAACATTTAATAAGTATCAATATTTTGATTTCAAATATGTATATAGATCTATGTATGTCTTATGTAAATAATTCTATAAAAATAATTTATAACGCAACTATTTGTATAACATACAGACATCAGCATCAGATTCAACATCACAAAGTGATAATTTCTTTTTTTTTTTTGTGTAATTTAAATTTTAAATAGCAGTACATTGTATGTGTTATTGTTGTTATTTTGTTTGTTATTGTTTTGTTGTTGCTGTTTTTGTTCATATCTATATCATTCTTCTCTATATGTTCGATTTTTTAATATTCAATTTTTTCATTCTTATTAAAGCACCGCCACGACATTTTGTTGGGCCCAACATTTTTCTTTTGAGATTCTTCACCCAGAGTTTGGCGGTATACTTATTTTATGAAATCGTCAACACTATCTAAAATGAAGCAAAACTTCGGAGACTTCAATTCTCGCGTCAGCATCAAATTCAGAATTGATTTAGACATGTCTTTCTGTTTGTGTGGATATTTCTTTGTTGGAAAAATGCAAATTTTGGCTGAAATTGTGGTACAAATATTTAACATTGAGAATGACTTAAATCGGTTCAAGTAGAATCTTAAAATGTGCTGTCAACTGGACACATTTTCATTTTCATTTTTGTTTTTTTTTTTTTTTTTTTTTTTGGTTAAAAATTCTTCCTCTTTTATCGATTACTCTAAAATAGCCATAGATAAAAAATTAAAATTTTCTATGACCAAAAGTTTGAAATAACTTTGCAAAAAAAAAAAACAGCAAAATGGTTTAGGGCTATCTGAATTTGTACAATTTCAAATAATCATGGTTTTCATTTTTTATACTCTACACCAATTGCTATACAGGGTATTATAAGTTTGTGCAGATGTTTGTACCACTTAAAAGATCGACCTTTTCTTTATACCAATCTATTTAGAAACATTTTTAGATTCAACTTAACCTGTCTTTTCGTCAGTCTGTTCGTCTGTCTGTTATTTGTCAATATAAATTTGTTATCAAATTGCAAGGCGCAATTTTAAATGTATTTGAATGAAATTCGGTATGTAGGGATGGTATGTAGGGGTGGTATGGCCAAAAGATGATCAGCAATAAGTATAACGACAGGGTTGCTCAGGCTTATTATGTGGCAAGACTGACACAATTGTGGATAGTTTTTAAATAAAATTAAATTGTAATTGTATAGAATGTATATTATCTATAGGAAACGTTTGGACTACATTGGTATATTGTTAAATTAATTAATAATATATAAACAATTTTTTAAAAATCATACATTTCACTTTTTGGATTCAGGATTTAAATTCAGCATTTCAAAGGGTTGGGCTACGTTATCTATCTAAATATATATAAAAAAAAAAGTTCACGGCCATGTCCACTATAAATTTTTATCTATATAAATTATTAACTTTTTTTGGATGTTGTTGTTGTTTATTTGTTAGATTTTATGTATATAAATTTTACAGGCTCATCAAATATTTGGGGGTAACCCAGATGTGGCCATATCCAAATGTAAATTTTCATTATTCTTTTAAATTATCATTTATCTTTGCATTTCGCTTCTTAAATGCAAGTTGTTGCAGTAATACCTGTTGTTGTTGTTGTTGTTGTTGTTGTTGTTGTTGTTGTTGATTTTACGTTCACTTCTTGCGTACATTTATAATTTTTCATTAAATGTTTTACGTTTGCGTTTCTAACCTTAAAAGTGCATGAAGAGTCAAATGAAAAAATAAACAGTGAACTGCATAATCGTCGAACTTATTCTTCTAAAAATAAATATTTATATATATGTATGTATGTATGTATGTATGTATGTATGTATGTATGTATGTATGTATGTATGTATGTGTGTATGTATGTATGTCTGTATGAATATACAAGCGTTCGCATAAATATCATGCACAAGAGTCATCCATCTTTGTTTCTACTGATAATTATTATCATCAACTTCATTATTAACATCATTAATTTTGTATTACTTGTATTTTGCTAATTTGAAATGAACATTATTTCCGTTAATCCTTTTTGTTTTGTTACCTGCATTCCGCTTAGACCGTTGTGGCATCATTTGTGGCATCACTTATTATTTATATATAAATTTATATCAGAATAGATTTGATATCGAGCCACTGTAATTTATAAAAATTTCAAAACAAATTTTAGAAAAATATGCAGATATCATATAAATTTGATGGTCTAAAGATCTTTGTAATATTCGAGATGAGTTTTGATATGTTATGAAATGTTTGACATGGACATATTTTGGTCCATGCATTTTACAGTATTTTATTAAAAAACAAAGAAATTTTGTTATGGGAAACTAAGAGCAAAAAAAAAAAAATTTATTCAATTGTGGCCCATTTCGAAAATATCATCGAATCGGTATGTGGGCAATGAATTTTTCTACAGAAAGCAGAAAAAATTCCCTAAATTTCTGATACATCAGAATTTCCTTTCAATATTTCAGTAATGTAGAGCCTTAAATGGATAGACATATCCATTAGACAATTTACAAATTCATAGTTTAATCAAAGTACCAGATATAGATTTATGTTGTTTTTGATAGCGTTTCCTTTTTTTTTTTTTGTTATTATCATATCGATTTATGTGTTAGAACCCTTTCGTTCCTTTTCGATATCTTTGAAGTTATGGAGTGTCCATGTTTTGTGTGTTCTAAATACATTCATCGATGCAATAGAGATTAAATTTATATTTGCCATCGATCGTCTGCAATTTGATTTGTTTATTTAATTTGTTACATTTTAATTTTTTACCTTTTCTTTTGAATTTGACTTTTTGATAATGTTTTGAAAATTCATTACAATTAATTGGACATTTTTCCATATAAGTTTTTTCTTTTTTATATAATTAACATTAAACTAAACCGCTAATCGTATAATTATTTCAAAGAAATGTCAGCCTACATAAATTTTACATGATACATTATAAATGCCCGATGGTTATCAAAAATTTTATTTATATAAATTTCATATAATTCAATCAGAGTTGGCATAATATTTTATTCAAGTACAATCGATTCTCTTATTATGCAAATTCTCATATGGGATCAGAGAATTTTTAATGAAAAAAAAATAATTTTCCATTTTATAAAATAATTTAATTGGCTGTAATTATTTGATGCATTTGCGTTATAAAATGGGAATTTTTCTTAGAAAAAATTTCTTCCAAAAATTTCTTTATTTAGTTATAATATCCAGCACTTAGATGTTGAAGGTATATTCATTTTATTATTATATTTGTAAAACCTAAAAGGAATCGCACAGAGATTCTTAAAAAGTATGATAATTATCAGAGTATGAATCGATTTAGACATGTGTATAAGTCAGCCCGTCCGTCTAATCGTCCGTTTATCCGTTCGTCTAATTGCCCGTCTATCCGCCCGTTTAATCGTCCGTTTATCCGTCCGTCCGTTCTCCTGGTCGCAAAGAAAAATATCCAGCTCATATTTGGCATGAACTTTGTAAGTTCTTGCAGGCAGTTTGGCAAAATTTGTCGAAGAACATGCCACAATGCAATATAAACTGAGAGCACTTCAATTTTTTAAATCAAAGTTTGTAGCTTTTTTGATCATCCTTTCTAAACTGCATAAAATAGAATGCTGAAATTTTATACAAGTCTTCAGGCAATAAGACTCCAATGTCTGTTTAAAAGTCATACAAATCGATTATGTTCTACGTGAAATTATACAATACAAAATTGTCACTTTTTTATGTTTACGTTCTTTATTTTTCTGCTACTGAAAAAACAATGGAAAGGTACTTTTACATTCGGAGATTTTAAAATTTTGTAAGTAACGTAAGTAAAGTAAATTTTTAAAATTAAAATAATTTTTTTAATTGAAAAAAAAAATGAATTAATTTTAGAAATTTTTTAGGTTTTAGTTCGCACATATTTTGTAGAATCGATCAGTAATTTGTACCACGCATTTTCTAAAATCTAAAATTGATTCGCTATCACAATGTGTTACACTATAAAACGCTACGAGGAATATCCTCATAAAGTTGCATATGAAATTTTCTTTTATTTTCAAATTATACATTTAGATCAATAAATCATATCAAGCTTAATGTGAGAATGAAAAATGCATTGAGTTAAATTCATAGAGTTAGATTGATTCATAGAGCGGTTGATAGAATGCACATTTGTTTTATGCATATAAAAAAAAAAAAAATATATATATATATATATATATATATATATATATATACCGTTATAGTTAATCGTATTATAATTATTGTAGATTAATTGAAAGTTAGATGAAGTTAGAAGTTCTGATAATTTATTTGGATAAATGTTATGTTATAGAATAACGTTACATTTACATTTACAGTTACATTTACAATTGCAGTTACAGTTAGTTAGATTTGTGAGTTTAATTCTAGTTAAAATGACAATAAATTTGTTACAATAACAGTTAGAGCTGTAGTTGTAGTTGTAGTTGTAGTTGTAGTTGTAGTTACATTCGGAATTTTTAGTTGAACTTTACAATGTCGCGTAAAATTTGACGATTTCGCTATTTCTTCTTTGTTCGGTTATTATTTTGATTTATTTATTTATTTATTTGTCTTTTAATACTCTTTATTTTTCTTTTATCTCACAAGCAGGATTTTGCATAGCTGCTGTTTCATTCTCTTTGTCTCTCTCTCCGCCTCTCTCACTCTCGCTCTGTCTCTTTCTCTCTCTCTCACACTCTCTCTCTCTCTCACACACACACACTCTCTCTCTCTCTCTCTCTTTCTTTCTTTACCTCTATATATTTTTTTTTCCCTGCTACATTTTGTTTTTGTTTTTATTTTTATTTTTATATTATTTTAGTAGATTTTTTAAGAAATTATAAAACGGCGCAATTATTGGCCGTAAATCATTTTGTTCATATTACATTTGTTATAATGTTGCTGGTGCTGCTGCTACGGCTGCTGGTGATGTTTTTGTTTTTTTTTTGTTTTTGTTGTTATTGTAAAGCGTAGGAGATGATAGAAAATTTCATTTTCATTTTCACTTTCATCGGATTTGTACGCATGCAAGACGTACACACACACATATATATATATATATATATTTCTATATAACTATATATATGTGTGTGTGTGCTCTCACTCTTGATTTCTTTCTTTAGTTTCTTGTTTATTTACTTATTCCATTTCTTCAATTATACATCTCGTACAAATATTATCCATGATGTTATTGCATGAAAAAGAAAAAGAAAAAGAAAAAGAAAAAGTTTAAAAAAATAAAGCCAAGAAGAAGCAACAACAACAAATCATTGGATGCAATAATAGCGCCAGCGCCGTGAAAAATAATACGCCATACGACATATGCTGTCCATTGCTATGCCACGCTGCTATGCTATGCTATGCTATGCTATGCTATGCTATGCTATGCTATGCTATGCTATGTTATCTTATATCTGCATTATATTGTTTGGCCCGAATATCCTTAAACATTAGTATTTTATTTTATGATTGTTGTGCCGTTTATAGCAGCAGCCATCATTAAAATTCTAAATTTGATAATTTGAAAATTTGATACCCTAATCGAAAGAAAGAAAAAAAGAAAAAAACCAAACGAAACCAATCAAATTTAAAAAAAGAATAAAAGTATAGAAAATGATAAAAAAAAAAAAAACAAATTCTTTATGCATGCTGCCTTCTACTGCATAAATTTACATATAAATTTTTCAATTTTACATTTTTTCGTGATTTCAATTTCGATGTCGATTTCGATTGCGATTTCGATTTCGATATCGATTTCGATTTCGATTTCGATTTTAATTTCGATTTTGTTTGTTTGTTTGCATTTCATTTTTACGCATATTTCACTTACATTTATTTATAGATAAATCATACCCCGATGTTAATTCTAACCATGTAAATATTTGTTAATATTTGTTAAGATGACGATGAATGATAAATTAAATCAAACAGAAATGCAAATAACAAATAAGAAAAAAGAAAAACCAAAATAAAAAAGTTAAACCTAACTTTTTGAAAAATCATAAAAACGAAAATAGAATTCATCGAATTTTTTAAGAAATTGAAAAATCAAAAAAAAAAAAAAAAGTAAAGAAAATGTTTTTCAAAAAAATATTATTATTATTGTTTCAAGTGTTATGCTAAACATTTTAAAATCGATATTTATAAAAAAAAAAGGAAAGAAATCTCTGTAAGAAATTTGTAAGAATGTTTAAAAAAAATTTAATTTATTAAGACTGACTTTTAAATACTCTACACTACACTACACCAGTTTATTAAACATATTTGAAAAGTTAGGTAAATCAAAAGAAAATAAATCGTGATAATTTTTGTGAATATTTTGAAAAGTTTTTTTTTTTTGCATGAGAAGTGTTTCAAAAATGCCACCGCTCTGAAACAATTTTGTAATAATTTTCCATTAAAGAATGATTATTTTTTTTTGTGGAACCGTTATCGTAATAATTGTCTAAACTGTTTCAATGCTTTACTTCCAGCGATGTTTGAATCAAAATTGGCCCATTAACTAAATTTTATTAAAATATCTTTAAAATTGTATTTTATATTTAGATAAATAGACATCCAGAAAGACATCCAGAAAGACATCCAGAAAGACAGACAGATGGACAGGCAGTCAGATGAACTTTAATTGAATTAATATAATGATTATTAGTGGATAGATTTAATAAAATGTGTTTATTATATTTATGTGCATTTACCTAAATTCATCTTCCATGCAATCGATGGTATGTCATTAAAAATGTAAGTGTATATGTAATTTTTGTTGTTGTTATAAAGTGTAAATGAAATTTTCTCAAAAATACCGAACAGCATCTTTATAAATGGTTGCTGCTTCTTCTCTGCCGACATTTTCTTCTTCTTCTTCTTCTTCTTCTTCTTTTGCTTCTTCTTTTGCTTCTATTGCTGCTGCTGCTGCTGCTGCTAATGTTACTGCTACTAATGTTACTACTGCTAAGACTGCTGCTACTGCAACAGATGCTGATGCTGTGGATTTTAGTGCGCAAGTTACGTTTTACTTCGGTACATTTTTCTTACGTGAATATACACAATATATAAAATAGTTGCAAAGGTAAAAAAAACAAGAAAACAAAACAAAACAAAAAATTATAAAATAATAATGTAAAATATTTTTACAATTCACACAATTCAAAATGGACCAAAAATGAATGATAAATAAATTTTTTAAATAAATATTAAATGGAAAAAAAAGCCAAGAATTGAAATAAAAACCAACACATTTTGTTTTTATAGCAAAAAAACACTAAAACTAAAGTTGATTTGAAAGATTGTGGAAAAGTTATGGAAATTGTGTTATTTGAATTGAAAAAAAAAAAAAAAACGTGTAAAATGACAATCAAATGAAAGTTCAATGTTTGTCTTCTTTTTTTTTTTTTTTTTTTGGTTTTTTTTGTTCTTTCTTTAAAGTGAGAAATTGTGTGATGCTTTTTGTTGTTTTTGTATTGTGTGGTGATAAGAAAGGACGGACAATAATTGGTTTATTACAAATTTCATCATTGTTTTTACTTCTCATTTGTTTTTATGCCTTTTCAAAACACACACACACACACACACACACACACACACACACAGACACGCGTACATACATACAAACATACAAACATATTTAGATTAAATTTATGTGGCATCGATTATTATCAAGAAAATAATTTGAACAAGCATAGCAAAATTAAAGTCATTTTATTTCAGTTCATTTTCAATTTAATTAATTATTGAAAATATTTTGTTTAATTAAAAAAAAAGAAATTACCTTGAAAAATCAACAAATGAGTATTAAATAATCAGAAGAAAAATTTTATTAAAAAAATGGTATTATGAGAAGAGAAAAACAACAAACAACAAACAACAAATAACAAATAACAATCAAAATCTAAGAAAATCTAAGAAAATCTAAGAAAATCAAACAAAAAGCCATGAATGCGAAAGTCATTCAAAGCTGCAGCTTTTTCTATTTATTTTATTTATATTTTTCTTAATTTTTTTTGTATATGCAAAATCCATTCATATTATTGCCCGTGTATATGTATAGATATATGTATATATATGTGTGTGTGTATGTGACCGTATGTGTATGCAAATGTTTTGTATATACAAAAAATGATGAATTAATAGAAAATTGTTAAAATAGATAAACAAAAATGCAAAGAAAAAAAAGTAAAGAAGGCGTAAAACAAATTTCTTCATCAATCGTTATCAATTTTTATTATTTATCCTTAAAGTTCAGTTGTAACGCAAATTTATCTATGTGAATGACTTTATATAATTTAATATTGACTTTTTAAAGCATTTTATTAATAATCAAAAGATGAAAAATTATTCTGCAATACATTGCAATTTAAATTCAGTTTTCAAATTCAAATTCAAATTCAAATTTAAATTAGAATTCATTGTAGCAAAATTTTCTAAGCATTGTTTAAAGAATTGCGAACATGAAATATATGTACATATTTATTTTTTTAACATATCAATTATATACATATTAAAATTTCACTTATATACAACTTATACGGTCATTAGAGTTTAGAAAATTCCGATACATTCTAAAAAAATGTTAAGTTAATTGCTTTTTGTGCTACGTTTTCTCTCTTCCACAATAACTACAACAAAATATTATTAATATCATATATGTGTATATATATGTGTGTCTATATATACTGAAAACAAAATTAGTATAAATACAAAAAAAGAAATTAAAAAAAAAAAAATAAAAAAACAGAAAAATAGTGAGAGAGTTATAAATAGTTCTACATGGCGTATGAGGAATCATATATACAAATATTATATTAAATCATATATACAAATGTTGCACAATTGTTGCGATACATGTTGTTTACTCACAAATGTTACAAAATCTTAAATGACAAATGTATATAAACATGTATTTTGTATACTATTTTTTAAGGATTTTCTATTTGATTCACCTGCTTCATATTAATACTTTTATTAATGGAATCAGTTAACCAATCAGTCAGGCAATCAGCCAGCTATTAACTTAATTTCAAGTGTTTCATGTCTTTTACTCTCATTATCTCTATAGCTCTTAATTTATTTTGCTATCGGTTATTGTTGATACATAAAATAGGAGAAATATATTAAAACGCGCGCATATTGTAGGCATGAAGAGTTACGCAATTTGATTCTTAAGCCAACGCAATATCATATGATAAGTAAATACTAATCATAGTAATAGTATATTACTACTTTAATATCGTCAATCATACTATCAAGTGTGAATGAATAAGTAAATCAGAAGAATACGTTAAATAAAACGTTAAATAAAACGTTAAATAAAAAATGAAATTAGAATAATAATTAGAAGACTAAAAATAAGAGTAACTGTAAAAATGAGAATAAGGATGAGGATGAGCATTTTAAGAAGCATTGTAAAGAATGAGAAGGAAAAAGAGATAAAGAAAGGAATATCAACAAAATGAAATTACTTAGAGTGACATAGAGGGATTAAGAGAAAATAAATAAAAAATAAAGAAAATATTATAATTAATTATTTTAAATTAATGTAACGTATGTAGGGTATATTTTATTTCATATGCTTATGATATATCAAGCATGAAATCACAATTGAATAATATAAATCAAATTTAAATTTAATTCATCTGAATTGAAAAATTTTAATAGAATAAAACAATTACGAATGTTTTAGGCAGTTGAAACTGACTTTTAAATTTGCTACATTATTTTGTTTTATTGAAAGTGAGATTTAAAAATTAAGTAAACACATTACAAGAATAGAGAAAGTAAAAAACTGGAGTTTCCAAAGTTTTCGAAGGTTTTCAAAAGTTCGTGATATGAGAGGATGATGCCACCAATATGGACCAATCTGTATCAAATTTGGTAAACATATTTATTATATGGAAACATAAGAATGTGCTAACATGCTTTAGAAAATAAGACCCATTTTAAATTAAATCGATTCTGAAAGTGTTTCTGAGTCGTCGGTATAATAAAAAAAAAAAAAAAAAAATTGAGTCTAGCACGAAGTTTTCTGAATGTTACAAACATTTGCATGAACTTATAATATCATCCTGTATCACAAGTGGCCTAAAAAGTCATTTTTTTCTTTTCATTTTTTTTTTATTTTCTTTTGGATATTTAACTTAAAAATTTTTCAATTTTTTCTTTACATGAATTAAAGATTGAAAAATATTTGATAATTAATTTCAGTTTAATGTGGAAAAAATAATTAAAAACAAAAATATTTCCGTTTAGTTTTATCATTACAGATAAGATTTAATGATGAATTTAATTGTAATACTTTATATGGCGGATGTGAAAAATTTCATGATTAGCAAAATATATTTCATTTAAATCAAAATCTTTTTTATAAAACAAAAAATTTATTTTTTGAACGGCCAACACAGAATTATTGATATTAGAAATATTAGAAATATTTTTACAAGCAGACTATAAAGACGACAAGCTGGATTAGATTTGATAATTGAAAGAAAAAAAAAAAAATGTTTGATGAAGGTGGATATCAAAAATATTGTTGGCTTGTTTTAATCGCTTCTATTATAATTTGTGATTTAATGTTGGCGGTAAAAGGTCAAAGACCGTTTATTAATCATACTTCATATAATTCCATACCAACAAGTCAACATAATAATTATAAGTTACGTAATGGACGGACACATGATATAGCACCGATACCGCCATCAACAGTCGCCTCAATGCCACCAAGAAGAGTTATATATGAAGAATATGATAGTACAAATTTGCCACCATTAGGGGGACGTCGGGGCAATAATCGTCGCCGTTTAAATTTAGCTAATCTTGGATCATATGAACCAAGAGGTAGCAATACACCCAGATATGGTATAGAATCATTACGTAAAGAGTTAATGAAAGCTTCTATGGGTGGTCCTGGTGGTGGTATCAGTGATCATGCTGATGGTTATCCATCATATATGGCCACATCGTCTATTGGTAAAATTAGTGGTCTAGGTAGTTTGGGACCAGCAAATCGTTATGGCGATAAATTACAAATGGTTACAATATTAACGCCATCCGCTTCAATGTATTCAACTAATATAGCACCAGCTGAATATTTGTTGGGACATCATCATCAAGGTGTGTTCTTACATATATCTATAAAACGAAAAAGCAATAATAAGACAAAAAAAAAAAAAAAAATAAAAATGGAAAGTGAAATGGAAAAAATAGAAAAAGTACAAATTTGAAAAGCACAAGTGTGCTCGTGCCAGCACTTGAAACAATTGAGAATTATTTCAAATATTTCTTACATTTCCTTTTTGATTATTTCCTTATTATTCTTATTGTTGTTATTATTGTTATTATTATTGTTAGATAATATTTATAATCATTTTGCAGCTAAATTAAATTCTATAAATAATCTGAAGAGATTAAATGGTGAAACTAAGCAACGTAATAATACAAATCTAATAGCTGATGAGCCAGCTAAACGTATCACTGATGATATTTTATTAAATATCAATGATGATCTATTGAATTCTATTAGATATAAGTTATATACTTCATCACTTGAAAATTCGGTAAGATAATAAAATTTTTTATTCACTTTATTATTTGATTTGATAAGTATAAATATTTTATAGATATGTATATATATTTATATGTATGTATATTTAGAGATACATTCATTAAAGTATAATATTTTTATATCCTAAATCACTTATGATGTACATGGCACTATAAGTTTGTATGAATATTTAATAAATTTTGAACAGAATGAGATTAACTTAACTTCACTTAACTTCACTTAACTTCACTTAACTTATTATTATACCGAATGAATTCGATTCGAGAATTTCATTCTCGAATCGATATAAGCCTGGCTGTCTGTCTGTTTTCAAGTTGCAGGTAGTAATTGTTTTAATGCTTGACAGAAACACTTGATCCATAGTTCCATTTTGAATGATTAGGATTAAATTATTTTTAAGATCATTCTCTATATAAATTCTTATTCCGGGAAAAAAAAATCGAGGTATAATAAAAATTTACAGTTTTGAATATTTTTTTAAAGAGAATTCTTTCAGGTTTATTACTTGATTTGACAACTTTGGTTCAAATTGATCCATTTCTTTTTATCTCTCTTCCATTTGAAAAATTACTTTATTATTATTTATAGACCCAGAGGGAACTTTTTTAATTTAGTTTTAGAAGTTGCAAGTTATATTCATTTTGTTAGTATGTTTGTAACATTCGGAATGTTTGTCTGTCCGCTTAACTGTTTGTCTGTACGTTGTTATTATTTTTCTGGTTGTAAAATTTGCAATATTGAACTCAAAATTTGGCAAAATTATTGAAAGTTCTTGCATGCAGTTTGTTGTTGAAAATGAGTAAAATTTGTCAAAAACCATAGACGCCCATAGACTAAGCCAGCTGAACTAAGATTCGCATTTATTTTGTTTTAGATAAAATGTTACTGTTTTTTGCTGATTATACGCAAACGGCAAAAGATGGAAAGCTAAAATTTTAGGCAAATATTAAAGCTACTGGCCTACACTGCCTATCAAAAAATCAATAAAAATTTCATTTTTTGTCTGTTTACATTTTCTATTTAGAACTTGAAAAATGACACAGTCTCAGTACCATAATGCCATGATGTTTAGATGATAGGTATCCAAAATGTGGCCTCAGTCAAATATAAATTTTTCACTGCTTGTCTTTCTTCTGATTTTTCTTTTTTGATTTTTTTTTTTTTTAATTGACTCGAACAAAGTGATGTAGGACATTTAAAAATCATTCTGCCATCCATTATAGAAATTTTTTTTATTTCTTTTAAATATACATGCATGCATATACGTATACATATAGACAATGTATGTAACACATATAGAAGAATTATTGGGTATAAAATGTACATTCGAAACTGAATGTGGATGGAAATGGAATGAAGGTTTGATAGATGGTTTCCATATAACAAATGGTAATAAAGTGAAAGAGAAAAATATGACTGGTTTATATCCTGGACCGTTGGCTGATCGTTTAGATGATTCAAATGGTAATGATGTTAAAATTTTAATATAGAAAAGTTAAAGTTAAAGTTAAAATATTAATAATAAAATAAAATAATAATAATTCATTGTAGGTAATTTCTTGTATGCTCGCTTATTGCCTTCAACTGAACAGGTTAATTTAACTTCACCGGAATTTAGTGCGACCATGGAGAGATGTTTCCTAGAGGTTTATATACATCAAAGTGGCATGAGTCATGGTCTATTTAGTGTTGTTGTTAAACCATTAGATACACAAGAGAATCCATGGGTACCGGCCGAAATGGTCGGTGATAATAATAGGCAATGGTCACGAAAATACTTTAAATTGGGTCGTATTACGCGAAATTTTCAAATCGTTTTTGAAATTGTTCCAAAATTAGCCGAAGGACAAAAAGCTCATGTTGCTATTGATAATTTACGTATGGTTAATTGTTTCCCGGAGGGTACCAAAGCTGATAAATGTGCCATATCGCAAGTGAAATGTATGTTAAATAGAGCACCTGTTTGTATACCGTCTGCAAGAATTTGTGATATAACTAAAGATTGTGATGATGCCGAAGATGAATTATTAAATTGTGGTAAGTTATTTATTTAATGAAATGTTAACCACTAAATTCGCATTCATTCTCATGCTGCTCATATTACCATTAATATGCAATTAAACATTTTGCCATTTTACCAATTTGATCGAATGGTTATCGAATGGAATCGTTTTGCTAATATCGCTAAATTTACTTTATCAGAAATTTTAATGATTAAATGATGATAATAATCGAAAATCAAAGACCGAAAAAGCCAGTAAAGCAGTAAAGTTTATAAAGTAAGCTAAGCACATTTTCAATACCAGTCTGATGCTAATGATGCATTTTAAATGGTCATTAAATAATTTTTTTTTTTTTTTATGAAAATATGCATGCATTTGCAAAAAAAAAAAAAAATGAAAGACACTGCCCTACGGATGGAATACAGATGCCCTAAAGATTATCAAATAGATAAGGATTTTATTTTTTATTTATTTATTTATTTTTTTGGCTTAATTAGTTCAAGCAGGATTTAGAAGGAGAAATGTAAAGAAATAAAAACAGAAATTATCTTTATTTCTTCTTTAATGGGATTAACTTATACTCATTACATCTATGAAAAGTTAACAGGAAGTGTTAATGACATGAACATTTCAAAAAAAAAAAAAAAATTATCAAAATATAAGATATTCTTATGTTATAAATTATATAAATAATATTATAAATGGATAGATAGATTATAATGAAGGCATATAACGCAAAGCATATCATTTCATCAGGCATTAACGTTTATTATCTGTGATGAATGGAGTATTCAATTTTTTGTCGATTGTTAAATATTTTTTATAAAATCTATGAATATTTTGTGGTTTAGAAATTTTTCAATATTCAATATTCAAATTATGCAATTTAATATATCAAATTATCTTATTTCTAAGGGATGAATGCATTTTCTGGTTTTCTGATTCTCTGCTTTTCTGGGTTTTTAGTTTTTTAGTTTTTTAGTTTTTCTTTTTTTTTTGCAACTTACTTTATGGAAATTATGGCAGTAAGCAAAACAATCAATGTTAATGATTATTTTGAATTTTTCTTACAGATAAGATACCTTATGGTGGACGATGCGATTTTGAGAATGATTGGTGTGGTTGGAGGGATTCAGGTAAAACGATATTATCATGGTCACGTCATACCGGCTCCTCACCAACATATGATACGGGGCCAGAAGGTGATCATACCTATCAACATCTATATAATACAACTGGTGGTTATTATATGTTAGTGAATATGAATCAGCATAGTAATAATACTGAGAAAGGGGCTTTAATTGGTTTCGCTAGTAATGCTGTATTAATAAGTAAAACATTTAATCCACCACCATTGGTTCATGGTAATCCAAATTCTCCATATCGTAATTCATGTGTGGTACGTTTCTATATACATCAATTTGGTAAAAATCCTGGTAGTATTAATTTATCTGTTGTGGAAATGAAAGAGAATGAAAATATAACTACAACTTTATGGTGGAGTACAAAAAATCAAGGTGAAAATTGGCTTAGAGCTGAATATATTTTACCAAATATTACATCAAGGTTTGTTTACATATTATATTATCACATACATATACATATATACACAATTTCATACTTTAATTGAGTTAGAGAGAAGACAATGAATTTGCTTTCCTTTTTTACCATATTCATATTTATTTAAGATATTACTTACAATTTGAGGCGCGCATGGGTATGCGTATTTTCTCTGATGTAGCCGTTGATGATTTCTCATTATCACCGGAGTGCTTTGGAATTAATATACCGAAAGAGCATCTTAATGGTTATAACTATTGGGATATACATCATAAACATCGCAGCCCATCTCATAGGGATTTTAAAGATAAAAATTGTAAGGATATTTATTAAACTTTTATACGCTACAACTTTTGTGGTGATTAGTTGAAATATATATATATGTCTATTTTTTTTTTTTTTGTTTTTTTGAATTAAATGTGCAATCGACTTGAAATTATATTCTTATTCAACTTATGTCTGTCTGTCCGTCTGGTCATATGTCACTACGTAAATTTGTTAGCAAAGTGTTAGTCGTCTTTCTACTTCACAAAAAAATATTTGATATGTTACATTAAAATGGCTGCACCAAATTAATATGCCAAATTTTGTAGGGGAGCAGTTCATTTTAAAGATTCCATATAGTGATGCCATATAATCAACTTTACACTTCTTTGATATTTTAAACATGTTAAATTAAGTTAAGTTAATGTTAAGTAAAATGGTGCAAGTGGAAGGTCCTTAAAAGATATTTTGCAACTATAATGTTTTGCATTCTTTTCCTTTTTCTGTTGTATGTTTTATTTTTATTATTACTTTTAATATTATTATAAATCATATGAAATCATTATAATTTCGAAATGATTGTCTAGATTTGGAATTAACGACGTGTGATACACGGGGTATGATAGGACCGACACAACAACAATGTGAATATTATTATAATAATAATAATATGAGTCATGTCTTAAAAGAGGTTCATGTAATTGAAGAACAGATGCCATATAAGGGTATGCAAAAATGGAAAGTACCACACGAAGGTTACTACACGTAAGTCATAAATAGTTCATTATGTTGTATGTTGTATTGCTATCCGGTTATAATTAACATCATCATATTATTTGAAATTATTTTATTCGATTCAATAGGATTATAGCTAAAGGAGCTGGTGGTGGCTTAAGTTCAAGTGGCATTGGATCATCTCGTGGAGCAATGGCTGTATCAGTATTTGAATTACATAAAAATGAAGAATTGTACGTTCTGGTGGGACAACAGGGTGAACATGCTTGTCAGAAATCCAATGATAAGGAGGATGAATGTAACTTCAATTATAACAGTACTGTTGAATTGAATTTACATTTAAATGCACCTTACTCTAAATCAAATAGTACTAATGATGTATATAGTGAACAAGGTGCTGGCGGCGGTGGTGGTGCTTCATATGTATTCTTGGTAAAGACCAAATTAAAAACGTACAAAACCAACGACTTTCTACACTGTGTCTATTTCAGTTAAATTCTGCTAAAAACGAAGCTATTCCTTTAATTATCGCTGGCGGTGCTGGTGGTTTAGGTTTCGGCTTGTATAACGATGAAGATTTTCAGCATGGTCAAAAAGATAATGCTAATCGGCATGGTGTTACTGGTCAAATACATGGGGAAACCTTGAATAGAAATATAGCTGGGCCCGGTGGTGGTTGGCGTGCAAAACCTGATCAAGCCTTAAATCCAAAATTCGGTGCTGCTCTATTGCAAGGTGGTCATGGCGGTCAGTCTTGTTATATGGAAAAAGTAAGTAACGGTACATTGTTGATTCGTCCTCATGGTAAGGGTGGATTCGGTGGAGGTGGTGGTGGTTGCGACTCAGGTGGCGGTGGAGGTGGTGGCTATTCGGGAGGTGATATTCATCTTAACGTATCGAACGGTGAAGGTGGTACATCCTTTATCAGCAATAGTCGCAATTTAAAAGATTTTAGTGTAATATATGAAGGCGTTAATTCAGGAGCTGGCGCCGTATTCATTATAGCCGCTATTGAAGGTTGTGGTTGTGATTATCGTTGTATTGCGCTAGATGAATTTCGAAGTATAGTTCATTGTATTTGTCCAGATGGCTGGAGATTAAAAAGAGACAATAATACCTCATGCGAGAGTAAGCTTTTTAAATTTAAAATATATTTATCTAAAATGTGAATTGTGGTAGAGCAAATAAGACATTTTATATATTTTATATATTTTAGTGATTTATGAAGAGCGCATACCCTTCTCGTATTTAATTGGATTTTTTATTGTATTAGTGGTTTTATTAGCGATTTCATTAACATCTCTTATTGTTATTTTATGTAAGTAAAATACGTTATACTTTAATTGATCCAAATCTTCAAATCATTTAATGTTGGTTAAACTATCATTTTCATAGATAATCGATATCAACGTAAAAAGCAGGCTAAATTAAGACATGTGATGCTTTTGGAGCAAGATGTACAATTAAATCGTTTGCGTCATAATATAGAAGACAGCAATTTGAATAATTTTAATCCAAATTATGGTTGCGATGGACTTTTAAATGGTCATGTCGATGTGAATAGTCTACCTCAAGTTGCTAGAGAGAGTTTAAGATTGGTTAAGTACGTTTTCTTCTATTATATAATATATTTTATATGTAACATAATATACGTATGATATGACAATTAATCTACAATATTGATGAAAGGCCTTTAGGTCAAGGGGCATTTGGTGAGGTATATCAAGGTTTATATCGTCATCGGGACGGTGATACCGTTGAAATGCCTGTAGCAGTTAAAACATTGCCCGAAATGTCTACACGACAAGCTGAAGACGATTTTCTCATGGAAGCTGCTATTATGGCAAAATTTAATCACCCAAATATGGTCCACTTAATAGGCGTGTGCTTCGATCGTCATCCTCGCTTCATTGTCTTAGAATTATTGGCCGGTGGAGATTTGAAAAACTTTTTGCGTGAAGGACGCAGTAAACCCGAACGACCATCACCTTTGACAATGAAAGATTTAGTTTTTTGTGCATTAGATGTGGCTAAAGGATGCCATTATATGGAAAGTAAACGTTTTATACATCGAGATATTGCCGCTCGCAATTGTTTGTTAAGTAGCAGAGGACCTGGGCGTGTAGTAAAAATAGCTGATTTTGGTATGGCCAGAGATATATATAGAAGTGATTATTATCGAAAAGGTGGCAAGGCTATGTTACCTATTAAATGGATGCCACCTGAAGCATTTTTAGATGGCATTTTCACTTCTAAAACGGATGTTTGGTCGTTTGGCGTGTTATTGTGGGAAGTGAGTACACGAATAATAAAACTATTAAAATGGAACTTTATCTATATGAATAAGTTAAATTTGAAATGTTAAAAATATAGGTTTTCAGTTTGGGTTTAATGCCATATACAGGGCTGCCTAATGCTGAAGTTATGCAGCTAGTTACGAATGGTGGCCGTTTAGGTTCACCACCTGGTTGTCCTTCAGCTATATATAAAATTATGGCTGATTGTTGGAATCCAACACCAGATGATCGTCCCACATTCTCCAACTTGTTGGAACGTTTATCTGCATGTACTCAGGTAACGTTATCGATTATAATGACAATGAAATAGGCAGCACAACAAAATAATATTGGAAGTACAAAAAAATAAGAATGCAATTTTGATTGAATATCATTCATTTGGTATGGCCTATAATTTAGAATAATTTTAATGTCATGTTAATTTAAGATTTACATTATTTTGATGATTATAAATTATTATTTGCAGGATCCAAATGTAATGAATGCACCATTGCCATGCATATTGCGCCCACCTTCAAATGAACGTGACCAGACTATAATGCGGCCGCCGCGATCCGATGAATTTTGTTTACAAGTGCCACATACAGATTACCTAATCCCCTTACCTGGAATACATCATACAGAAGAGTACACTGATGTTGCAATTCCGCGAAATGTTGTAGCGGTAAGTACTGCCACCGATGTTTGTACGCCACCAGATATATCACCTCCATCAGCACCACAAACAATTAGCGAAGATGAGCCTCAAACTTGCAGTAGCAGTGGTAGTAATCGGGAGACATCATTCACTCTAACCAATTCCAAGAGTAATGAACTCTTACTCAATAATACACTAGATATACAAAGATATGAAATTGTCCATGATACCGTAACACAAGGGAATAATGATAATAATAATAGTAATTGTAACAGCGCCAATCTTCGACAATTATCAAATGAAATTGGCGTACAAATGCATTCAGCGAATTATGAAAGAATCGATCAAAAAGATGAGAGACAAAATGAGAACGTAAGAGAAAATGATGGGGCTGAAAAACGAAAAGACAAAGAAACTAAATTAATTACTTTGGATACACCACATTCCACGCTAACGGCAATACAACCGCCCCTAACATTTGCAGCACAATTGGATGGGATTACATTAGATCCAGCTACACTTACAAAAAATTTGAATAGTTCAACTAATAATAAAAGACACTGCTCGTATGCGAATTTGAAATTATCTGCAAATAATGTTGGAAAGAAGAATCAACTTCATTGTAGGGAAATTAAATTAACAGAAAAATTAAATGGGATAATATCACAAATAATACCTTCTAACGGTAATAATAATAATATGAACGGTTGTATTATTAACACAGACAATTCGAATTCGAATTCGAATTCGAATTCGAATGCAAATGCGAATGCGAATGCGAATGCAAATACGAATGCAAATGCAAATGCGAATGCGAATGCAAATACGAACATGAATGCGAATACAATTGCGAGCGGCATTAATTCAGTAAAAATTGCTGCAGTGAATGTTAGTACGCCGCCCTTTACAATACAAGGCTACAGTGAACATTTTATAGATAACCATTCTGAGATTAGTTGTTGAATTCTTATATATAAGAGATCAATACACAAAATGAAAATGTGTATTGAAACGTTTATTGTGGTTTTTAAAAATTGTGTATATTTTTAAGAACAATTTACTCAAAAATCAAAAAAAAAAAGAAAAAAAAAGGAAAAGAAAAAACAAAACAAACAGACATAAGGAGTAAAAAGTTTTTATTTGGCTTATGCCAATCCATCTAAGTCCGCCATTTAAAATTTTATCATTTAGAGATACATACCGTACGTGACAGATTGCTTTAGAATAATTATGAACAATTTTTGTTGTCCAATCTGACATAAATTATATATCGGAAAATTTTTCTCAATTTAATCTAAATAAGGGGCATATTTATTGATTGATTCGGACCATTTGCCTTACATGACCTATTTAGTTTACTTGGCTTATGTGGCTCATTTAGCTTATGTAGATCATGTGGCCCATTTAACTTATTTAAATTATTTAACACATTCGATTTATTGAGCCTTATTTAACCGATTCTATCTATGAGACCCTTTTTGAATCTTTGAATCATTTAACCCATTAAACTCATTTACCTCATTTGACTTATTTAACTTATTTGAATCGTTAACCTATTTGGCTCTGTTTTCTATGCAACCTTCTATGCAAAACCTTTCAATTTAACAGATTTTAAAATTTTACAAATTTTTATCAGAACCTGAAATATCTTTTAAACAAACAGACAGACATAGCTAAATCAATCATCAGTATTCAATTCTGATTAAGAAAATGTCATTCATTGCCTTTTTGGGCTTCGGTTTTTTTTTTTTTGGCTAACTCTGGATGGGGGTATTATTTTAATATAAGACAAGGCTGATAATATATATATATATATATATATATATATATATATATATATATATATATACATACATAATACATACATACATACATATACAAATATAAATTGCATTAATTAATGTATAAAGAAGATAAATGTAAGAAGAGTTTTGTTGTTGCTGCTGTTGTTGTTGTTTCTTTAATTTTTCATTTATGCAGACACAAAATAAATGTATATGTATTATGTTATATATTATATTATTATATGTATATATATATAATATATATATATATATATATATATATATAAGTGTGTGTGTTGTGTGTTTGTGGCCGTGCATATATAATTATTAATCTATTCTATTTTTCTGGCATGTGCTGATTTCTTTCCTATAACAATTCTGATCTTTCAACTTTCACTTCTATTGCAACCAAAAATACCAACAAATGAACAATTTCCCAATTTACGATTAAATTAAATCAAATTACTTCAAGTCGAATATGTTTTTACGTGGCGCATAAATGGAATGAATAGAATATCAGGGTAATAGTGATATGAATATTATTTTGATTTGAGATTCTAAAATCAAATCCATTTGAATTAAAATCCAATAGTTTTATAAATTAATGAATGAAAAATTCAAAAAAATTTTTCAATCATTAATTGGGGTCGATCAGTTAAACACCCTACACAGCATTTTTATAAAAAATTAAACAATTTTTTTTAAATTTTCTACATAGAAAAATCTTTACAGAATAGGTCATTGTATAATATAAAAGATCATACTTACCTACTACCTGGCATTTAAAAGCTAAAACACGTCTACGAGCCAAATTCCCTTCAAATAGCTTCAAAATTGCTATGTCTACCTTGATAATAAATTTACGTGGACAGACCGACAGATAGAAAGACAGCAGACAGCCAGACAGCCAGACAGCCAGACAGAGATATAGAGATATAGACTTAAATTGATATAGGAAGTGATTCTGAAAGGATCGGTCCAGTAAATTAAGCCTTCCGCACAAACTCATAATACCATAGTAACACAAGTGGTGTAGGAAAATCAAAAGAAACACGAAGAAAAACCAAACATATAGAGAGAATATTTTAATACTATAAATTAAATGTACAGAATTTAAGTTGTACAAAGTAATGTAGTAAATGTAATTGTATTTGTATTTGTAATTGTAATTGTAATTGTAATTATAATTGTAATGCTATTTGTACATTTAGTATGTAAGTCTAAAAGTATAACGGTGTATATAAAACAATAATTACAATAATTACAAAAATTATAATTTACATACGTTTAATAGTTTTAGTGTACAGATTATTAATGAATATAAACATATATATATATATATATTATATATATATATATATATATATAAATATATATGTGTGTGTGTGTGTGTGTGTTTGTGCATATGTATGTATGTATGTACTTTTGTATGTATGCATTAGAAGAAATCCTTTTTTTGGTAAGCGCAAAAAGAAAAAAAAAGAATAAGAGATTGTCAAATGCAGTGGCAACAAAATAATTAAATCAGTTAATTGCATAAATTCAATATAAACATAAATCAAAAAATATTATAAACGGTCATAGTTGACTCTTGAATACTCTACACCATCGATATAATTAATTTAATTTTGATAAAAAGTCAAGTAAATCAATTACAGGAAAAAGGAATTAAATGAGCAAGAACAAAGGTAGCTCATTTTATGGGAATTGGTTCAAAAAATGCCTCAATCTAAATGAAATTTCTTACAAAATCCTATCTAAAATTTCAAATAACTATTCTGCGCCGCTTCAAAGTAAAAAATTAATAAAATTGAAAATTTCGTTTCTTATTTCTTATACAGTGACACATTTTAAGGTAGAGCTTTATTGCTTCATGTGACCATAAAAATTTACTAAATTTTTTGTGGACATCTTTTGGCTCAATGTACATTCATATACCAAATTTCATTGAAATATCTCTTGAAAATTGTAAACTTAGTATTTTCATACTAAGTGTACATGGACAGACAGACAGACCTAAATCAAATTAAAAAATTATTCCGAGTTGGAGAGTTATAATAAATCTCTTTGATAATCAAAATTTTAAAATATCTTATTGAGGGGTGTTACAGACGTCTGCTTCTACGGTGTAGGGTATAATAAAATTTTAAATACAGTGCCATACAATATCAATACAATGCAATTTAATATATGATTTATTAGTTAATTATTCAATGGAAATATATTCATTATAAATGACAAAAAAGGAAATAGAAACAAGCAAAAAAAAAAAAAAAAACAAAAAAAGACAAAAGAAAAGACAAAGAAAGAATTGGAAATACTTAATGTAATCTATAATTTATTATTAATTAGATAAGATATGCGGGACATAATGACATAGTAGCCCTCTATTGAGAGTAGATGAATTTATAAAAACAAAAACTTAAAGAAAAATAAAGACAAAAACAAAAGAAACCAAAGAAAAAAAAAAAACAATAAACAAAATAAATGAAACAAATGGCTGAAAAGAATTTTACATAAAAAAATTCATGTAGAATTTTCTTTGTATTTGTGTGAATTTGGCGTGAATTTGGCGTGAATTTGGCGTGAATTTGTGTACGTTTGTCTAAAAAAGCAACAAAAAAAAAAAAAAAAAAAAAAAAGAAGAACACCAGAAGTTAGAATCAAATAAGTAAGAATCTTACAGGTGATCGGGGCGGATTCTTAAATATCTCACATCATTTTGCCTAATTTGATTAAAATGGCAAATAAGTTGATTGTAGGACAACGATATAAAAAATTATAATTTTTAAATTATTTGAAAATAATTTGAAAAGTTCGCTATATGGGTGGAGATTCAAAAAATGTCCTCATCTTAATCAAATTCGTTATGTACATTTTTTATATCAAAATACCAGACAGAGCAAAACTTTTTTTTTAAATATATTTTTAAAATCAAAAGGTTTGTCCATATAATGACTTTTTTCCAAAAAAAAAAAGGGATGGTTAAAATAAGCCGTTTGGCCTATTGGCCGATTTGACTCAAAAATTTTCCAATTCTAATTTAAGATATTTGTAAAATGGCAGCAGCTTTTTTATAAACGTTTCAAAATTAGCGATCCGTAGTTTGGTAACATATGGACCAACGGACAGACATGCTTATATCAATTCAGAAGTTAATTCTAAGTAGATCGGTGTAATAACAGATGTGTCTATCTCAATTCCTTCTGAGTGTTGCAAATGTCAGCACAAATTTAGATTAGCTTGCATTACAATTGATGCTTTCTAGTCTTCCCCAGAAAGAGTAAAATAGTATCTGGCCCATATATATACGTTTATAGTAAGAACCTATGAAACTTGATATTAAGAGGAATTATGTTTACCTTCAAAAGCAGATGCATTTACTTTTTCTTATCCACCTCTATCAGTTATGGTAAAAATTTCGATTAATCGATTCAATATGAAACTAAGTGCCAAGAATTTTCCAAATTTTTTTTTGCAACAAATATGAATTTGTTGTAACAATCTGTTGACCATTTTGAGAAAAATTAGACAGATGGACATTTAAATTTCTCTAGTTTCTATAATTGTACAAGTATTACCTTGAAAATTGAATTAGTACATTTTATTATAGATCTTGCAAAAGATGTTTGTCATTTAAATGAATCAAATGGATCGTAATTTGTAGCCAATCTAATGCAAGATAAAGATGAAATAAATCAATGTATCTTGATATTGATGACAATTAACTGACAATAAGGTAAATATTTCGTTAAATGTTATAATTAATAAAGAAAAAAAAAAAATTAAATTGGAAACCAAAAAGCAACAGGAAATTGTCTTATTTTGATAAAACATTCAAAATACTTCAACATGAATATATTATATATATTATAGCAATCATCGACAAATCAATTTTTCATACAATTTGATCGATTTAAATAAATAAATCTGTCCATTTGTCTATCTGTCCGTCTGGCTTTCTATATAAATTTGTTATTAAAGTATCGGCTACAATTTCAGAGATAGGCTCAAAAGATCTCTGATCAAAAATATGATTGAGTTTAGAGAATCGAGAGATTAGTTGGATTGTAACATTTTTTATTTTAATTTTAAACTAACATTTAAAAAAAAAAAAAATGGGAATGTAAAAAATTGAGGCGCAATTATATCAAAATTATTTTTGCATAATTTTTTTATATGCCATAACAGAAAAGTTGCATAAAAACAGTGAAGACAAAAAAAAACTAGTCTATAAATTTATGTCTTTTATTTCAATTATTTATTAAATATACTTTTTTATTTGTAATAATTTCTATAGAGTAAGTTGTAAGAAGTACTTTTCTATTTTGTATTTTGTGCTTTCTTTTTTTTCTTTTCTTTTTTTTTTTTTTTTTTGTTTGTTTGTTTGTTTGTTTGTTAAATCTTTCAATTCATTTTAATTATTTGAATCTGAGCTTTTTCTTTTTTTTTTTTTTTGTTTTTTGTTTTTTTTTTTGCTTTTATCATTCAATTTTTATAAGTGAATAATTGTTCTAATGATAATTAATTACAAGAAGTATGTTTGAGAAAACATTCGTCTCTTATTTTATTTTATTTTATTTTATTTTATTTCATATTTAATTTATATGTAATTTTTGTTTATTTTTTTTTTTTTTTAAGCTTTTACTTGTTCTTTCTAAGAAATAATATTCCTAATAAATTATAATAAATATCATGATAAACAAAACGAAAACAGAGAGAGAATTAGAGAGAGAATTAGAGAGAGAATTAGAGAGAGAGATAGAGAGAGAGAAAGAGAAATAAAGTTAGGTATATAGAGAAAAAGTAGGAGAATGAAGGGCAAGTTCAATAATTTGATTTCGGTTTTCGTTTTGAACCGTTTTTTTTTTATTTCGCTTTTTCTTGAGAATCAAAATGTAAAGCTGCTGAAAAAGTGATAAGCGAAAGTGTGTCTATATATATATATATATATATATATTGTGTGTGTGTGTGTGTGTGTGACAGGATGATGTAGGAGTTTTTTTGTTTATTATTTTTAAATTATTAACTACTCATAATTGAAATTATTGTAATACAATTCGTTTCTATTTAAATCTTCTATTTCTATTGTTCGCTTCTATTTATCTCCCACATCATCTGGTGATAATTTTATGGGTTATTATAAGTTTGTACAAATGTAAGTAACATTTAAAAGTTATTAAGATATATTCACGTTTTCTTTGAGCTCTCCAATTAGAATTACTGTTTCAATCGTTTTAAGCTTGTCTAACCATCTGTCTATTATTTGTCCATATAAATTTGTTATCAAATTTGCGGTTTTTAGAAAATTTGGCACACATTCATGTTGAACGCTATTTAAAATGATAAGTATTGGATAACTTTTTTATACGACTACTCTAAGCCACATAAAAATATTTTTTCAAAAAAAAATCAAAAAACCAAAAATTATAACATAATTTTTTAATAAAATTTTTAACAGAAATTTGGCATATTAATAGATTTTTGTATAGATTTTTATATATTAATTGTGCGATATCAAAATTAATCGAAATCGGTGCATTATTCTTATTTGTTTGTTTTAAGACTCTCTCTCTATCTCTCTCTCTCTCTCTCTTCTATCTATCTCTATCTATCTTATCTCTCTCCCTCTCATGCAATTATATATTTTTTTTTAAATCATATTTAAAAAAAAAAAACACAATTTTTCGAATTTCTTGTTGCATAATTCATTAAGTTGAACTTTTCAAAGCACATTAAGCAAATTGATGCCAGTAAAATATGAAAGCGTCAATCTGGATCGATTATAAGGCTTCTACTGGTTCTTGTTTTCCTTTACATATCAAACATATAAATTTATTATAATTTTTATAAACATTTTTTTTTTGCCAGCATATAACTTTATTTGTTTGGTTGTGTGTGTGTGTGTGTGTGTGTGTGTGTGTATTTAGAAGATAATGAAAAGGAAGTATGAAACTGGTGATTTATGGAGAAGGGGGCGTATAGAATTGGATTGGATTAGAAAACAGAAAATAGTATCCAAAAATTTTCCGCCACCCAATTTTTCTCCATTTTCTTTTACTTTCTATTCCAGCATTTTAGATAGACATTTAAGCAGAAACAACAACAACACCAAATATAGCAAGAACAAAAAAAAAAAAAAGGAATGTATTTTCTGTTGGTAAAGTTTTGATAAAAGTACACAAGAAAAATGAAGTTTTCATGCGAAAATGAAAGAAAAGTAAAAGTAACGTAAATTTTAAAATAAAATGTTTTCTCTTCGTTTTATTTAAATATATTTATTTATATTTCCATTTTGTTGTTTGCCATGTTGTTGTTGTTTCTTTTAATTATTATTACTATACTTATATTTAAATATTATAAATAATATTTTCAAACTTACAAATATTTGACTCTGAGCTTAAATTATTTTTTGTTCGTTCGTTCGTTTGTTTATTTTGTTTTGTTTCTTTGTTTGTATGTTTGTTTGTAAATATTATTCATAATCATAAATCATAATAATTTAATAATAAATTTAATTAATTGTGTGTGTGTGTGTGTGTGTTTTTTTTTTCTTTTTCTTTTCTCATATTTCTTCTCTCTCTTGTCTATTTTGTCTCTTTTAATTTCACTCGATTTTATTTCAGTTTTGTTTTATTTTTGTGTGCGAAAGAAAACGCCATCTAAATAAAAACCAGTAAAAAAAAAAACTTTACATATTGTCATCATTATTATTATTATCATCATCATCATCAACAACATCATCATAAAATCAATTATTTCTTATTAATAATAATAATGACAAATAGAATGTTAAATAGAGCGAAAGGAAAAAGAAGAAGAAGAAGAAGAAGAAGTATATTTATATAAATTAATTATAATCATTATTTTCTTCTTCTTCTTGTTCTTCTCTTATTTTTCTTTTTTTTTGAGTTTAGGCAAAAAAACTAATAATAAACATTTCACTCAAACATTTTTGTTATGTTATTATTGTTGGCGGTTATGACAGCGATAAAGTTGATCATACCGATAGCTATAGTGGTAACGATGACAGTGCCAAACATTGGATTTGGGGGACGTATGATGACTACTGTCATCATATTAAATATCTTCAAAGTACAAAGTGACTTTTGTACGACTCAAACGAATCATGATTTCATTCATTATGGAATAGGCGTGGCAAATTCTTGTATGTCTATAAAAAAAAAAAAAAAACTTATAAAGGTTTACTGGTCTACTTTGATCCAGTTAAAAGGAGACATGAACAAATTGTCCTGTTTAGATTCAATTGAATTGATACGTCTAAGCCGGCTCCGATTGTGATATTGATTTATATAAAATTTCGGCGTGGATATGTGTGTGTATGTATCAGAGGGAAAAGAGAAAGAATGAAAGCAAAAGAAAAAGGAAAGGAAAAAGGAAGGAAAAGGAAAAGGAAAAGGAAATATGGAAACGCGTCCTATGATCGCCATGCCTGTACTGAGTCTTTGGGTAAATTATAATAATAATAAGCATAATAATAATAATAATAATGGAATAGTTGTTTTTGTTTTATTTTTTGATTACTGTTATTAGGCCATTTATATAGAGATAAGTACAAAGTTATACCATACACCAAAAATGTTTGTTTCTTGTTTTCTTTTTCTTTTTTGGTTTCTTTGTGTTGTGCAGAAGTGATTCTATTCAATTGTTTTATTATTTAATACCAGCTCATTAGTTTAACTAAAATCAAGTGTTTGGAAGTTAGGAAACTAATATCCTTCATACATACAGCTGATATATTGAACGATCATTACATTTATTATACATGAATATTACCATCGTCATTCTTCATTTTTTCGATACATTAATTTATTATGCAAGCACATTTTATCCGATATCAGGCATTCTATAATTCTCTATCTCTATCTCTATCTCTATCTCTTTTTTTCTAAATATATATATTTCTATGTCTCTCTATTTGTCTGTCTGTTTACAGTTATCTTATCTAGTAATGGATTCAATTGATTGAGCTTCTTCTATTTTGGTATTTTGGTATTTTTTGACTTGTTTTGTTTCGTTTCGTTTCGTGTTCGTTTGGTTTTGTCTTGATTAATTTTTAATTTTAAATCGATTAGTTTTCCATAAAAAAAAACTCTACCATACATCACATCTCATTATAGCATATAATTTCGAATCGAAAAATTTAGCATAGCAAAACGTAGCATAGCATAGCATAGCGTAGCATAGCATAGCATAGCATAGCGTAGCATAACATAGTTAAGAATGATCATCTTATTTGTAAAAGAGTTATAATCGATTAAATAATTAAATTATATGCTAAAATGATTAATGAATTCTTCAACTAAAAATTCTTAATGTAAAAATTCAAAAAAGAAAAAAAAAAGAAAAAATTTATAACCATTCGTACATCCTTTATATATATATATATACGAATGATATGAGAGAAAGATATTAAAACGTATCTTTATGTAAATAACTTCTTCATTCCATAAATCGATAATGTTAATGTTACAGCATAATTATTCATTTTTAATAGAATGCAGTACAAAAGACAAACGTATAAAATACATACATACAATTATCCATATAAATACAATATTTCATATCGTGTTACAATTTGTCACATTTACAGAGGAATTGAATTATAAAATTACGGAATTATGGATTTTACGCATTAATGGAAAGTACGAAATATGATAATGCGATATCAGCAGAATAACAAAAAAAAAAAAAAAATTAACAAAAAAAAAAAAAAAAAACAAATTAACAAAAAAAATTAAAAACAAAAAAAATTAACAACAAAAAAAAATTAACAAAAAATACAAGAAAAGAAAAAGCAAACAATCAGTGATGAGAATATAAAAAAAAAAAATATTGATAATAAATGTGTGATAATAAAAATATTACAATAAAAATGGTATTAAACGTAAATATTTGGTAATATTTTGTAAAAATGCGCTCCATAAAGCATTTAATCGTTTTGAACGGGCCATCAGGAAACGCCATGTGAATATGACTAATAGCAATTTTGATAATTGATGTAAATAATATAATCTGTGAATAAGAAAAAAATTCATTTAATTTAATACATAATTAATATAATTTAAGATTTTTTTTTTCTATTTTTATGTTTCCTTTTTTTTTTTTTTTTTTTTTTTTTTTTTTTTTTACTTACTTAACGAGACGTTTTCGACTAGCGGGCAAGGTTGTTACGTCTTGTTTAAATAAAAATTGCCTAAAGCCTAAAACATAATTCTCTAAATATTTGGGCCAATCTATATCACTAACATCGAATTGAAAATTTTTACGATCGTTTGGACTTAATGTGTAGAATAAGGCCTGTACATTATCATCTTTAAATTGCCATTGATTTACAGCAAAATAATTTAAACATTCGACTGCTTTATTTAACTTATTTTGAACTTTCACTACACTGTAATTAAAAATAGAAAGAAAACAATATAAAATAAATAACAAAAAAAAAAAAAAAACTAATTAATAGATGATCATCACATTTAAAAACAATTAAAAAAATTTATAAAATTTTTCTATTTGGCGTCAAATCTTTTTGTATTCATCATTCAAATATCGCTTACTGAAATTATTTCAATTTTTATATAATCTATAGAAAATGGAAACATAAAAAAATTGCACATTATTTTCATTATCATTTTCATTTTCATTTTCATTTTCATAATCTTGTCGTTATATAACTTTTCTACAGACATTGTAGATCAATACAAAATCGATTAAAAATGATAAAAATTTTAAAACTTTTAAAATTTTATATTTTACTTTAGAAAACAGAAAGAATCTCAGTTTACGTTACATTATGGGTGTGTCCTTTAACTAATTTTGTCCATTTTTTCATACAGAACTATTTGCAAGATAGAAGATATTTCTAGAAAATTTGATCTCAATATCTTTTCTTTTTTTTTTTTGGCGATCGATAGACATACATACATAACAAAACATAAAACATAGATAGGATCGGTTAGATGGACAGACATATCTAAATTAATTCAGAATTTAATCCTTATAAAGAATATGTATACTTTATAATGCTTTCGATGCTTCTCTTTGGATAATACAAACTCAGTCAAAGGCCATGATCATAGTTTCCCAGTAAACTGAAACTTTTTTCAGCAAAATTATATGGCTTTCTATTTATTGTACTCGCAAATGGCAAAAAGGTGGAAAATTGAAAAATTTTGTACAAGTTGTAAGTAAGACTATTGGTCTACAACATTTATCCAAAGGATAATAATACATAACCAAATTTTCAGTTTTTCTTTCAATCTGCTACTAAAAAAACTGAAACAGGCTCTGAAACGTAATATCAAGATGAGTAAATGATGGCTAACCAAGACATGACACCAGCAAAATGGAAATTTTTTTTTGAATTGTTTCTTATTTCATTTATGCAATACTTACAATGGCCTTTTGCCTGAAATTCGTGCTATTATATCCAATAAATATGCTGGTATATAATGTACAAAAAAACTGTATATTATATTAATAGTTATATTGGTGCGTAATACCCCCGTTGGATACCATATACAATCATCTAATGGATGTTTAATAACACAATCCAATGTATAATTAACGAATTCTCCCCATCTAATCGGATGCCGTTGTCCAGTACAACAATTATATATAGATAAATTATCTTGTTTATATGTTGCTGTACGCCAAGCGGCAACAATCATTAAATTGATCACAATATCAACTGGTATCACATCGGCTATGTAATCCTTTTTACATACAATCGAACGAAATAAACCTTTCGCTAAAGCAGACAATAAACCAGTGGGTCCATTAAAATTATCTATCCAACCGGCAATGGGCTCATTTAAACTGGCAATCACTATGGATGGTCGTACAATGGCTACAGGTAAATTGCCAGCTTCCTTAAGTAACATATGTTCCGCTAAGGCTTTTGTAAATGTATATGTATTTGGACGTTTACCAATAAGTAATGGAGTCAACTGATCAAGAATATCTTCAGGAAGCCAATTAATTAATGATATAATATCATCAGGATTGTAGGGTGGTGCATATATAACTTCTTGAACATCGGTTCTATCGCAATTGCAATAGGCAGTGGAAACATGAATAAGTGCGTCTAAGGACATCATGCGATGGCATAATTCAACCAGACGTTTTGTCCCAAGCATATTGATTGTAACAGATAATTTGAGCTTTTCATCGAATTTTACTGTGGCAGCTGAATGGAATACAATCGATACATTACGGCATAATAATGCCTGATCACTTTCAGAAATACCCAATTCTTCGGCTGTTATATCGCCAGCAATTGGTATAACTTTACATAAATCTTTCGGTTGTTCTTTTCGCAATGTGTCAAATAACGGAGCATTAAGCAATTCTCTTAAACGTTCAGACACATCTTGATCACGTTTAGGTCGTATCAACAAATATATATTTTTTATATCTGGACAGGAACGTAATAATTTTTCAACAAGAACCTGTAAATAAATTTAATAAAGAAAAAAACGGATCGAAATAAATTATAACTTTTATTTTTCCCCGTAAAGCCTTTTAAATAATATTTTCAAATGTTAGAATCAAAATCAAATTACCAAGTCAAATTAAATCAAATCAAATTAATTTTTTTTGTTTAAAAAATTATTTAAAAAGGTACATCTATCAAAATGCATGGCATACTAAATACTCATTTTTTGCCATTCTTAATATATATATATAAATATTTCATAGTACCGTTATTTCTAACTGTCAAATTTGAAGCCCATATTACACTTTATTTAAGAAAATTTATATTTTTAGTGAGAAGCGGATACTTCCTATAAACCATAAAGGTACCATTTATTATAGAAAAAATCGATCAGTTAGACATATGTTTGGCTATAAATATATTTGAAGGAGCATTGACTGTTTTATGGATCTCATAGATCGTAAAAAAACGAATTTTTAATACCGTCAATAGAATTAAAACTGAATGCGTTTGTGCCAACAAATTAAATCTTTGATTCGTTTACGAAAAACACTTTTAGCAGAGTTATAGTCTGACATGAAAATTTTTCCAATTAAATTGGTGTTTGATGAGACTTGTAAGCCTCATAAATAATTGAATAATGATAATATTTGCAAATATCAATACAATAAAAAAAAGACAATAGCATTTGGCTAGTTAAAATGGTATGTTAATTATACGCCATCATAGATCGAAGCCATCCAAGATGATAGAATGCGAAATACTTTTGACAAGTAGAAATGTGCCACCTTAAATTGTCAGAAAATGAATTGAATTGTCCTAAATTGACAATTACTTGTAAATAGAAGAATTTGAGAAGCAAGCAGAAGGTCTTCAACAACAATTGGCACATTTTAAAGGCTTTAGCCAAATTTTTGCTATTTTTGCCATTTTTAATTTTTTTTTTTTTAGTTTTATGTTTTATTGTTGTTATAGACGATATTACATAGAGAAGATATTACCAACTGTGAAACGCTTATTTGTGTGTTAACGGTTATTTACATTATAACTCTAATTAAAAAAAAAATATATTGCATTTGTATTATGTATTATGTATTATGTATTATGTATTATGCTGCAATGCAGCATGAATTAAAATTTGAGTTAAAATTTTGCGTTATAATATTTCTAATGGTAATCAAACAATCAAACATTTAACACTATGCCAATATGTTTCAAGACATTTATGTTAACAAGATGTAAGAGCAAAAAAAATTGCAAGTGCAAAGAAATTTCATTTCATGTATTTTGCAATATTTAATAATTTGTCAAAGTACCACAATAACAATAATTAGCTATTATTTTATAAATTTTCATCATCTAATCGATCATCTAATCAATCGATCGTTATGCACTATATGCCAAAAATATGAAAAAAAATATAATTTTTGAAAAATTTTATAAAGTTCTTTATAGGGGATCTAAAAAAAATCTATCAATCTAAATCAAATTTTAGCCATTTGTTTAGATTGTCATTACAACAACATCAGCTCAATTTTGTATAAATCGTTAATGGGAGGTCATGATCCCAACAAATCGATTCCATCTTAACCATTTATTCGCCAAAAAAAAAAAAAAAAAAAAAAAATACTAAAACACAATCATAATAATTGTAAGTTGAATAAACTCAGTGGGATTCGGTATAAGACATTAAATTTTTTCTTAAATTTTCTGTCGTTTAAGAAAACCCTGATTTCTTGATGGGCCTTTTAAAAATCACACTCACTTTTATTATATTCAGTGTATGTGTATGTGCATATGCATGTGTATAACAAACTTTATGTAACCTTTATATATATATACATATATATATGTGTGTGTGTGTGTGTGTGTATGTATGTGTGTGTGTATTGTAAATATATGAATAAGAATATTAAAATAATAAGAAAAGGAAAGAAAACTAATAAGTATTTCCAATTTTTTTTTTATGATTTTTTAAAAATCATGTTAAAAACGATTACAAGTGGTCAAAGTACACGCCAATGTACGCTAACATTGTGAATGATTAAGTAAATATGGCATGCGAAATGGCATCGTATAAGTGCTAAAAAATGCAAAATAAAACAATGAAAAATAAAATGAAAAAATGAAAAAATAAGAGGAACTTACTCTATTCATTTATTTATTTATTGATGATCAATAAAAAAACAAAAACAAAAAAAAAATGTGATAAATTTTTATGGTAAATTAATAAAAATTCTTTTGGTGATTTAAGCGTTTTATTAACACGGCTTACATTCATTGCATTATAAAATGCAAATTTATCATAAATTAATGAGAAAAGTTAAATTATTATATTTTTTTTATTTATATAACGTATTTGTTCTAAGAATAAAACTTTGGACTCATTCCTGAAGCTTTTGTCTTGTTGTTGTTACCTCAAAAATTATACTAAAAATTTCCTATACAATTCTTGATTTTCTTATTAAAAATAAACTTTACTAAGTTTAAATGAAATTAAATGGATTTAAATGATTTAAAGATACTTTCAGAATAGAGTAATTCAGCTTTTAAGACTTTTTTTTTATATTTTTTTTTGATTTTATTATTAATTTGTGAATATAATGGAAAATTTATTGGAATGATTTAATCAAGTTTTAATGTTTAATAAGTAATCGCCATTTGAATATTTCCATCAAATATCATTTTCTTATTCTGATGACTGGAGTGGAGTATCGAATCACAGAAAGAACCACAGGCACAAGCTGAATGATTCTCATGTCTTATATTTATCAAAATTATAAAATATATTTGTTAAATTTTCATTATTCTAATAAAATAAGTATGCGATAAATATCGATTGAATGATTTTATAAAAGCAGGAAATAGAGAAAAAATTATTCAAGATAATATTTTGCAATTTCTATAATCAAAAATATCAATGGAGTTTTCTTTTTACAAAAGTCTATCTAACATAAAAAAAATTTTATTCAATAATAATTGATTCATAGTTTTTGGGCATTTATTTAGAACTCAATTGAGTGTAGGGCTTTTGAGAAGTTATCGCATAATCAACATAAAAGTAGAGCAATGTGTTTTCATTAAGGGATCTTCGTTTTAACGTACTGGAATTCGTGTTCTAATTAAAATTTTAAATCGAATTTCAATCCGAATGTTGAAAGCGTACTAAACTAAAACTTGAGCATTTTAATAATTAACAAAATTAAACGAATTTTGAGATATTCACGAATTTTGAAGTGACCTCTTGCTTTTTACACCATTTTTCTTTTCGTTTTGTTTTTTTGATTTGTTTTTTTTTAGTTTTCTATATTTCTTTTTTTTTTGGATATTTTATGATACTCACCTTTCCCATAAATCCAGTGCCACCTGTTATGAAGACGCTACGTCCACCATAAAATCTTGGTATTGGTATATAATTATCATTGGCACTTGAATATTCTTCGAATGTCTTCTTCGAACTGAAATGTGCACCGACATGACCATTTAACATTGTGGGCGTAGGTGTCACGGTTGCCGTTGTAGCCGACAATGATGATAACAATAATGATGTGGACGTTAAATTTTTCGCTTTCGCTAATGTTTTATCCGCCATATTTTTACGGGATTTTCTTCTTTATTTTTTGCTTTTTTTTTTTTTTTGTTTCGTTTTTTGTCTTTTCTTAACTTTTCCTTTCTGGACAATATTTTATCAATTTCGCTTAGCTATTTAGTTATTCGCACGTCGCTTGTGATGGTCCCATATACCGAAACTTAATTCCCTTTATTCGCTTTATTCGATTTGTTGTAAGTCCGTATTGCGGCAAACGTTATAACGCATTCACAGAATATTTATTAGATGATCTTTATATTTCAACCAAAAAAATAATAATAATAATAATAATAATAATAATAATAATTGTCCAAAAAAAAAAAAACAAAGAAACAAAAACCAAAAAAAAAAAACAATATAAAATCAGAAGGAAAAAAATGTAAAGCAAAAGAAATAAAAGAACAGCTAAAAAATAATTGCAAAGATAAAAGTTTTCTCAAAGATTTTTCTTCCAATTATTTTTTTTTTTTGATTTTTGTTTTACTTTGGTATTAAGTTTCTTGGGAAAGTGACGTTTTTTCTGTTCATTCAGTTTCTCCTCTTTTTTTTTTTTGTTTTTTTAACCTTTCGCTTTCTTCTTGTTTTCCTTTTTTCCTTTTTTTTTGACTTTCGCTTTTTCTTATTCTCTTTTTTGTTCTATTAATTTGCTTTATTTAATTGTTGCTTAATTATAATTTTTTTCTAATAAAATTTTGACATATTTCCACCAGATGTAATAATTAAAATTGTAAATTTAAATGGTTTTAGCTTTTGAGCGGCAAGCGCAACGCAACCACAATCAATAAGTTACATCAAAATTCAAACAATAAATATCAAAATGTAAATAAAATCAACATGAAAATTAAGAGGACAAATTTAAAATGAGGCAAGAGAAAGAACAAAAAAAAAAAAAAAAAAAAGAAAATGAAAAAAAAAAACAGTGAAAGATAGAAAATTTAAAAAGAATTTTTGCCGCTGTTGATTATTTTTGATATAAAACAATAAGCATAGAAAAGTAGGCTGAGTGTTTTTAACTGACAATTTTGCAATTTCTTATTTGAAAATTTTCGTTTCTTTGTTCATTTATTCTTGTTTTTGCGTCTTTCTATTTTGTTTTTGGTTTTTCATTATGCGAAGGGAAGCAACTTGGATTACAAGATATGCACTTCTTCTTCTTATTCTTATTCTTATTCTTATTCTTATTCTTTTATTCTTCTTCTTATTTTTATTCTTATTACTTTTTGAAATATAATTCAAATTTGATTGTTATTATAAATTTATATTATTGTTGTCTTTTGTTGCTCTTGTTATTGTTGGAAGTATTTACGGAAGTAATTTCTAATAATAATAAAATTTTAATAGTATTATTATTATTATTATTATTATTAATATTATTCATTAAATTAATTAATTTATCTACTTTTATTTTATTTTTATACTTTTTTTTTCTAATATTTAATAGTTCTTTTCCATTAATTCACTCAAACTACTTAACTTTTCATATAAACATTAATTTAAATAAAATTAATAATGTTGTTTTGTTTTATATATTTATTATTTTTTTTTCTTTTTTGGCTTTTTTTCGGTTTTATTTTTTTTTTTATATATAATCGATATGCTTTGCCTATGGCGTTTATTATAATTTTCAATAAAATTTTCTGCTGTTTTTTTTTTTTTGCTTTATTCACCGTCTTTCAATTCATTTTTACTTTTGTTGTTGATGCTTTTATTTGAACGATTGTTTTTTCTAAATATTATTATTATTATTATTATTGTTATTGTTATTGTTATTGTTATGTTATTGTTATTGTTATGTGTTATTGTTATTGTTATTGTTATTGTTATTGTTATTGTTATTGTTATTGTTATTGTTATTGTTATGTTATGGTTTTTTTTATTGTTATTGTTATTGTTATTGTTTATTGTTATTGTTATTGTTATTTATTGTTATTGTTATTGTTATTGTATTTTATTGTTATTGTTATTGTTATTGTTATTGTTATTGTTATTGTTATTGTTATTGTTATTGTTATTGTTATTGTTATTGTTATTGTTATTGTTATTGTTATTGTTATTGTTATTGTTTATTGTTATTGTTATTTAGTTATTGTTTTTGTTATTGTATGTATTGTTATTGTTATTGTATTGTTATTGTTATTGTTTTGTTTTAGTTTGTTATTGTTATTGTTTGTTATTTTAAGTTATCCTATAATTTTATGCGTGTTCCTTGAAATTAATTAAGATTTTTACTAAAAAACAAAGCAAAACAGAAAAAAAACATGAAATGCATGAATTAATAAAAATTATTAAAAAAAAAGAAAATACCAAACAAGAAAGTATTTTGTTATTGTTTTTGTTATTGTTGTGTCTTTTCTGTTTGCTATTTTATTAACACGCATAACAACTATTAGCCACACACACACACACACACACAACACACACACACACACACACACAATACTTTTATTGATTTTTGTTGTTACTGTTGATATTTGTTGTTGTTATTATTATTATTATTATTATTATTATTATTGTTGTTGTTGTTGTTGTTATTGTTGTTGTTGTTTTATTATATCTTTTTAAACGTTTACTTCTTTTTTAAGAATTCTTTAAAAATATCTTGGAATTTCATTTTAATTTTAATTTTTATTTAATTTATTTAAATTTGTGTGTTTGTTGTTTTTATTTTTTCTTCTTTTTCTTTTTGTTGTTGTTGTTGCTGTCGTTGTTGTTACTGTTGCTTTTTCCTTTGACACTGTTTTATTGTTGTCGTATTTTTACGGCTAAAAAAAGTTCTGATAAACTGCACAAATTGAAAAATTGTAAATTAAAGCAGCCAGGACAAACGCGAACAAGTCAAAAGCCAAAAAAAAAAAAAAAAACAAATCAAGAACCACGTAAAAAAGGTGAAAATTTGAAATGAAATGATAATAAAAATATTTATTAATTACATGCCAGCTTCAACGATTGAACTGAAATTGTATATTGAACTTGAAGGCATATATATACATATATACACATACATATATACAAATACACACATACACACATATATATAAATATACATATATTTAAGTATCTTGTTATACTTTTTACTTTTACAAATATTGATTTGTTGTGTGTGTGTTTTTTTTTCTTTCCTTTAGGCTTAATACAATATGTAAGAACATACACACACACAATATATATATATATATATATATATATATATACAAATACCATATTTATTTAGTTTTAAGTATACAATCAATAAAAATATATATAAACAAATGCAAATCATGTAATAATAATAATTAAGCGAAAGTTTAAGTTTTGTTAAAAATATTAGTGCCGTAATTTATAATTGGCCCTACATTTTAATCACCTTTACTTTAATAATAATAATACAACCAAAAAAAAAAAAAAAAAAAAAAAAAGAAGAAGAATTTGAATAATAAAACCTTGCAACATTATGAGATCATTCAAAATATTTTAGTTTATTTGTCAAACATTCTTAATAACTGAAACCCTTAAATTAACAAATTTTTATGGACCATTCCATTTTATTATGCTCAATTCATTGATACCAAATCTTCAAAGTAGCCATAGAGATAATTGTAAATTCAGCATTAAATAATAACTGAGAAATCTAATATTTTGAGTAAATTGTGTATTGTGTTGAAATCCGTGAATGATTTTTACTTTTAGATATTTGATATAGGGAAGTATTAATAGTCCAATGTCCATATCGCTAGAGACTTTGCGGACTTTAAACAAAATGTATAAGCTTAGTAAATTAACATGATATCAAATTTCAATTTATATTAAAAGATCTATGAGAAAGATCTGCGTATAATAAATGTGATTCAAATCTATGATTTAGATCTATGACTCAGATCTATGGTGCAGTATCTATGGTTAAGATATGTGAATCCAAAATCGCTTGCATATTAATAACTACATCTATAAAACCCTTTATTATTTATAATGATTAATTAGATGGCATGCTAAACTTTATACATATCTGAACCGATTTGACAAGCCTTACTTACTAACACCTAGAACATTTTATATATAAATAATGCTCTTCCGTAATATTCATATATTTGCTTAATTAATTATTTTTAACATTATTGTGTGTTTTTTGTTTAATTGAACTTTAATTTTCCTTTAACGCAAAAATGCCATTGTTGCTACACTGATTACACAAAATTCTTCCTTATTTATTCAATCGAGATGAAAATATTTCATTAATGTACCTATTCTTAAATTATGAAAACAATTACATTAGATTTTCTATAGTATGTTTAAGCAAAACATTTCATAATGTACTTTTCAAATTTTTACAAAAATTTTATAGTTTGAAAAAAGTGTTAGATATGATTTCTTTTTCTAAAATGTATCATTTAATTCTATAATTTCTCATTAGAAGTTATGATAAGCTGGTACATATGAATTAATAATATTTACTCGATAATTTGCTTGATTATTTGATGTCATATTTCAATATAAAAATATCTTACATTTAATCGTAAGATTAAAGATTAAAACTATCAAGATATCTAAAGATAGATGTAGATTAAACATCTTTAATAATATACTTTCTATTATAAGAGCATCTTATATAACATAACTAAAAATAATATATTGTAATTAGTAGATTATCTTAACAGTTATTATAGTTTCTATAATCTTCTTAAGTTCAATGCAATTTAGCTTAGTTTCGTCGTTTCATTCCGTTCGAATGAACATTTTGTTGGCTAATTATAATATTATTGTATTATTATTTTCGATTAATCCAACATATAAAGTACTACAAGTGTTCACAGTATTAACGATACTAAAAACGGAACTATTATTTAGCAATAAAATATATGTATGAATATTCCTTTATATCTAAATTTTCCAAAACAAAAAGAATATAATGTTATAATTCTGGTTATTGACTTAGTACAATTAAAAAGTTAAGAACATGAAACAACTTTCACAATAATTTAAAAAAGAAAATTTTAAAAAGAAAGAGCCGGAAAATTTTGGCACGTATATTTCCTAAACAGCAATACTATTTTTGAATGATTTACCTAAACATGCAAAACTTAATTGGTCAGAGCCGTCTCTCAATTACTTCATAGCACTTTACTTATTGTTATGAAAAAATTAAGTAAATTAATTTATTAAATTTTAAGAAAGTAAAAAAAAGTATAATTTTTGTAGTGATTTGGAAAATTCTTTACATGGAAGGTTATTCAAAACATTAACCAATCTGAATCAAATTTCATACATACATTTGACACATTAAATAATGGCGCAATATAGTTATTCACTGAAACCAAAACTGAATTCAAAATTGTAAATTTTAAGTCTTTTATCAATATTTTGTAAAACATTTTATCGAACAATCTCAACTAATATTAATCATTATTAACAGGTTTCGCCTTTTGGACCGCAACACGTCCACATCATACTCATACATCAATAAAATAACTTTAATAATAAATGCACATGGATACAGAATGTTATGATGAAGGGACAATCTCAAATCATATCAGAAAGTGCTTCTGAATCAATCGATACCATAAAAAGTGAATCTACCTCAAAATCCCACACAATTGGCTTGTATCCTGTACCACAAAAAATATAAACATTGTACGCGAATTATTATAGAACTTTTTTACTTATTTATTAGCCCTTAAATCCAGCCACGCCTACACAATGATATTTATCAAAATGTCTTTAGCAATTATGTCTTGTTATTTGTATGCAAATGCAAATTAATGAAATGAAATTAATAATGATGGGCAAACTGACACCCAGATACATTTCAAGCAATTTAAAAGTCTTTTGAGAATCGTTTAATAACAAAAGATGTTACTATTAATCTCGTATCATTGACCTGTGTAATTTAAGTTATGAACAATTGTACAAACTGATTATACCGTCTATTAAAAATGTTGTAGCCTACGAAAATGATTATCTATTGTTTATAACTTGATTACCGTGCTAACAAGGATTAGAATGATAGAAAAATATATATATATATATATATATATATATATATATTTTTTAGGTGTTTGTATTAATTAATTAATTAGAAATTCAAAATGCGAAATGCAAAATTTTTTAAATCTTTTAATTAATTCAATTGTTAATACTCACTTGGTGAAATTAAAACAAAAAAAAAAAAAAAAAACCAAAAATAAATTATCAGTTTGCACACTGACAAATATTTAAGATTTAAATGTTCAAATGTATAATTCAGTTACGTATCCATCACATCCGAATTTTGATAACTTGAAGAGAGATTACGCTTTGAGAAAACCAAAAAAAAATTCCAATTCAAATTCCAAACTCTCGAAGGCATGGATAAGTGCACCAATGGCGTAAAGTATTATAACTTGGTGCAAATGTTTGTAACATCCAAATGAAGCTAAAATAGACTCACATTTTATTATGCCGGCCAATTCAAAATCATTACCTGTAATGTCGATGTAAATATGTCTGTTCCTCTGTGTATTCCTTCGTTTATCTGTCTATCTGTCCATAGGGCAACCAGTATAGCACCTGCTCAACTGGGTGTGGCTCATGAGATGGTCGTTGGTGATGCCGGCCATCAGGGTGCATTATGAGTTCACGAGATCGGATCCAAAGATTTAATTTGGTACCATGGGATCATCAGTTTTAATATATGCCCATTGTGGTGATATTGAGGTTGGCTTCGTGGGGGCTGTGGTGCCCATGTCACAGGCGTCGCTCGTTCAAACATATTTATATGCTTGTCGTACAGGGTGCCATTTCCCGAATAAAATGGCTAGCTGGGTAGGCTTATTGGGCTAAGGTAATCTAAGCCGAGGAGTAATTAGAAGGCTCCGAAACTTTACACCAAAGATTAAGCCATGTATATAAGGTGCGATACAGGCTTTAACTTGGAAGCTAGTCGTGACGGTAGCACGCACCCTGTGTGACGTGTCTACCAACGCTAGCGATCAAATGTACATTTGTGTACCATGCATATGAGCCTTCACGGCAGGCATGCATGTAAAACACTAACTGTATGTATGTCCATCTGTCCATCTATCCATCTGCCCATCTGTCCGTCTGTTCGTCTGTCCGTGTATGTGCAAATTACATGTCACAATTTTGTCCGTGCGTGTGCAAATTACATGTCACAATTTTGAAGATATTTTTATGAAATTTGGTACATGGATGTATTTTAACTCAGAGATGAATCCTATTGAAAATTATCAAAACCGGTTCATTTTTTCGATCACGTCCTATATAAGGACTTAGCCTTTCTTTAAAAAAATCGTTATATGGCAATAAATTACAATTTTTATTTAATACATTTTAACGTAAAGTGGATGGCAAATTTGATGCTGATTCAAATCCAGGTAAGTTGAACCTCATCTCATATAACAAAACTTTTCAATAATTTACATATTACAAATTTCTCAACTTTATTAGCTTACAATTCCCTTATTTGATCTTAATTTTATTTAGCAGAGTGATGTAACCCATTTTAGAATCGTCTCCGAGCGGCTATTAAGTTCATGTTTCTTTTGGTATAATTAAAATACAATTATTTTAATTATTTGTAGATAAAAAAAAGAAAGTAGGAAATATTTAACTTTTTTTGAATTTTTTCAAATTCTTATAACATTGGGAAGAAAAAATCTTGTTTACTTTTCAAAAAGACGGACAAAATTATATAAATGTACATTTAATGCAAGTAAATTAATTTAAAAAATTTTCATTTCAAACAAATTTAAAGTCCAACTATTTTATAAAAAAAAAATAATAAATTTATTTGCTCAGATCATTCAGAGAAAGATTTCTTTCGTTCGAAACTTATGGCCATTATATCAGCAATTGCTTGATATCATCCGATATATATAAAGCAGATTATGAAGTGAATCAAATTTCAATCTAACGCTCTAAGAGACACAGGAGAATAATAAAACCTTTAAATACTGGATTTTTGGTAAAATGGCTTTGTAAGTCACTTCTAAATGTTTCACCTGCTATATAAAAGACCGATTTGAAGGCAATTTAACTATTATCAAATTTGCATGAAAAATCGCAAACCACATTATCTTTTAAAACTATTTTATAGACTTTTTTATGTGGCCTGATATATCTACCTATTTTGAACAATCATCAAAAAAAAAATTTTTTTTTCTTCCATTTCATTGAAAACTACAAAACTGAAATTAATGAAACTATTAAGAGTGAAACTCCACTTATAGGTATATCATAAAATATGGAAAAGTTCCATTGTAAAATTAACATACTCGGGTAATCATATGGCTTTACTAAAAATTTTTCATACAACAACAGTTTTTAACTTTTGTAATAGCCACGGAGGGCTATTAAAGGAAACCACTAACAGGGTTTGTAATCGAAATACATTGTGAATCAGTTGAATCAATTGAATCGATTGATATATGCCTATAGGGTTTTTGTATCCATTTAGAGATATTTCGATGATATTTTGTAAATGAGCGCATACCGGTCGTCCCCAAAAAAATAATCGTGAATGTAGATACGATTAAACAATTCCTATGATTTTTTTCTTACGTATCATTCTACTACTACTAAACACAAGTCTATATATGAAAAAAAAAATTAACAATTTTGAAAATATTTTATAGAAGCCCAATGCATCGTTAGTATTTGATATGGAAAATAAATCTGCCAAACTTGTTTGAAAATGATTAAATTTTCTAAATAAACTTTCCATTTGAATCGAAAAGTTACAAATTTTTTCCGTCTTTGTCTGCATTTTTTTGACATTTGAAGATTATTTAAATATCGTCCTAGATCACGTACAATGCTATATGCTATATAGAATAAATCAATTGAGCGTTTTTTTTTTGATTGTGGTGGATACTCAACATTTAACTAATTGATTTTAGTTTATAAAATTTTTTTTTATTGTCATTTATCTATATGCATGTATCTATGTATGTGTGCATGTGTGCATGTGTGCATATTATATATTTATGCATTTATCAAACTAGTATTAGCGTATGACCCAGTTTGGTATGATCTCCAAAACTTCAAACAGCAAAACAAAATAAAACAAAACAAAAAACAAAACAAAGCACAAATAAAAACAGATCAAAAAATAAAACATAAAGGAGAAAGAAAAGGCAATAACAAATGCATTTGCAGAAGAAGACCAGTTTGTTACTGTGTGTTGTTGGTGAATATTTTTTCATTTTTGTCTCTTTCTGCTCTTTCTCATTTGCTGCCTGCTTTCGGTTTGCCTTATTTTCTTTTTGATTTTGCTTCTTTTTTGTTTTCATTTTATTTATATTTCTTTCTCTCTTTTAAATTAGTTGTTGCATCGCACACTGATTAACTTGTAAAAATTCATTCACACATGCTGAGAAGCAACTATTCAATTCAATATACATATACATACATACAAACATATATTGCGATATGATGCGATGTGATGCCTTAAACGAAAGGTTAAAGAACTCTTTTACTTCTTTATCGGTTTTTTTTTTCTCCTAGCATTTCTATTATCAATCTCTAACTCTTTCGCTCTCTCTCTCTCTCTCTCTCTCTCTCTCTCTCTATCTCTTTCTCTCTATCTCTATCGCTTATTTCAATGCTCTGCAATCAATTGCGTACAATTTTATGAAATCCATTGCGCATCATTCGTTTAATTGTTACCTTGAAATTGGTGCGTTATGTTTTTATATAAATTGTATACTGAATTGTGGGCAAAATAATTTCGATCAATGTAAAGGTAAAATGAATTTATAATTAGGCCGCATTATCATAATAATTTATTGAATGCTAAATACAAATTTAGCAAAAATTCCTTCCATACCAAAAAAAAAAAATTTCTTGTTATATCAAACACAATTAAACCGAGTGATATGAACAATTTGTGCAGATGTATGTAACATTCAGAAAGTTTTAAAACAGGCGCATTACGACTCACTTCCATTTTCTGAATTTGATTTCAACCTTTCTGCCCGTCTGTTATCTCTCTACATATCTCAAATGGTAACTTTGCAAATACTTTAAAAAAAATTTTTTAATAGGCGCGTTTTGATCTGGGGTAAATAAATATTTATGAGCAATGCTCTCTTTCAAATAAAAACGCTATACGAAAAAATTTTACAATTTTGAATAGTTCTTATTGGAAATGAAATGTGTAAAAATTAATAGAGATTGGTAAACTTTATGAATTTCCATTCATATAACGAACTTTTCAAAATCAATCAAACATTATACTTTTGATTTATTACTTTTTGTATTGTTCTTCACACTTTTTAACTTCTTAAGCACTTTAAATTAAGTTGTTTTCTGCATTTTTCAAATCGATTAGAACGCTTAACTTTTTTAATTCTATTTAATAATTTTAATTCTGCAAATTATGTTCAGTGAAGTTTTGAAATTTTCAATATGTTCCAAACATTTGTTATATTTACATTTATATTTGGACATGGCCAATGTTTTACTTTTTTTTTTTTTGTTGAATCATTTTATTTTGATTCATTAAATTTGTTAAATTTGCCATAAATTATGGTCCATTTTGCGCATTATTTTCTGTACTGATGCAAATTTATCCGAAAGTCCATTTAGCTGCTTGTTCAAAATTTATTTAAATGTTTGGGCTATTTGTCTCTTGAGCGAGTTGAAATTCTTCTTAAAATATGTAGAGGAATTTTCGCATTGCTGAACAATCAAAAATCGTTTTGAGTGCAGTATAATAGAAAAAATTTTTCAAAAATCTAAAAACCTAATTTTCTTTTCAATTTCTTCCAGCAATTTTGAAATGTTTTCTTAAGTTCTTTTCAATTCTATATCCCGATCAATTCCAGACAAATTGAATAATAAATCATTCATTCCTAACTTTATATTTTCAACAAACTAATTTTTTTTTTATAAAAATTATTAAATTTTGTAACGTTACACACGTCTCACATGTTACACTAACAAATTGATTCAATTGAAATTTAATGAATTGTTTATCCTAAGATGAATAAAACGAAAAGAAAAGAAAACAAAAGAAAGCAAGTACGAAAATTATATTCGGCTGGAGCCAAATCTTGGATACCCATTATCCAGATATAGTTTGATACTTTCTGGTACAGACAGTATAACAACAACAACACTATATTTATAATTATTAGATATAATTTGCATGGAAAAATTTAGAAATATTTATTGTTGGACGACAATCATTTTTATATTCGAGCAAAATTTCAACCTTCCATGTTATCTGTTGCAGCTTTTAAGTAATGGGTAAATAATTTCTAAAAACTGTAGTACACATTTAATTTTGTATAATTTCTGGTAGGCGTGGCCAATTTATATTATATTTGCATATTTATTTTGTGAAAGCGCTTTTGAAGTACGTCCAAAATTTTAAATATCGGTCTGGTTGTCTTTTTGAGGATTGGAGTAATTGAAAAATATAGGAAAAAAAGCAATAATTTAGCGTAAACGTGGTTGGCAAAACACCGTAAAGTATTCTGGCTGATGTAATTTTTGAGTAACGATCAAAAAGGTAGAAATTTTATTTTAAAAAAACCGAAATGTGGGCACATCTTTTGGCACGTGCAAAAACGTTTAATGTTTCTGCCAAATTTGATCTTGATATCCAAATTTTTTGGACCAATAGAGAGTGCCAACAATGCACACGACATAGACAGTATTCAATATATGTTTTACGTGCATACCTGCCGTGAAAGCTTGACTGCAAAAGTACACAATTATTTAATGAGCGCTAGCGTTTTTAATCGTCTACACATGGTACATGTTACCGTCACGACTAGCTTCCAATTTAAAGTATATATTGCACCTTATATATAAAGCTTAACACTAGGTATCTAAATTCGGAGACGTCTTATTACTCCTTGGCTTAGTTTGGTTAGCTCAATAAGCCTATCCAGGTACCCATTTTATTCGCGTAATGGGACCCTGCATGACAAGCTTATATATGTTTGAATGAGCAACCGCGATGTGGTCACCACAGCCCCCTCAAAGCCAACCTCAAAATCCCCACGATGAGCTATATTAAAATTGGTGATCCCGTGATACCAAATTAAATCTTTGGTCGGATCTTGTGACTCATGATGCCCCCTGATGGCCGGCATTACTAACGACCATCTCGTGAGCTACTCCCGGTTGAGCAGGTGCTTCTTGGGACTGGTTGCCCCCACACGACATAGACAGACAGACATTTTTTTCAATCGAGTCAGAATTTGAAGTTAAACAAGAATACAAATACTTTATGCGATCTCTGCTTGCTTCTTTTAGCGCAATACAAACATTATGACAAAATACTCAATAAGAGTATTTTTATACCCCCAATCTCTAGGTGGTGGGTATAAAAGTAATAAATGAAATATGAGAAAAAAAAAGAAAAGAAAAGAAAGAAAGTGAAAGAAGAAGAAAATGTCTTTAAAGAGAAAGTTACAAACAAGTCATAACTAACGCTTAGTACCACAAACTTGTCTGTGAAATCGAATGTTTAATGAGAATCCAAAAAAAATAACAAAAAAAAAAACCAAAACATAACAAAAGATAAACAAAAAATTTCACAAATTACCTTCACACATAAAAAAGTAAAAAAATAAATAAAAAATTATACTTAAATGTCATGCAAATAAAAGAATTAATTTTGTTATAAAAAAGGAAATTTTTAAGAAAACATAATAAAATTCATTTCGCAATATGATCCAATTTAGCAATGATATATTGAATATTGGAATATTGATTTATGGTTTGAAATTGAATTTAAATTAATCGCATCATGCAAAACATTAAAGTAACAAAGAATTGAAGATTTTTAGCAACTAAAGAAATATATTCATCCGTCTCGATGATATTTGCTTGGATATTATTTTTCATTGCTTGTGCTTTAATTTTTGCATTTTATTGTTATTATTGATTTTATTTATTATTTATTATTATTATTATTATTATTATTATTATTATTATTATTATTATTATTATTATTATTATTATTATTATTATTATTATTATTATTATTATTATTATTATAGTTGTTGTTGTTTATATACGCCCTCAATCTGTATTCTATTTCATTTCATTCGGCTTATCTGCTTTGCAACTTTTTAGCTTTTCAGAAAAATTATCCTCTAATATAAAATATATAAATATTCATTCATATGCATACGTAAGTACATATATATATGCATGTATGTATGCATGAATGAATGTACTTATGTATGTATTTGTTAATGTAACAATATAACACCAGTTGCCAGAGAGATTTTATCATTTTCGATAACTTTTATTGCTTTCGCTCGTGTATTTCTTGTCTTTTCGCTTATTTTCCAGTTTGTTGTTTTGTTTGTTGTTTGTTGTTGTACAAAAAGTTTTTTTACTCTCATTACTTTATTCGTTGATATATTGCTGTAGAATTGTGTTAATATGTCAAATATATATTTATAGCACATTTAACCTATATTATTATACATATATACTCACACACACACACACATACATACATACACATACGCATACGCAATGGAAGAGAGAAACCTGAAGAGATAATAATTACAATATCATCAGTTGAATTGTTAAAATTAGAAAGATTTAATGTGAAATTTTCATAATCTCTAATCACTACACGTACACACACGTACACACACTAATGGCCTATATATTTAATTTTTATTATTAATTATAATTTTATTGTATACGTTGCATTATTGAATTTGATTTACAAAAAAAATCCAATTAAAACTAATTTGGTAATAAAGCAAAAAAATATATATATATTAAAAAAAAGCAAAAACAAAACTTAAACATAAATTAAATAAAAAAAAATTTCCTTTTATTGAAACGCTAATTAATGTAAATTCAATTAAAAATACAAATTTTGCAAACATTTTGTTGAAATTTTTATACAATTTTCACTTTTACAATATGAAAAGAAATGATTATGAAGTAAATGTATTTATATGAGCATCAAAGCTGTAATGATGATAATTAATACCGTTATCAATATTACTAATATGACACGAAATACGGTTATTACCGTTACTACGGTACTTTCTATTATTGCAAAATTCTCTTCTCACAGTTTTGTTCTTATTTGATTCTTGCACATGTAAGACATACACACGCATATATAAATGTGAATGTAACTGTACATTTGATTGTTTGTAATGTAGTATAACATAACATATAACATGTAGCATAACATATAACATAGCATACTATAATAATAAAAATTATTTGCTGTAACACAAGTTACGCCTGCGCATTACGCATCACTCTTTCTATTTAACTTTAGCTTTCACTATGCCTCATTTTAATTTGCTTTTTTTTTCTTTTAACACTCAATTTATTTCTTTTACTGCCTCATTTTCTCACTTTCTTTCCTTCGTTCTTTCTATTGTGGTATGTTATATATTTTAAAAGAAACTGCGAATTAAATAAAATAAACAAAACGGTAATAATTTATATAAGCTCGTAGCGCCAGTTGAAACACAACTAAATTCTTGGTTATAATCATTCATATTATTTGTACAAGTTTAGTGTTAACTCGATTTGAGGTTGACTTAACTTAACTTGAGCTGAGCTGAGCTGAGCTGAGCTGAGCTGAGCTGAGTTGAGTTGAGTTGAGCTGAGTTGAGTTGAGTTGAGTTGTATTATGTTGACTTCTATGGCTTAATATTTGCTGATATTGGTTTATGGATTTTCATTAATATTAATTAAATAAATAAATAAAATACTCTATAAAAGAGAGAAAGAAACAGAAAAGGAAAAGCAAAGGGAGACAGAGAGAGAAAGGGAGAGAGAGAGGGAGAGAGAGGGAGATATGAGTTAAAGTAAGGATATGAAATCATAAGTTAGTACCAAAAATCGCCACAGCCAAACTGGACTTCATCTTACTGAAGGCCGGTAAATTACATGCGTATGAATGATTTTTCAATGGAATCGAAATAACCACATAAAATGTACATAAAATGGATCCATTTGAATTATTATTATTATAACTCTGCATTCTTTGTTAGTGGAAGATAAAATGAATTACTTTGAAAAATAGTTTGATGCCGCATTATAAGTGATACTGATAAAGGACTCTTTCCAAATGTTACAAACTTTATAATTAAATGAAAATTTATTGAAAATCTTTGATCGCTACAAATAAGAATGCATGAATATTTATTTGTAAACAATTGAAAATAGGTCCTCTTCAGCAAACAACCAGAGATAGGGGAAATAGAATTAAAAGATGGCATAGTGCTTTAGAGAGCAGTGAGAATGGGGCAGAAAGATTTGGAGAGAAAGTTTACATATTTACATTTATCACAAATATCTTACGATAGATTATCATTTATATTTTATGATAAAATCTATTGATGGGGCTGTATAAAGAAGTTTCCCATTCATATTGTACATGTTAGAGATTATTCTGTGAACTTTCTACAAAACGTTATATAATAATATCTTACCCATATTAATGTTACATTACATTGTTCATTATGATCGATAAAATGAGATTATTTATTAGAAAGTTCATTAAAATATTTTTCAATTACAAGTCTTCCTTGTTTTTAGGAAAAGCATTTCTATGAACGACTAATGCACATTAAATCAAAGAACAGTTGAAACTTTCACACATAACATTAACATTAACATTATTGTTATGGAGGCTCAGAGATCTATTAAACACGATTACGTGGTATATTCATTTTTCATGTAATGAAGGGTCCCAGTTAAGACGTTTTATGAATCTATATATTGAAATGTGATTTATCTAAGAATGAGAAGGACTAGAAATGAATAATTTATCGATTACAAGAAAGATAAATGGAGAGACAATTCAAATATTCCTCAAAAAAGCTTGTCTTTTTCAGAGAAAAGTTACTTCAACAAAAAAATAGTTGGGGCATCTCAAATCACTATTTTTTATAAACAAAAAATCATGTTAGTACCATAATTGGCAGAACAATTAAATGAACATTTTTGGATGTTGCTGAAGGGAAATGAATGAAAAATGAGTTTCTTTGCACGATCTATCTTTCAAATGGTTTTGTAACTGCAAGTTTAGTCATAATACTTGATCTGATAAAATATTTGCTGTTTTAGATCGATCAGCAGCCAAATTATCAAATTATCAAATTCAGCATCATTTCATATGAGGCAATTGATACATACAGTTAGTGTTTTACATGCACACCTGCCGTGATGGCTTAATTGCATGGTACACAAACGTTGGTAGACACGTCACACAGGGTGCATGCCACCGTCACGACTAGCTTCCAATTTAAAGCCTGTATCGCACCTTATATACATGGCTTAATCTTTGGTGTAAAGATTCGGAGCCTTCTAATTACTCCTCGGCTTAGATTACCTTAGCCCAATAAGCCTACCCAGCTAGCCATTTTATTCGGGAAATGGCACCCTGCACCCTGGTGATCCAGTGGTACCAAATTAAATCTTTGGATCCGAACTCGTGAACTCATGATGCCCCCTGTTGGTAACGGAGTATCAACAACCATCTCATGAGCCACCCCCAGTTGAGCAGGTGCTTCTCGGGACTGGTTGCCCCCATGGCAATTGATACAATACGATTTTTGTGGTAAGAAAATTTGACTGTTTCTATGCGATGGTCTTTATTTGAAACCTCTTTCAAATGTAAAACGTGAAAAGGCATTTCTTTGGTACTTTAATCGAAATAATAATATCATGATGATCATGATCTTAACATTTTTTATTCAAATAATTATTTCACAGTACGATTGATAAATTGTTATTGTTATTGTTATTGTTATTGTTATTGTTATTGTTATTGTTATTGTTATTGTTATTGTTATTGTTATTGTTATTGTTATTGTTATTGTTATTGTTATTGTTATTGTTATTGTTATTGTTATTTTATTGTTATTGTTATTGTTATTGTTATTGTTATTGTTTATTGTTATTGTTATTGTTATTGTTATTGTTATTGTTATTGTTATTGTTATTGTTATTGTTATTGTTATTGTTATTGTTATTGTTATTGTTATTGTTATTGTATTTTATTTTGTTATTGTTATTGTTATTGTTATTGTTATTGTTATTATGTTATTGTTATATGTTATTGTTATTGTTATTGTTATTGTTATTGTTATTGTTATTGTTATTGTTATTGTTATTGTTATTGTTATTGTTATTGTTATTGATTGTTATTGTTATTGTTATTGTTATTGTTATTGTTTATTGTTATTGTTATTGTTTATTGTTATTGTTATTTATGATTGTTATTGTTATTTATTGTTATTGTTATGTTATTGTTATTATGTTATTGTTATTGTTATTTGTTATTGTTATTGTTATTTTAGTTATTGTTATTATTGTTATTGTTATTGTTATTGTTATGTTATGTTGTTATTGTTAGTTTGTTATTGTTATTGTTATTTTGTTATTGTATATTGTTATTGTTATTGTTATTGTTATTGTTATTGTTATTGTTATTGTATGTTAGTTTTTTGTTATTGTTATTGTTATTGTTATTGTTATTGTTATTGTTATTGTTATTTTTTAGTTATTGTTATTGTTATATGTTATTGTTTTGTTTTTATTGTTATTGTTATTGTTATTGTTATTGTTATTGTTATTGTTACTATATTGCTTCTTATGTTATATCGAAATAATCGGCGATTCAATCTCAATGTAAATTTTTGACTGATCATCTATTCTCTATCTATTTATAAAGTATGTAAAACGTTCATAATAATAAATGATTTCTGCAACAAAATCTTAAGCATTCAAAGATCAACTTTGTATATATTCAAACTCAATAACTCAATAAAACAATAATTATTGTGACTAAAAAAAATGGAATTAATAAAGAGGAAGGAATGCAGATCATTCAGAAATATATCAAATATACAGGTTTTGTTAAATACAGATTTCGCAAATTGTAGAAGAAATTTTCCATAAACTTGAAAATTATGATTTAAAAAAAAAAAAGTCGATATTGTGTGGTATAGTTAATCTAAACCATTTGAATGCCATTACTATCAATTACGCTTTCATCTCACATACTCTTGTATTTATGAAGTTCAATGACACAGTTAATGTATGTGTTGAAGGTTTCTCCAAACGAAATATAATATAAAGAGTATTTATTCAATACGCTCATCGACATCAATAGTTTGCCTTGCACTTGTACATTGCATTCAACTTGAAGCATTTTATTATACGTTATATGCGGTATAACATGTTTTTGATAATGTATATAACATCGAAATATATGAAATAATATATGAATAATTTTTTTGAATCAGTTTAAGACGATTTATCAGTATATTTCTATTTGTCAAAGTGCCTGCATATTTATTTAAGACTTGTTCATGACTTATTAATTAATAATCGAAATGTTTTGTTCAAATTCATTCAATTACATGAAAATGAACATGAAAGATGACTTGCACTTGAATATAAAGTCTTCACTAAGATTGATATTCGTTGCATTGTTGCCAATCTAAAAATATTTTTCCATTTTATATACGTAACGTACCCTTTGATAGAGAGTACTACTCAGCAAAGTTTTTAGAATAAAACTAACTAGATATGTAGATGTGGATGAAAGGAACTTTGCTTGCTAGTGATAGTCACATGAAGCTAACTCAAAAATGATACAAGGGGCCCTTAAAATTTATGATGTCGTAGCATCAAATTAAATTTTTAATCCGAATTCATGTACGTAATTTAAAATTTGATGTATACGATTCCATTAAATGTAAAGCTGCTGCTTCTCGGTATGAATAGAAATCATGAACTTTCATAAACGTACCAAATTTTAATGTATAAATTAAGCGCATAAGTTTTTATAATTTTTCCTTCTCCATGTAAAGCCATTCTTGATATTCCAAAGAGAATGCCAAGCGCAGAATATAATATTGACCGAATGAATCTCTATGTAAAATTATCTTTACATTTCACTGCATTTTCCATAAACAATTTTTCCATAAACTATTCGTTTATAACAGACTTTTTCGAAATATTGAATCTTTTCACTTTCTTTACTTTCTATAAATTTGCTTAATTTTTATGTGCTTTTCTTTTTCGTTTGCAGCTCTTTTTTTTTGGGATTTTCTTTTTTTCTTTTTTTTTTTTTTTTTGTATCGTTTTAATACACACGTAATATTGGACCCGACCGATTATAACGGTATTACTTGTTTATATATATAAATGTTTATAAATACTTAACAGTACATTACCGTTATGCCAGTAAATTAATATTTTCGTGTGCATTGAATTTTTATTGAAATTTATTTATTTACCTGCTATTTTTTGTTTCGTTTTTTTAAATTTATATTCGTTTTTTTCTACTAATAAGCCAACGAATGCCTGAATGATTCAATTGTTGCCATCAAAAAGAAAGTATCTCTTGAATTGTTCTCATATATTTTAAGAAATTGATGACAATCAATGGACGATTATTTCATTCATGTGTCATACATTTATTAGAATTGTTCCCTGTAATTTTGAATTTTATCAATTTAAAATAAAAAATTTAATATTTAGTTTAGAGTCATATGCATTCAGTTCATAATGTGATAATTCTTTTTTTCCAATTTTCAAGAGAAGCAATGTAAATTTTTTTATTTTTATTTTTTGACGAGTAATAAATTCAAAATAATAAAATGCAAAGTTCTTCTCAATTTTTATGACGCTTATGCTATTTAATCTATTGTCAATGCCAACGCACGTCCATAGAACTTTTCATGGTCAATGTTAAATTGAAAGGCAAACATAAAATTTTCATGACCAACATAATGTTTAAAGTAGATAGACAGACAAGTGGACCTTAAATACAGACATATGCAGATGCAGATGCAAAAAATTTGAACTTGATTTGATTTGAAGGTCACTCATTCAATGATTAATTCATTTCTCTAGCCAAACTTAATATTTGGTCTTTTTGTTTTTTTTTTTTTTTTTTTTTTTTTTGAAGAGAACTTTTCCTTGCTCCATGCATTGTTATTAAGTCTCGCCCAATTTTCATAAATAGTTTTTTTATTTTAAAAATTTTATCGAAATAGTATAAAAACACGTCACAATAAATGTCACAATATGCCGCATTTAGAATTCAACTTTGTATGTGATACTGACTGGAACAAAATCACAAAAAAAAAAAAACTAAACATGAAACAAAAAGAAGAAGAAAAAAACAAAACCGAAAATAAGTAAGTAAATAAGTAAAATTGGTTATAGCCGGATACTGAATATCTTTATATCACAACATCACTTATTATGAAATTAAAAAGTAACAATATTTCACGAATTTTATGAATGACAAGATCGTTATTAAGGATGAGATAAGTTCGATTTGTTTTAATTGTGCTAAAAAATATTGAAAATTTACAATTTCTTTGACATAAACTGAATTTCCAAATTGAGGCATTAAAATGGTTCGATTCTGCCCATTAATCTATGGATTAAAATTATAAATTGCTTATCATCCGTGCCGATAGGCACTAGCTCAACTGAAAATGAGTAAAGAGCGGGTCTTTGGAATCAACCGACTTTTGATTCGGTATCACAGAATAACCAATTTTAATAACGCCCATTGTGGGGATTTTGGAGTTGGCTTCGTTGGCTTCAAAATTGTGATGCTCACAATGCTGTCGTTTGTTTGAAAGTGCAGGGAACCATTTCCTTAATAAAATGAATAGTTGACTGAACTCCTAAACTAAACAAATTAGGCCTAGGAATTTTGGAAAATTTCGAACCTCTTTACCAAAGGTAAGCTTCGCATATAAGCGTAAAAACTGTATTACTGTAAAACTGCCACGTAATTAAATTATCATGGCAGGTGTGCACTTTGAAAATGTAAAATTTCGTAGATATATGGAAAATTCGACTTACATCCATTTAAAAAATAATAACTGATACTTAGTAAAGTGAGTTTAAAAAAATTTTTGGCCAATTTTTATAAAAAGATTCATTTAAAATTGACTTTTTTTTCTGGCATCCAACTTAACTCATCTACAAAATATATCACAACAATTCATTTACATCACGCATCATGTTGCGTACGTCAATAATGACGTTCATACATTTGCTATTGCATAATTGGAATGCCTTTAAATATCATTGACGCTCATACTCTTATTTATTATTGATTATTTGTTATTTATTATTTAAATATTTAAATAATGTAATTTGGTAAATTTCCATGTGATATTCATCAATATTGACATTATTAGAACGTTATTAACTTTACTGAATTATTTGTATAGCATACAGAAGGCCAATTATTGACTTTTTCGTATGAATGCTCATGACAGCAAATAGGTATAATATTTATAATCTAAAATTATTCGATGAAGGAAATATAACTAATTCTGAAAATTTTATTTATTATGCAATCTAAAAGCAACTTTTTTATCTAAACCTTTGGATATTTAACATGATTTTTATAACATTAAAAGGCAAGACAAGAATGTTTCAGTTTGTAGGAAAATGAAAATAGAAATTGAGAACAAATTTTGATAAGTTTTTAGTCAAATATGTATATGACCAATGTCGATTATTTAGATTATTTAAATCACAAATGGAGCTCTCACATCCAAATCAAATACGAATTATTTCATAAGCCACAATTCAGGCTGATCGTGATATTTGAAGTGTAAAGTGTATGTATTCTTGATCAGCATTAAAATATCTGTCTGTCTGTCTGTATGTCCGCCTGTTTATCTGTTGTAAACATTCCATGGCCGTAAAATTTGAGATATCGAGCTCAAATTTAGCAGGAACATGAACAGTTTTTGTATGCAGATTGAAATGGAAATTATTGGGAAACGCTCAAATTATATGTCCACAGTGAGAATATCTCCATTTTTTTAAAGTAAAAATTTTTATATTTCTTATTCACAATTCAAAAATTATTATAAATGGAAAGCTAAAATTTTGACCAAGCTTACCAAAAATTATAAATCATTAAACTTTTGCATAATGTTCAGATTGCCTTAGGCTTTAATTGATTAGTTATTGCTCATGTAAATTAAACAATATCTGGATGATGGCCCAGATTTGCCTGGGTCTGTCTATCTGCTATATATATAAGAAAAATCAGAGAAGAAAAAAATGAGAAAGGAAAAAGTTGTGCCGTCTGTGTGTCTGGACGATCGATGGATGTATATGTAAATATGCCGCCTCAGCCATAACTTTCTCGTATATTTCGACTATTACTCTCAAATATCGTTTGACACAATTCATACATAACACACATACCAAATCAATTTATATGTAGTCGTGTATAACGTATAAATTTAATAAAATATTAGACAATAAGAAGGTTGTGTCGTCAAATTGGCGATGTTCTACATTTTCTTTATAGTTTTATTTGCCTTTTATATTTATTTCTGTCTATTTCTTTTATTTACTCTCTCTAGTTTTATGAAATGCCTTAGTGAATAAACTGTGTCAAATAAATATAACAAATATAAATAAAAAGACTAATGGGAAAAAAAAGAAAAAGAAGAAAATACAACAGAAAGAAAAAGTAAGCATAAATAAAATATAAAAGCAAACAAGTACGAGAATTATTGTTGGTCATGGCTGCCAATTTAGATGATAAATTTATTGTAATAACGTAATGTTTTTAGATTATTTTAATAGAAAGGAGCATTTCAAAACATTACAACAACAATCTTTTATTACAGTCCATTTTATATGCCACAAAAATATTTTGGTAAACTTTTGTAATCGAAAATAAATTAAGGTTCATTCTTCATAGAAACGTTTTAATGTGATTCAAAAAGGTGGCCCCAAAAAGGTAGCCCCAAAAAGCTAGATCCAAAAAGATGGCCTCAAAAAGTAGCCTCAAAAAGTCTTCTAAATATCTAAATCAATTTTATCTAGGAATTTTATCTGTTTTATTGTATGGACTTTGCATGAATTCTAAATTAGTTTTTCATATATGAAGTTTCTTATTATGAAGGAGTGGCTTCCCGTCCAAATGATTTCATTCAATCGTCACTTTCCAGAGCACTCATCTTATCCATGAAAAGAAATCTCATTCAAGAGTAACACATTTAATTAAAATGTTGCCAAAAGTGTTGTGCCTTCAACAAAATGTTGAAATCACAAAAAGAGACACCTAACAACGATTTAACAATCGATTTATTTTCAACAATAAATCGTTTTGTATAATATGTAATATGTGTACAATGTGTAGTAGTGTAGGGTACAAATAAAATATTAAAACAAGTTTATAATTTATTTTTATTGTTTGTTTTATTTTTCTTTTTTTTCTGTTTTTAGTTTTTTTCTTACATTCTTCACTTAATAATCGAATGGCACAGGAACAATCGAATGGCACATGATTACAAAAACTACACAATTCATATGCTCATGCACATAGGCATATTCACATTTATTTTTATCCAATAATTCTGAATAGTTGTTAGTTGTTATAAAAGTACTTGTGAAGGCATTTGGTGTTGTAGTGTTGCTGTCTGTCTTATTTTGAGGATAATGACGATGCTTTTACTTTACTATGCCATTCGTTGCTCCTTTCTCTCTTCATCTATCTCTCTCTCTCTCTCTCTCTCTCTCTCTTTCTCTCTGTCTCGCTTCGTCTTTTCTTCTTAAAATTTTTCTTCTTCATTTTCATGTGTGTGTGTGGATGTATATATATATATATATATATATATATAATGTGTGTGTGTGTGTGTGTATGTGTGTGTGTGTGTGCTTTTCTTTTATTTTTATTATTATTATGATTATTATGCATTCCTGTTTTCCTTTTGGTGATTTTTCATTTTTTTGCTTTTTTCTTGTTTTTTTTTTGGAAGGAAATATTAAGAGAAAGTTTGAAAAGTGGTAGTCTGCTGAACAGGTGGTGTGGCGTGGTAGGTGTGTTGAATATTTTTAAATTTTATTAAGTATTATAATTATTGGGAATGTCAGGCTATACGTGGCCAAAACAAATGCTAGTACAATTTTTATACACATACGCATTTCAGCCAATTAAGCATAAATATTGTGAATGAATGAATCCTGAATTGAAACTAATAAAAGAGATTCACATATACATTTATGCATATAAATAATAACGGTAAAATCTCTCACAATACATTTTAGAGTATTCGAGATATTCGTTTAAATATTTACAATTTATTTCTGTGTATCACACATCAAGTTTATTCTCCTCTTTTCATTTTCCCGGAAATTTTACTCTACTTATCCTAACATCATTTCTATTATAAGGAACATTAAATTAAGTGTAGAGCATTGTTCATCAATAGAAGTAAAAAAATGTGAAATAGATTCAATCTAAATCCAATGCAGGTTTTCTATCTTTTTAATTAACTGTTTAAAGCAATGCATTTAACTGTTTAATGCAATGAATGAGAAAAATTGGACATATCCATCAATTTCTCCTTCTACTCTTTGCTTTTTCTTTTCTTTTTCATTCATGAAACATACGATTTTCTGTTGAAGATATTTCGCACCATTCATCCAAGAATATTAAATGCAAATTGAAATATTAAACAACAATGATTGTGCAAAATTTGGCACTAGATCGATCCATTAAACGCTTGATTGGATACGCCTATCTCTCGCGCGATAGTTTTAGAAATCTTACAGGCCTTCTGAAATAGCATTTATCTTAATTTTGCATAATTGCTGTTGACTTTTTTTTTGAGTACAATTTCGAGCAGCTTCAATGCCCTTAATCATTTTGATTTATTTTTAATGCTTTATCTCAATTGTACTTACTTTGTCTTTAATTGTTTTTTTTAATTATATATTTGGTTTGGTGGCGTCTTATCCATACTTTTGTTTATTTACTTCAATTAATTTATTGTAATTTAATAATTAATTTGATTTTATGCAATTTTCAAATTGTTCTACAAATCACTATGAAATTGACATACATTTACAAAATATTTATGTTTCATACTTCATGGCCACTGTCTCATGCATTTTGTTGCTTCTCTCATGCATGCATGAACAATGTCTCATCACAATTTTCTAACGAGAAAATTTTTCATGCTTCAAGCAATTTTCAAGCGTTTCTCATTTAAAAAAATTTTTATTACAACATGTGCATATGAATGTATAAATATTTATGGTCTCTTTCTCTTGCTTACTCATTTCCACGCTATTTTACTAACTGACTCTCTCGGCTAACTATTTTCTCTCTCTTCATATTAAATCAAAAAATGTTAAATGAAACTTTGTGAAAGAAGGTGTGACATTGAATGTTGACTTAAAGTGAGAGAGATATAAAGTTGGAGAGAGAGGAAGAAGAAGAGAAGTGATGTAAAGAGAGCCGGCATTTTAAGTAAAATGTGTATTTCAAAAAAAAAAAAAATGGTGCCTACGAAAACGGTAACGAAAACAGCAACGGCAACTTCTCACAATCAAAATCAAAAATCAAGTTTAAAATCGGCCACATCTTCTCAGGAACCAAACACCACAATAGAACAATCGTTTGTATACATTTATACATATTTACACACACACAACACACACACGCACATACACACGCATATGTATCGTTTAGAATGTATTTGATATTCGATACTAAGGTCCTTCTACAACAACAACGAATACATTGAAGAGAGGAATTGTGAGTGCACGAGTCACCAGACAAACGTTAAAATCTCTTCGCCATACGATTTTGTTAATTAATTTATTTATTTATTTACATATGTTTTGTAGAAATTATTAGAATTATTAGAAGGAAAAAAAAAACACCACAAATGATGAATATATTTATAATTTTCAAAAAAATTCTTCCCTTATGATTTTCACCTTTGTTTTTCTTTGTCCCTTTTTTGTTTTCTGTTTTTTGCTTATTTTTTCATTTTTCTTTTTTTTTTTTTTGGTTCGGTTTATTTGGCTTCAGTTATTGTACTTTAAAAATTTTCTCTATTTCTTTATTTATTCATTTTCTTATTTTTTTGTCCATTCATTTATATTTATAATCCAAAAAATTAAAGCCCAAAAATGTTTGATATGAAAGCTACAAAGCAAAAAAACACTTTTTATTATTAATTCTGTGATTGAATTATCATTAAATTCAATTTCACATAATAATATTATGAACTAAATGCTAATGCCAACTTCAACTTTGTAAGAGGAATTATGTGTATATTTTGTATTTTACTTTATATTTTCATCTTTAGTAGAATAATAATTATTAATAATTGAAATTTACATTTAAATGATTCAAACTTCTAATGAATGCCACAATAAATGTATTATTTGTAACAGTTTTTTGTTATGTTTTATAATGTAACAGTTGAAGAGGGGCGCAAGCAAATGACACGGAATTATTTTACTCAAATTACTCGTAATTAATCTACAAGATATATCACACTTTAACAATGCAGCCCAATTAATTATTCATAGAATACTAGCACCAGTACTATTCAATTAGTAAATGACTCAGCTAAGCCAACCTAACTAGAAGCATTAGCCTAAACAAATTTAGCTTAGTTATTACTCAAATAGCTAGCCAACAACGTAATTTAATCTAGTTCAGCGCAAGCAATAGCAAGTTATTACAGTCCTTATTAATAAACTAGTTCAACAGTTTAGAAAGCTCAAGCCCAAGACCTAATCCTAACTAATCTAGCTAGCAGTTTAGCCTAAATCACAATTACGTCTAGCTAGCCAGCAACACTAATACCGGGCCCAGATAAGTTAGCCTAAATAAACCTACGCTCTACAACATAGCTCAGCCAACACACCAATACTTAATCTAGTTCAGCCAGCTTTAGCCTAATAACCTAGTTACTAGCTCAGCCCAACCACCTACTGAATCTAGTCAGCCTAGTTAGCCTAAATAAGCTCGCTCTGCTAGGCAGCATAGATCAGCCCGTTTAGTTAAATAAACTACTCAACTAGTCAGCCATTATAAGCTCAATACTAACCCAAGCCAACCTAACTCAACCTAGCTCAGCCCAGTTTAGCCTAAATAAACCTCGCTCTTCCTAGCGCAGCCTAGATCAGCCAAGTTTACCCTAAATAAGCTCAGTCTGGCTCAGTTTAGTTTAGCTCAGTCTAGCTCAGTTTAGTTCAACTCAGTCCAGCTCAATATACCATATTACACATGATTGGCACCTAATAAGGTTCCATTTTAATGGTCACTTATTGTTGTACCCTCAAATAATTTTTGACACACTCACAAATCGAAAATTCAAAACTTCTCTAGATAGATCCCTCTTTTTTATATTAATAATGAAATTTTGGCAATCAATGAAAGTTTACAATGTTAAGGATCAAATTTATACATCATTACCATTCGGAAAATATCTTTGAAATTGTGTAATTTTCATTTCTAATCACGAATATAAGAATGAAATAGGAAAGATTAGAAATAGAATAGAAATCTATGACCATATTGCAAACATTTGAATGAAATTAATATAACACCGAAAAACTATGCGCGCGCCTAAGTCTTAATTATAATATATATATATATATATATATATATATATATATATATATATATAAAATATTTTACTGATTTTCTAAGAGCGGAAGAAACAATTTTTTTTTGGCGATTTGCTTGATGGAAATGACTCGGCCAATTTATATAAAATGGGGTTATATTATATTTCTTTGTTTTTGTTGTATGAATATCGCTATAATTTAGTTGTTACTTTATGATCCTTATTTATTGTTTATTGTTTATTGTTTATTATTATTATTAATGTTTTTGCATTTCCATGTTAAATATTAATCATATTTTAATAAGCTGCAACATTTACAACATCTACCTTTGTCTGCGTCCGTCTGCCTTTCTTTTTTTGTTAGCCATAACTCTACTTTGAACTAATAATTATGAAAATTCAAATATGAAAAATTTACGCACACACACACACACACACGCACACACAGAGGCATAAAAGAGAAGTGAAAGAAATGAATGAATAAAAATAGTCGAGGTAACTGTCGAGGAATGTCGAGGAATGTGAATAAAATATAGAATGAAATGTTCAGATGAATGAAGATTTATGCATTGCCCCAAAAATGCATTTGCCACAGAATATAGAAAATAACAAATAAATAAAGAGAAGGAAAGGGCAATTTTCTATTGAAAAATGAATTTTCATCTTTATTGTAGTAAATTATACTCAAATCATTTCTAGGAAAAACAAAAGGACAGGCCAAAAATGAAATTTTAAGTTAAATTTTTTACTTAAATTTTCTACTGCTGCCTTCTAAAAAAATTACTTTATTTTTTCTTTTACATTTAAGCATTTCAACGATAATTAATTTTTTAGCCAGAAATTTTCCATAACTTTATAACTTTTAATAGCATTTCATTTTGAAAAAAACATTTGCATCTCATGACATTTCAATTTAATTTTATTTAAATTGCATTTTTCATTTCATTATTTCTCACTTTTCATATTCAAAATATTTTCATATAAAAAATATCACTAATGTAACACATTTATGCTGCCATTTTAAAATTCTCTCATTGTTACATAATTTTTTAATTGTACAGAAAAATGGAAACAAATAAATAAAATAAAGGAAAAACAAAGAGCAAATAGCAAAGTTATATATAAAAAGAAACAAAAAAATTAATAATAATAATAAAAAACTTAAAATTAAGTTAAATTTGACAAAATTTAATAAATCAATAAATAAAAAAAAAAAAAAAAAAAGAGAGAAAGAACGAACCATTTGAACGTCTCTGTTTTATATTCTTGAATTGTAAAACAAATAAATAAATCATATTTAATTGATAATTTTCCATTTTGATTTGTAATTTATACAAATTTTTATAAATTATTTACAAACATTCTAAAAATTTTTATTTCATTTCATAAATTTTCACTTTTCCAATAATATTTCATCTAACTTGAATACTTTAAGAAATACTTTAAGAAATATTCATTTCATTTCACTTCATTTCATATTTTTTCCCTTTTTGCTTAATTTCGTTGATTTATTTTCTTTTTTTTTTTTTTTTTTGCTTTCTTTTTGTTGCTATTTTATTTAGCATATTTTACATATTTGATATATTTTATATGAAACACTTGTCTTAATTGATTAATGCAATGCAATGCAAATGCAAATGCAATGCAATGTACGTGCAACTTATGGATGCGACATTATTCTTCTCTCTGTTTGCTAAACTGAACAAATTGAAGGGTGCCACTAAGATTTTAATACCCAGCAAAATATTATTCATATCTTTTCTTATTAATATTACGACAGAAAAAGAACAAAAGCGAGAAGAAAAATGTTGAAGAAAATTAAGCAGAAGACAAAAGGAAGAAGAAAAATTATTCTCAAAATTATTTGTAGGCCGCTTTTTTAATAACCTCTCGTTATGGCCTGCGCATTACAATCAACGTTTCTTTTTTTTTTTTTTTTTTTTTTATTTTCATTTTCATTTTCATTTTACTCTGCCTAATGATAAATATGCTAATAAAAAACAAAAACAACAAAATTTAAAAGTACCCTTAGCCATTTCATTCAGCCACATTATCCAACCCTTAAATGGAAGCACGAACATTGATTCAGCAAATTTATCGTTCAACCATTCAATCATTTAATCATTTAAAGCATTCATTTTTTGGGATTTTTTTTTTTGGTTTTTTTTTTTTTGGATTATTAATGCAAATATAAATTTATTGTTTTCTTCTCAAATATTTTTCATTAATAAAATTAATTGTAATAATTTCATTTAAATTAATTAAAATTATAACAAATGATTAATTAAATCTATTATATTCCAGTGACTGTCTTTTTAAATGATTTTTCACAATAAACTAAAACTTTTTGCATATTTTCCATTTTCCATTTTCTTCTAATATTTTATTAATTTTAGCATGGTTTTTCTTATTTTCAAATATTTACTCCTTTTTCTTGTTTTTGTTTTTGTTTTGTTTTTTTTTTATTGTATCCACTACTTCATTTGTCCATTACGCTTTTAACAATTTATAGCAACATTTTTTTTATGCCATATTTTTCTATTGTTTTAACTGCTATTTAATGAATACATTTTAGTTGGCGCGTGCGCCAACTAATTTATTAATCATCATATTTATGCAATATTTACTCTAATAATTTTATACAATAAATAACACATAAATATTTATAAAAAAAACAACTATAATAATAATACTAATAATAATAATAATAATAATAATAATAATAATAATAATAATAATAATAATAATAATAATAATAACAAAGAAAATCTAGAAAATGAACAAAACAAGTTTATTAAGCCACAAAAAATGTAATAAAATAAAATTCAATAAAAAATTATCCTTGTAATTAAAATTAATTAATTAATTCATCAATTGAATTATTTTATATGTATTTTCTGAAGGTAGGGCCGATGTCCTAAAAAAATAATTAAACGATGGACTTAATAACAATATTAATAACAAAATGAATTCAATGATCTCGATGTTTTGGATGAAGAATACTAAAATTATAATTATAAATCAGCAAGATATGTCTGGAATTTAAAATAAAAAGTCTAGAAAACTAAAGTGCTAGAGAACTAAAGTTCTTAAGAAGTAAAGTGCTAGAGAACTAGAGTACTAGAGAACGGGAATAGTAGAGAACTAGAATACTAAAGAATTAAAGTGCGAGAAAACTAGAGTACTAGAGGACTAAAGCAGTAACGAAATAGAATTTTTAAGAACCAGAGTACTAGAGAACTAAAGTATTAGAGAACTGGAGTAGTAAAGAACTAGAGTGCTAGAGAACTAGAGCGCTAGAGAACTAGAATTCTTGAGAACTAGAGTACTAGAGAATTGGGGTAGTAGACAACTAGAATATTAGAGAACTAAAGATCGAAAAAAACTAGAGTATTAGAGAACTAAAGCAGTAACGAACTAGAGTTCTTAAGAACTAGAGTACTGGAGTAGTAGAGAAGTAGAGTGCTAGAGAACTGAAGTAGTAGAGAACCAGAGTACTAGACAACTAGATTTCTTAAGAACTAGAGCACTAGAGAACTAGAGTACTAAAGAACTAGAGCAGTAAAGAACTAGAGTTCTTAAGAACTAGAGTTCTTAAGAACTAGAGTACTAGAGAACTAGAGTTCTAGAGAACTAGACTTCTTGAGAACTAGAGTACTAGAGAACTGGAGTAGAAGAGAACTCTAGTACTCTAGAGAACTAGTTCTCTATTACTCTAAAGGACTAGAGTACTAGATAACTGGTGTAGTAGGGAACTAGAGTTCTCGAAAACTAGTGACATTTTTAATTTAATCAAATACAAAATAATGCTAAATTCATTTGAAATGGCGTAAATTAGAATTCACTTTAAATCAACAGAAGCGCAGAAGCAAAAGTGGCATCTTCTTTCTGGTAAATCCGAATCATCATTAATGTAATGATGATTTGGATACATAACATTATGCATATTGAATATCCCAAATCCAAATAACTTTTTCTTGATAATATTGGATACAAGAATTCGTATTTTGAAATGAATGAAGAAAAAAAATTGTATTATTTGAAAAAATAGTTGAAATTTTGTAATATTTTCTTTCGGTTTTCAGGTAAGTTCATCATCAGCACATTAAATCTATGTGGGCAGAGCGTATAGAGTTGAACCATATTTTGAACTATCGTCTTGGTGTAAAATGGCATTAATTTTTTATGAGAACTTTTATTTATTATAATCTTAGAACTTCTTAAAGTTAAATTAAGTTCAGAATATTGCTTTAATAAAATTTTGGATCAAAATTTGGATTATCATTTATGAGGTTTTTCAAATGTGAATTTTGTGTATAATTTTGTAGTATAATGTGAATTAATATAATGAATAATAATAAAATTCTAATGGCGTTGAAATTTTATTATGAAATAAAAATCATTAAGCCGATTTTATTTATTTACTTTTAGAAATGTCGTTAAAGCTACTAATAGCAAAAAAACTTGAAAAATCGAAAAATATCAAGCTTATTGTCTTATAATTTGAAATATACATAATTCACACTTTCTGTTCCATAATTACGTATTGAATATTGAAAGACTATAAGCCTTAGAGAAGAATCTTAGCGCCCCTTTATAATAAAATTTTCCTAAAAGGTTATGTTTAATTTTTTTTTCTATAAATTATAAAGAAAAATTTATATATGTCCTCCTTTTAATAAATGTTCGCTCGCGTAAAAGGTTTGGCTCCCGTGGTTTAAAGCTGAACTATGCTGAAAATTTCTTAGAGATACCTTTAAAAGCACACAAAAAAAAATTTTCAATTTTGAATAACCAGGATTATTTTTTTTTTTTGTTGTTATCCATTAAGCATATCCTCACTTTGTCAAAGTACGAGCAAAAAGCTCGTACTCCCGATATATATGGAATTTTTAATTGACGTAGCGAAGTCTATACGTTTACGCCTCTAAAAGAGCCTTCTAACAGAATAAGCCCATTCAATATTCATTGGTTTCAAAATTTGAAAAGAAAAATCCACCAGAAGGATAATAAAAAATTTTATGTCTGGATGGTGAGTACCAAGCGATTGACTTAAGTCACATCTTTTATATTATTTTATTATTTTAAATGCATATAACATTCATCTAAGCATATTTTTCATTTTAAAGGTTACAATTTTATGCGTCTGATGTCTCTGATGTCTAGGCTTTTAACATTTTCTTCTTTTTTAATTGTGTCTAAAACGCTTTTATAAAATGCTCTGCATTTGAGTATAAAGCAACTTTAAGCAATTTAAGAAATTTAAACGGTAGAAATTTCTAAAATAACTTTTTAAGCTTTTCTTGAAATCAGAGAATTTAAACTGAATTGCTTATTATTATTGATAACAATTAAACTTTAATTAATCAGTTGACCAAATAAACTTAAAGACTTATTCAAAGCGCTATGCACAACTTTTACTGTTAACATAAAAGTAAACTTATGAAGTAACCGAATTAACCGAAATAACAGAAATCTGAAATTAACAGTATGTTATAAGTTAAAGAGAGAAGCTTTTACATTTTTACGTAGTAAAGACATTTTTACAAAGTAAAGCCCCTCAAAAAAATGTATGAGCGCCTGATTAAAAAAAATAAAAATATATATAATAGCGGACGAACACTTTTTAAATGTTCTAATTTTTATATAAATTTGCAATAATGACCAGAAATAAGGTCAAAATATTTATATATTCTTTTGCTTTTTTGTAATTTGCTTTTCTTATAAATTAATTTTAATATGTTACTTTTCTTTTAACATTCTTCACATTTTGTTATTGCAAATAAATGTGCAATAATATTACACAATATTCATTAACATATAAAGTGAATAAATATAAAGCTGAATATTCATATAAGAGAAAGAAAATAAATGCATACGTTTTATGCCTTTCAGTATAATAAAAAAAACCGTATAATAATAAATTGCAATAAACAATTGTTTAAAAGGATGAATATACATGAAATTTATGTATAAACTAGTAACTAGTAAACTAGTTGGTTGGTAACCAACCTGACATGGTTGCTATTATATTCGCTTTTCGTAGAGTGTTTTGGGATTTTGCATGTTATAGTCTCTTTGGATTAAAATCATTAAATGAATAGTACGGCAAATTATTATTTAATGAGCTTAATCAAAAAAAGTAGGGGGAAAAACCGAATAAAAAAAAAATTAAAAATAAAAAACCAAGAACAAGTAAAAAACACTAGAAAAGGAAGTAAGAGAATGATCTTTGATTTATGCTGAATCACGAGTACACACCACCCAGATGAAATCGTTTATATCTGATGTTCATCAGATTTGTTCGTTGAAAATGTACGAGAAACTTTTACATCCTTGTTAAATACCTTTTAGCTTCCTTTTAAAGATTAAAAATTAGTATTTTAAAGATTATGATGATATATGGGTCTATATTAATGTAAAAATTAGGCTTAAGGGGATCTGGATATATTTCCGATATCAAATTAAAGTAACAAAGTAGGGTGATAATGTGTTAAAGTTTTAGTTAAAACGAACCAAAAACGACAATCACGATTATACTTTCAGTTTATGGTACGTTATGGGTGAATCTCTGAAACACTTTCGCTCGTTCGGTTTTTTCCTTCTGCCTCCGTTTTTTTTTTTTTTTTGGGTTTTCACAATATCAACCAGCAGGCAAATAATAGCAAAAATTTCTGAAGAATTTTAACTAAATAATTCAATGTTTATGTTCAATCAATTTTGAAATATTTATCACACACGGTAAAGCGGATAGAAGGACAGACGTATAGACACCTTTAAATGGATTCACTAATATCAGGCTAATACTAATATTTTACACATATATAAATGTATGTACATATAATTTATGATGTTCTCTTTAAAAGAGTTTTTATTATATGAAACATTTTAACAGAATTGAATTGATCAGCAAGTTTTCAATTGTTATTCATACAAATAATCACATTCATAATTTCATTGGACAGAATTCTACATGCTCTATGATTTGTTGACATTTATTAACTCAGCCTTAAATTAATATTTAATATAAAGAATGAAACTAATGTTAAATATAACAAAGTTACATTTTTTTACAACTCTCTCTGTTACATCTCACTGTTAAAATGCATTTATACTTTGCTGTTATTTCTTGTTTCTTGTTTCTCGTTTCTCGTTTACTTCTAAATGTAGTGCAATGTCTATTACAACAACAACAAATGTAATAATAAAAAACTATATATATTCACGCATGTACATACATGCATACATGCGATCTCTACTGCTCCAAATGTATGTATGCATGTATATACGTATGTGTATATATATATGTATGTGTGTCCATTTGTATATGTAAACATGCATTGTCTTTAAAAATTATGTTAAATTATGAACAGAATAACGGATAAACAGATCAACAGTGTAGCGAAATGGGCAAAGTAACGGAATAACAGTTTAACAGAATAACAGAATAACAGGCTAACGGTGTAACTGTTATTTGTCGTGTGATTTACTTCTCGTCGTGCTGGCATACATTTCATCTTTGTTTTTGTTTTCTATTCATTTCTTTTCTTTTTCTTTGTATCGTATATGCCGTTTTTTCCACACAATGTACATTATCGAAGCAGTAGAAGAAGCAAAAGTAGCTGAAGTAGCAGAAATAGCAGGAGTAGAAAAGCAGTAGAAGAAGCAGTAGAAGAAACTAAAGCTTCACACACAAATAACATATAAATTTGTTTGCTTGATTTAACGTTCAGTCTTATAACAGCAAGCATACTTAACAGGTGGTATGTTCAATTTGTTTTTCTTCTATGTAATCATTTTCGAATTTTGTAAAATTGCATAACTGTTGTTAGTAATTTAAAAAAATAGAAAAAAAAACAAACATTAAACAAAAAAAAGAAGAAAGAAACGAAAAAATTTACAGAAAAATTTTGCAAAAAGGCAAAGATTATTGAAAAATCATAAAAGAAAAGAAATTCGAAAAAATCAAGGGAAAATAAGTCAAAAAAGGAAATAGGTAAAAATAAAAGTATAAAATAGTAGAAAAATGTTAAAGGAAACTAACAAAGAAATTATTGTTGTGATTAATTTATTTTCCTCTTTTTGGGTTTTTTTTTTTGTTTTCATAAAACCAAACAAAAGAAGACTGAAAATATGAAAACAAAACGGAACAAAATGAAATAAAATAAAACATGATAAAACAAAAACAAACCTTAATGCAAAACAAAATAAATAGCAAGAAAATAACGCATAAAATAAAATTGAAACTAAACAAAAACAAAATCAAAAAAAGAAAAAACGCAAAAAAAAAATATTAATAAATAAATATGCAAAAAAAGTCAACACAACAACAAATAAAAAAAGCAAAACAAAATTGGGCTAAAAAATTGTGAATTTTTCAGTTTTTTAATTTCGAAAATCAAATATGTACAACGTTTCAAACAGCAACAACAAAAAACCAAAGGGGAAATTGTTAAAATAAGGCAAAAAAAAACGAAAAACGAAAAACGAAAAATGAAAAACGAAAAAAGGCAGAACAGAAAAACAGAAAAATAGAAAAATGAGAAATAAGAAAAAAAATTAAAATAGAAAAAAAAATAGAGAGATTTAGATAAAAGAATTCTAATCACACACAACCAAACACAACAAAACGCATTCAAATAGAATTCGGCATTTTAATGTTGCACTTTCCTCTGCAATTCTTTTCAATGATCAATTTTTTTTTTTGCAGCATTCTTTTTTTTGCTATTTTGATTGTTATTATTATTATTGTTGTTGTTATTGGCATTGTTGTTTTGTGATTACTTGTAATAATTAAAAACTGCTATAATTTCTCATATTAAATTTACTCTTTGTGCGTGCGTGTGTGTGTGTGTGTGTGTGTGTTGTGGTTTCATTTATAATTCTTTTTTTTCAATTATTACGCCATTAACTCATTTGCCCATTTCATTTTTCTAAATCATTTTCTTCTAATTAGTACTCTTTTTTTTTATACGTTTTGCTATTTTTTTGTTTTGTTTTGTTTTATTTTGTTATCTTATATTCCCTTTCTATTAAATTTGTATTGGTTTTTTTTTCTTTCTACTTGATTTTTTTTTATACTGTTTCGAATCGATCAACATGTACCATTCCATTCGAATATGATGATGCCATTTTTTTTTCCTTTGGAGCAGCCGCAACGCATCTCCGGTAAGTTGAAGTCTAATTTTTTTCTATTTTGACATTTATTTTTTTTGCTTCTGCAGTTTTGTTGTTGTTGTTGTTGGTTATTATTCAATGGCCAGCTATGTTTGAGTAAGTTAGAATTGTAGAAAATGGAAAATGGAAAATGGAAAATGAAAAATGGAAAATATAAATTGCGTAATTTAAACTTTTGTGTCCAAACCAAGTGGGTGAAATCGTTAAATCGTCAAAACGTAATTTTGTTCTAATGATATAACAATAAAATATTAAATATTAAAACCAAGAAAGAAAACAAAGTAGCAAAAGACAAAAAAAGAACAATTTCAAAAGACTTGTGTCAATCGATCGAATGTACCGATTTTTAAATACCCTACGTCACTTCACTAAATACACTTAAAAAACTCAAGCAAATGAAAAGAAAGTAAAATAATTTTTTACGAATTTTTTCAAATTTTTCTCTTTTTTTTTATTTTTCGATTAACAATTTGAGAAATTCTTCAAATGGAAGGAAATTCAAAAAAAAAAAAAACAAACTCCAACCATTTGAACTAAATTATGCCATATTTTTTTTATGTATTAAAAAAATTAAAATTATAGATTATTACTATTAAAGGACTTTTTATGGGAGATCTTGTAAAATATATGTCGATTGAGATCAAATTGAGAAGTCTCTTATTCCATGTGATTTATTTTAGAAATCATTGAGAATTATAAAATAAACATTTTTTCATATATAAATTTTATTAAAAAAAAAAAAACAGGAAATTACATGAGGCATGCTCCTTAAAATGAACCTTTCAAGTTTAAATTTGATTACATTCATGAAATGTATTAAATAGTTCAAATGCATCGATTTTTGTTAAAAATTATTAAAAATCATGAAATGCTTTTTTTTCATAGATTAAATTCATATGAAATTTAGGGCATTATGCAATTGTGATCTAAATCATATCTGGAAATATTTTGACCAGAAACCAGGCTTATCTAGTAAATCACATGAAAATATCTCAAATATTATTTTGCATTGTATTCTATTAATAAAATTATATCAAAAGATTTTAGATAAAGTGGACATACGGACATATGGACGTACGGACATATAGACGTACGGAGGTACAGACATACAAAGAGACTAACTGATAAAGAGGCTTCTTATTCTTATATGGTTTTGAAAAAGTCTTTTTGATCCGATCGATATAACAAAAAATACAAATATTTCAAAATGTTCTGAATGTACACATACATATACACAAATCTATTAGATTAGAAGTGAATATCGTGTAGGTTGCTAATAATATTGCTAATAATAAGAATAAACTTATAATTAATTGTTTAGTGAATTTAAAAAAAATCCTAAAACAAAACAAAATAAGATTATATATTACAAAAAAAAAAAAAATATTTGTGATGGCATGTTTAAAACGTACACACCCAAAAAAAGAAAAACAAAAAAAAAATAAAAATTAAAAACAATTATCAAAAAACAAACGAATAACATCTGTTTAATTCTCCAATTCAAAATGTTTGTTTTTTCTCTGTTTTCAGTTTTTCTAAATCTATTTATTTATTTATTAATGGCTTTTTTTTTGTTTCTTTGTTTTTATGAATTTTTGAATTTCTCATATATAAACCAGTTAAACTAATTCCAATATATTCACAATTCGAATTTGATCTCCAGGAAGTGCACGCACACAAACACACATACATACATACACACACACACACACACACACATTGTTGGCGTGAAAGTGTCACAGAAATCAAAAAAATAAAATGATGGAAAAAGAAAGCAAAATGTAAACGAAACGAAAAACTAAAAAAAACCATAAACGAAAAGTTACCAAAATTAACAAAAAAAAAAAAAAAAAAAGAGAAAAAAAAATGTAAAACGAAAGAAAGACACAAATTTCAAAAATATTGCGTATTAATATTGGGCGATAGAAATTCCAAATTTCTGTTTTCTTTTTTTTTTCTTTTTGTTTGGTTTCTCTTTCTCCTTTCATTTATATCTTAACTTTTTTCGACTTATTTTGTGTGTGTGTGTGCGTGTGTTTTTTTTTTAAGGTTTTTTTAGGGTTTTCTAGATTTTTTTAAGTTTTTTTTTTTTTTTTTTGGATGCCAATCACTTTTGTAAATTCGATGGATCGTTTTTATTATCGCTTCAATATTATTCAATTACGGCAAAATTCAATTTAAAATTCTCAATTCTCGGCTTTATTTCACATTAACCATTTTAAAAATTCTCTGCCATAAAATAAGCAAATTTTAATCAATCAAAAATTCAAAATTCCAACACATGTTTGAAACGTGATTGACTCGTTCATTTATTTATAATTTATAATTTTTATAATTTTTCAAAGACTTTCGTATTACGAACATATTATGTTAAACTCTCAAACAATATGCTATACTATGCTATGCTATGCTATGCCAAACTATATTATGTTATGTTATGTTATATTAAGAGATATTGAATGCACGACCTTGACCGAGTGCAATAACACTTTTACCTGTTTCACATTTTATATGAAGCAATTTTTTTCATATTTCTCTTTCTAACTTTTCATCTGGTTTTGCTGCTTTGTCTTCATCATTATCATCATCTCTCTTCATCATCACCATTTACTATAAAGCATAGATAGAAATTGATATGAATAGCGGATTAGTTTGATAGAGCCAGCTAAAGTTGAAGCATACAAAAATATCATAATTAATTTTATTGTAGAAAGTGCCTTAACGAAATATTCATGAACATTTTTATTTTCTATTTTTTTTTTTTTTTTTCCTTTGAATGAACACGCATATCAAATAATATCAATAATTTTATTTGCCGTATAAAATGTAAAATGGAAAAACAAAAAAACCAAAAAACAATAAAACAAAAAAAACAATAAATGCATAAAATAGATAGACACACAAGAAGAAGAAGGTAATTTATATAAATATATATATATATATAAATGTATATATAAACATTTATTGACAGCAAGTTATGCTAATAATTTCATTTTAAATTGATTAAATTATTGTATCAAATGGCCCGATGACCGAAAGCACCAGCATAATATTTAGTTAAATGATCGCAGTGGTATTTTCAAAAAGCAATGAACTACTCTGCCATACAACTATACAATATATATATATATATATATATATATATAATAATAATAATAATAATAATAATAATAACAACAACAAAACAAACTAACTAACTAACAAAGAAATACTATAAAGAAATCAAAACAATAAAGAAAGGAAAAGAAGAGAAAAGGCAAGAGAAGAGCAGAAAAAGCAAACAAGCGAAATATGAATGTAGGAAAAGCGTTTAAAACATTCAAAACGTTCGAAACGTTGGAAACGTTCGCAACGGCCGAAATAGGATGTACCTAACGATGTAATTTTAAATTTTTCTATTATTCATTTCTTATAAAAATTGATAAATATTATTAAAAAGTTTCCATTAAATTTTTTCAAAAAAAAAAAAAAAAAAAAAAAAAAATACAAGCAAGAACTTTATAATCGTTCATAAGCGGACTCTCAAATACCCCAAGCCATTTTTTCTAATCAGATTAAAAAAAATTCAAATAGCAGAATAACAAGTTAATAAATTAAAAAGAATTGTAATTTTTAAATGATTGTAAATGTTCGTTATATGGAAAGAAGTTCAATGGACCGATACAATTCAAAATTAGCCCATATGCAATGTAATGCCTATGTTCATTAAAATCTAAACAAAATTTTGCCATTTTTCCATATAACGATATTTTTTTCTTTTTCAAGGAAAACATAAAAAATGTGATGCATGGTCCTAAAAAATTGCCATATTTAAACCATTTGCTAACCCAATAGGGCAATATGGCTCGCCTATGGGCCAAAAGTTATCTATATATGAAATTTCATAAAAATACCTTTAAAAAAATTGAACGGGCAGAGAGACCGATCTAAATCGAATCGATAATCAATTCTAAGTTGATCGCTTTAATAAAAGATGGATTTAGATCCAATACATATGAGCACACTTATGATACAGTATACCATAATACTAGATGTTACAAAAAGTTAACGGATACGATTAGGATCGCTTTACTTTATTAAGCCCTTTATATTACAAATATGCTTTACATATATATTTGTTTGCTATATATGTAATTTTGTAGGATATTAAGCAAAATGGAAAAATTTAATAATTATATAAAGGAAGATGCCGGCAATTAAAAATGAAATTAAAATGAAATTAATATCGATCGAATATAAAAATGTATATGTAATTAATACAAATGGAACGGTATTATATTTAATATATAAATATAATCAGATCGATATAAATGAACTTTATAATGAAAATACAACAACAACAAAAAAAACAAAACAAAACAAAACAAAAAACAAAATGATACAAAATGCTACGAAATGATATAAAACAACATAAAGAAGATGAAAAAACCACAAAGATTATGGAAAATTTCAAACGTCATGAAAAGATTCTTGTTTCAGAGAATTTAAGTATAAAATAAAAAATTAATAAGTAGAAGAAAAAAAAACTTAAAATAATGGAAATAACCAAGTTTATGATATAATAATTTATTAATGTAGAAAGTAATAGAAAAAAACAAGTAAAAAAGTTATATTTTAGTTGTAATCAAATCTTGGATACCCACTACCCAGACATTATGATATCACCATATAAAACCGGTTTCAGTTGTTAAGTTGGTCAGTTGTAAATTTAAAGCGTTTCTTTGGTAAATTTTGCCTAAAACAAAAACATTGAGGTGTTCTCAGTGTACATTGCATTGTGGGCGTGTCTTTTGGCCAATTATGCTCATTTTCAATATCAATCTATCTGAAAGAACTTTTAATGGTCCTATAAAATTTGAGCTTGATATCTCTTTTTTTTTTTTGTCCTTCTTTTTCTTTTGCCATCAGAAGAATGTTAAAAAGACACGAATAGACGAACAAATGGATAGGCGGACAGATGGACAGACATATCTAAATCGTTTCACAATTTAATGCTGATCAAGATCATGAATCTACCAAGCATCTTTTTACGTGTTAAAAATATAATGACACAAATTAGTATACCACCAAATCTCTGGGTGGGTTGGGTATAATAAAAAAAAAAAATCACAAAGATCATGGAACATTAATGTTAACGTTAATTTTAACGTTAACGTCAATAAGGAACAATAATCGCGTTATTGAGAAATATTTTATTTGCTTTATTTATTAGTTAAAAAATATTTGTCAAATATTTTCATCATCTTAATAATGATATTTATAGATATTTTTAAATGTAAATAGATATAAAAATACTAAAATATTTGAATGTACCGGACGAGAATGAACGAAATGAATAGTTCAATCGAATGTAATTATTGGTGTGTACATAAAAACTTAAAATGTAATTTTAAAATTAAAATTTCCAATTGAAAAATCAAATTGAAAAATCAAAATTAAAATAAAAACAATAATAACAATTAAACTACTACTTGATCAGCAAAATGATGGCATTTGTAGCTTTTTACCTTCATTGAACTAATTCGTCTAATAAATGCAAACCATATTGAATTGAATTGAATTGAATTGAATTGAATTGAATTGAATTGAATTGAATTGAATTAACTTGAATTAATTAGTCAGCTAATTAATAAACATTAATCATATTTTGTTTTTTTAATTATGGCAACAATCAATGAAATTCTTAAACTTACTCTATCACATATAAAGTAAATACAAAGCGCAGTATTTATAAAAAAAAAAAAATTTTTTTTTATTTTTCTCTTCATTGTCCACCTTTTTTTTTATATCGTGCGTTTCTTCGCTACATTAAAATTTGTATGCTAAATTATATATATATATATATATATATATATAATAGATTCGTAAGCCAGAGTCCAAAGAGCTGATCAACTCTGAATTATTATATTGAATTAAATAATTCTATTTACTTGTTCATCCAAGTGTCCATCTATTTAAGGTCTGTACATGAATTTAACGTTCGAAATATTTCGTTGTAAATTCAGATTTAGAATGCCACGCCTTTGTATCTTGATAGCCGATACACACATAATAAGCCAATTCTATATTGTCCATGTATTGCATTTTGCTTATGAAATCACAAGGTATCATTTTTGGAATATTAAATATCATCATAAAATTGCGTTATCATAAAATTTTTTCAATCACTTCCTGTTGAAGGTCCTACATTTAAACAAAAATAGTATAAAAAATTTACAATTTTAAATAACATCGCATGAGATAAAGTATTATATAAAATATTAAACAAAATTATTGAAACTAGATCTATGTACCATGGGACGTGGGACATTTCATATGTATCTATCGAAAAATTATAAATTTTTCATGTTCTTGCCTTAAATGTTTCATTATATTAAGACAAATAATGATGGCTATTAATTACCGGCTTCGATTGATTGCAATATTTCTATTTGATTTTATTTATTTATTTATTAATTTATTTATTTTTATTTTGATTGAGGTCTAAGAGAGTGCCAATTAATGATATTAGTTTTATTAATATAAAATAATAAATTTCAAAAATCGAACAATTTAAATTCTCTAAATAAAATTTAAAAGATGGTAAGATCATAAGATCATAAGATCGTAAGATCGTTTCAAGTAACTAACTTGAAAAAATACTTGATAAATTGCTATAGCGCTATGATTCATTTCATGAATTTTTTTATTGAGAAATTATATTATACAAAAAAAGATGCGAAATTCAAATAAGGATGTAAAAATTTCACCGATTAACCATTATACTTTGTTTCATGATACATGAAACATAATTTTATTAAAATTACTTTTGTACTAATAATATAAAATAATCAATAGGCCAAGTTTTTTATCTTTCATAGATTTTCTTTCATTTTAGAAAATTATTGGTTAACTTGTTTAATTTCTTTTATAAGAAAAATTATTTATTATGAAAAAATCTACAATTATAATGCGTAGAGAATAAAAACGAAAGAAATGAAAATTGATAAAAATCAAGCAAAAAAATGGTGAACCATCCATCTAAATGACAAAGAGACTTCTATGTGATATGTTTATTTTACAATTTTAAATGGGACTAACAATTGACGTAGTAGCATAAAATTTTTTAGTATTTTGATTAATTAAAAATATTTATATTTAGATTAATTTAGAAGTAAATTAAAATTAAAGTAATTAAATTGTATAAATGTAATATAATGTAAATGTAAATGTAAATGTAAATGTAAATGTAAATGTAAATGTAAATGTAAATATAAATGTAAATTTGTCCATAATAAAAGTAAAAAATTCAATGTTAAACAAATTTTATTTATACGTAAACAAAATTGTTACCATAAACAAAAAGCAGGAAAGACATGATCCAGAAAAACAAAAAAAAAAAAAAACAAAAAAAAAAAACAGTGAAACAGTAAAAACAATAAAAACAAAGAAACTTGATAAACTTGACATTTATGTAATGTGTTGTTTCTTTTTTTTTTTACCTTATAATTTTCGTGTTTTCTTTTCGATTTTACTTTTAGTTATTTCTATTTTTACTTTAATCTTTCCTTTTGCGTTATGTCTCCGTAATTCCCAACTAAAGTTAAACTTTTTAGTAACTATATCCCGGTTAATTTTATTTTGTAGGTGTAGGGGTAAACAAAAAAGACTCGTAAGAAAATTATATTTGGTTGAAGTCAAATCTTGGATATCAACCATCAACCCAGACACCGTGACTGTATGGCACTGAAACTGTTTCAATTTTTGTTTAATAGAAAGAAAACTTAAACATAAAAAGTGATAAATTGTGTAATGTACAATTTTGCATAGGCCTGATCGATTTGTACGATTTTATTAAATACATTGGACATAGATCCAAATTTCACCTTTCTAAGTTATGAGTGGAAAAACTAAAAATTTTTGTCTAAAAAAACAGAGATGTCATCCGTTACGTTACACTGTGTTGGACATGTCGATTTAATCGATTTGACATATTTTTTACTACGAAATTGCCTGCAAGAACTTCCAGTATTTCTGTTAAATTTGAGATTGATATTTTAATTTGTGAGGGCCGGAAAATGTTAACAACATATTGGCAGAGGGATAGACGGGCAGACGGACAGGGATAAATAGATAACCAGATATGTCTAAATCGATTTAGAATTTGACGCTGATCAAAAATCTCTATACATGGTAAGGATCTCCGACACTCCGACACTCCGACATCTCCGATGTTGCAAACGTAATAACAAAATCAATATATCTTCAAATTATTTGGTAGTAGATCTATATAAAAAAATAAATATAAATAAATATTTAAAAAAAAAATGTAAATGTAAAAATGTAAAAAGTCGATTTCAAAGGTGATGATGATGGCAGTACAAAATAAAAATCACATAAACGGCACTAATTAAAATTAACCAATAATGATATTGTAATCAATCAAAAGCGATTTTTAATTATCAAAACAAGATAATTCTCAATAAAGTTGTAATAAGAGAGACGTTACAAAAATGTATCAATGGGCTAAGAAATACTTCCATGTACAAATTTCATGGTCAATTTATTAAAAATTGCACCTTGCACCTTGCACCTTGCACCTTGCACCTTGCATTTTGCACCTTGCATTTTGCACCTTACACCTTACACCTTGCACATTCATATCAAAAATATCTTATCTTATAGATAAACTCAAATGATATACTTAAGTATAATCAATAAATATATAATTAATAATTATACAATTTCAAAATTTCACTTTTTTATAGTATAGTTTATAGATTTCAGTATCACTACTAAACACGAAAAAAAAAAACTGAAGCAGCCTCTGAATCATAATATCATGGTATATGGATGGTGGGCAATTTAAAATTTGGCCTTAGCCTTATATTCCTTTCTCATTTATTATTAATTTTTATAAAATTTAATTTCAATTTTATATTTTATATTTTGTACTTTTGCAACTTAATTATTGTTATTGTTATTGTTATTGTTATTATTAACACGGGCATTTATTTGATCACATAAAATATTCTTAATTGTTATTATAAAGATTTCTTGTTATTAACATTTCAAATATATACATAAAATACTAATTGTACATAATGTATTGAAATGAATGTATTAATAAAAGAAAAATTCAAATAATTATCGAATATATTCAAGAGTTAAGGTTAGTCCTTAATTAGTATTACAACACTTATGCTAAAATGTATAAAAGATTTGTTCGTTTATAAAGAACACTTAGAAGGGTTTGTCGTGTAAACATCTTCACATTAGGATAATCGCTTTAGTATGACTTTCTGATTTAATATTGATTTCATATTGATTGTCTGTTCATCGAATGTCTGTCCATGCAAATTTGAAATTGAATGGATGGATGGATGGATTTTCGATGACCCAAAAACATATAAAAATAATTTATAATAATGCTTAATATTAGATAATTGTTTGTGGACCATGCCCCTTATAAATTTTTATTTTTTATAAAATTTATATATGAAAAAATTTTCGATAATTTCTGTAAAAAATCAATTTAAGTTAATTATTTAACATACGGAATAAGAGAGTTCGCCAATTTGGTCTCAATTAAAACAAGATTTTCACAAGATCTTCCATATAAAGCCCTTTAGTAACTTACAATTTTCGATAGTTTTTTTCATGGTGACAATTGTTACATTTTTTTTTTGGTTGGTCAACTTCTTTGTTCTTTTCTTAGTATAACTACAACGCTCTATCTTTTTGTCAATTTTTTTTTTTATTAAACTCAACAGTTAAGAGGTTGGATCATTCAAAAGAAAGTATCAGAGACTTTACAAAGTATGCATGTTTTTGATCAACATCAAATTTTAAATCGATTTAGACATGTCTGCCTGATCTGCCTGGTCTGCCTGGTCTGCCTGGTCTGCCTGGTCTGCCTGCTGATGGTCCGTTCTGCTGATGGCAAAACGAAAAGATATATCAAGCTCAAATTTTATAAGAACATTAAAAGTTCTTACAAGTAGATTGATATTGAAAATGAGCATAAACGGTCAAAGGACACGCCCACAGTGAAACGTTAACAGAGAACACTTTAGTTTTTTTTTTCTTTTTAAAGCAAAATTTGATGATCTTTTGTTAATTATTTGCAAATTGCCAAAAATAAAATGTAAACATTTTATACAAGACCACGCCCACGCCCATCAAATTTTCCCAATTTCATAGTTGCGCCCTCTATTTACAACTAAAGAATTGACATAGTCTCTGAATCTGAATATCATGGTATCCGATTGATGGCCCCAGCCAAATATCATTCCATGGTTAACTTGAATGTTTCATTCAATATTAATCACTTAGCATACCATCTACATAATAGATAGAATTAACTGAATATGACGCAATAATTCATTATTACAAAACTACATTAAAAAAGCATTCTATTAAGTAAGACTATTCATATTATTGAAAATATAAATTACATAAATATTTCCGTATATAAATATGTATATATGTATGTATGTATATATGTGTGTGTGTGTGTGTGTGTGTAATAATAGTAAAAATACTGCGACAATGTAAAACATTTAATTGCATTGTAAACATGCATTGTATGTAGCATTGTATTTTAGGAAAGATTAACGGACGTTTTTCACTTACAATTGTAGAAGTAAATAAAATAGCAAAGAACAAATAAAGAATGCTTTAAATAGTTAATGTAGAGCTCTAATATTTATATTATAGAAATTTACATATCTGAATTATGGAATTTTATGTTTAATGGTAACATAAAATGCACTAAATTTTAAATCTATAAAATATTCTACAAAAATTTTATAATTTTACGTTTTGTGCAACATAATAAAATTCAATGAAAATTCAAAATTCACTTTATAACATTCATAATCCTAATAATAATTTTATAATTTCATAATAACCTCATGTTGAGTAATAAATAATGAGTGATTGGCAATGTGTTATAATGACGCTTTGTTCGTTAATTGTTTGTTATTTTTTTATTTCCTGATTTACCTAACAAAATGATGGACGATTTAATACGATTCTCTCAAATATGATGTTACATTATAATTTGCTTTCAGTGTTTCATGAGACCCACATAATCATCTGTTTGCCTCTCTGTCTCGCTATATGTTTTTCTGGTTCCAAAAAAAAAAAAAAAAACGAATTATCCACTTCAACATTAGGCAGGAGCATGAGAAGTTCTTGCCTGCAGTTTTGTATTAAAATCGAGCTAAATTGGTCAAAGGACATAAATTGAGAACACTTTGGCATAAATTTCTTGGTTCTCGCTTATAACTTGAGAACTGAAACCAAGAGAAATCTGACCAAGCCTAACCAAAATTGCTTCACAATAACTTCAGATCGTACGTCTGTATCAAAAAGCGTCCGATTGATGCGTATATAAAATTTGTCCTTAGCCAAATATGATTTTCTCATTTGTTATATTTCAATTATAAATCATTCAATATGTCAATTATATATAATAAATTATTAAAATAGAATTTTATAGCGAACATATAATTTCTATTTAGAATTTTTTTATTTATTGAAATTTATTCATTATTTGACAAAAATCTTTTAATATTCGTTGCTTCTCTTCCCTTCTTATTTTTTCATTTTATTTTTGAATTTTTTTTTATTGAATTTTTGCTTTCTGATTTTTAAGTTTCGATTTTTAATTTTTTTTTTTTAGTGAAATCGTTTTAATATTGACAGAAGCAGAAATTAATATTTTCAAATTGGCTCCACCGACGAACCTCACCATCAGAATGTCTGATGCATCAACCAAATATGATTTAAATCGATGGGTAGATCATGCCAATGAAGACGATAAACCCCTCACTCACATAACAATTAGTGATTATTTTTCATATAAAAATATATTTATTACCGGTGGTACTGGCTTCTTGGGTGCAGTACTAATTGAAGCTTTATTAGATGCAACACCATACATTGGTACAATTTATGTATTAGTTAGAGGGAAGAAAAATGTTGATCCAAATGAACGTATTAAACGTTTATTACAAAAGCAAGTATGTATTAACTATTACATATTTATATACACATTTATATACATACATACATACATACATATATATATGCAAATGTCATTTCCTTTAATTAGTTTCTAATTAATGTAATAGGTAAACTAATTAGCCTTTAAGCTTAATCATTGTTTATTTCGTATGGCTCATTTAATAAATGACAAATGACAAATCACAAATGACATATGACATATGACATATGATATATGACATATTCATAAATTGAATATCATTGACCTATTTCATATTTTACATTTCATATTACACATTCAATAGCAATTTAACTGTTAGGTAAAATGATCAAATTATGACAAAATGATTATTAAATATTATCTAACATTATAATTTGAATTGCAATTAAAAAATTTTAGAGTAGAAACTTTTAAAATAGAAATTTCAATTAAAACATGCCTAGAAATTAAGTAAGAAAGCAAGAACTTTATAGTCGATCAGTGCTGACTCTCAAATAACCTACATCATTTTGCATAATGTGATTAAAAAGTCAAATAAAAAAGAGTTTAAAATGAATAAAGTTAAAAGCTGTAAACTTCAAATTACTTGAGAATTATTTGTAAGGGGTTATATGGGAAGGAGTTCAAAATATGGACCCATCGAATTTGCTATGTCAAAATGTAATGCAGTGCAAGTTTTCTTAAAAATGTCACTTTTATCATATAATGAATTTTTTTAAGAAAGATGTTTTACGAAGCATAGCCCTAAAAATTTTCCGATTTTAATCCATTGGCCAACAACTACGCATTAAATTTTATATAAATATTTGAAAATTTCCTACAAATAGTTTTATAACACATTTACATGGACAGATGTCAGACAAACAGATAGATAGGAGATAGCAGATGGCATAGGCTTAAATCGATTCAGAAACTGATTCTGTATTGATCGGTATAATAAAAGATATGCCTCAACTATTTCAATAATTGTTACAAACATTTACACAAACTTATAATACCCTATGCCACAAGTGATGTAGGATAGAAAAATTGAAATATCTCATTCTTGAACAGTGTTCAAGAAGTAGATTGATATGTCTCAGTTTTGCAATTCTTAGATTCGCATGCTCAAGTAAAATTTTACCCGATCTTATATCAAATCAAGATGATTTTTCAAAATATTAGAGCTATGAAAAAAAAAATGATCGATTCGTTACATAATTGAATTTATAAAATTATGGCCCAATTCATTATTAATTTGAAAGCAAAATCTTTTATATGTAGCCATTACAAAATTAGTCCAATTTAGACATAATTTTTCTTTGCCATAGCAAATATTCAGCAGCTCTGCTCTTACGTTTAAATTAATTTTGAAAATCCTTCCAAATGATAGATCTCCCTGAAGTTTTACTAAAATTTCTAGGTTTACGCATAAGCCTTAATACATTTTGCATTGCACAAAATTTATGTCATTAGACAATTTATTTATGGCCTTTATAAAAAATTTTATTCCATAAACGTCCAATTGTGACATGGACTAAATTAATTTTATTATATTTTATCGTATAATGACTCATGGTAAAAAATAATAAATTTATACAACTATTTCATTTTTTATATTTTTTATTTGATTGATTTAAAATTAAAAAAAAAAAAAAAAACGAAAGATATTCGAAAAATATGATGAGCATATGCTGGAAAAAGTCGTACCCGTTGTTGGTGAGCTAAGTGATATAAATTTTGTTTTAGTGAAACCATTTTAACGGAACTAATAGAAAAAGTTCATATTATATATCATTGTGCTGCCACAATTAAATTCAGCTCACCATTGCGTACAGCTATACGAACAAATGTGATCGGTACGATGCGTACTATTGAATTAGCGAAACGTGTTAAAAATTTAAGTGCTTACATATATTTATCGACGGCATTTTGTAATAGTAATCGTCGTGGTTTAATACACGAGAGAGTATATCAATCCCGTTTTGATCCATATGAGATGATGCGCATGGCAGAAGATGATACCGCTTGGATAGATTTTACAAAGGAGAAATGTAAAGAGATTATCAATGATCATCCTAATACATATACATTTACGAAAAATTTAGCTGAAAATTTATTACAAGCAGAAATGAAAGGCATGCCAGCAACCATTGTACGACCCTCTATAGTATATGGAACATGGGAGAAACCGTTACCGGGTTGGGTTGGTGCTGCCAATTCCGGTCATTTAGGTTTTTTAGCTGGCTTTATAAAGGGTGCATTCCGTACTCTAATCGGTAGCCCTTCGGCAGTTATCGATTTAATACCATGCGACTATGTAATCAATTCATCATTAGTTATGGGCTGGTATGTGGGAACAAGACCAATTGAACAACCTGAAGTGATACATTGCTCATCTGGAGAATTGAATCCTTTAACAAATGAAGAATTTGTAAATCATATAAATGCCTCCGTTGAACGTCATCCACCCGATACGTTTGTATGGAAACCAGTAGTTAAATTACGTAACGGTTGGCGCTACACATTAAATTTTTATATATTTCATTTATTGACTGCTGCATTTATGACCATACCTGAAAAATTATTTCAAATTGGTATGCGGCAACACACGTAAGTTGTTATCCTTATGCTCAACTTATCCTAATACTTATTCAATTCAATCTCTGTTTGTTTCATGCACTTAAAGTATCTTCGAATATATGCAGTTGTTTCAGAAAGGAATGAAAGCATTTACATTTTTCATGGATACAAATTTTCATTATGACACAACGAATGCTTTACGTATTATGAAGATCATGAATGAAAAGGATCGTATACGTTATAATTTTGATGCTAGTCATTGCGACTGGTCAGAATTTTTAAATCGCGTCATAATTGGTATACGCCGTTTCTATTTTAAAGAAGCTGCCGTCACTACCTCATGGCATCGAAATTATTGGAAATTGTAAATAACATAAATAACTTTTATAAAATAGCAATTAAATTTTATGTCCATATTTTTTCTTTGTAATCGTTTCATGCACCTCTCATGCATCTCTCATGCACCTCTCAAGCACTTTTTTTACACTCTGCTTTTTTTTATTCATTTTCAGCTCAAACTTTATTTACTATACCGGTTTTCTATTTACCCTCATGATCATCATGCTTATAGCGATTTATCTATTTGGCTATAAAATCGGTGCCATTTTAGCAATTTCTTTATGGAGTTTTCTAGTATGGCTTTAAAGTGTAAACAACCAAAAAGTGTTTTTAGAAATATCATGTTTTATATTTTCTACCTCTTTTTCGTATATAAATACACATACAATACAATACAATACATTTATATATACATAAATAATTTATAATCTAATATGATCGGTCAATAAGCCACAGTAATAAATAAGGGGATAAATAATCCTGTATCATTTTGGCCGGATAATATTTTTAACAAATTCAAATCTAATTTTTAATTTTTTATTAATTTGATTATTTTTATAATTATTATTAACAAATCACATGTACTTTGATAATAGGAAATATATAATATCAAATATATCATATATAATAAATATGTAACATATTTTAATTAACAATTATTATTAGGATAATTTTTTATTGTTGTATGATCATTTATCCAAAGGACAAGATGCTTTCAACTTAACGTTTACTTCTCACAAGAGAAAAATATTGCCTAATTATTAGAAAAATAAAGCAAATAAGAAAGGAAGAAATTAAGCAATTGAAGAATGGTAAATGAGCGGCATTGAGTGCTACAATTATACAAATTTTAAAAGTTAAAAATATTTTGCAAAAAAATTTAATATGATCAAGATATAACATTTCGCCAAAACACTAAGACATTTCATTAGTGTTCGTAATAACAAACGTCAAAACAAACGTCAAAACAAACGTACATTTCAAATTACCTTTCAATGATACATTTAAAATAATTACAGCCTATAATTTAAAGTTATAACGCGAAGCCGATAAACAAAGGGAACATCCTTAAATATTTATTCCGGTAATTCTTACTCTTGACTACAAATACGAGCGTTGTATCATTTTAAATGTATCCGGCTGGTTGTTTCATTTTTAGATAGATATTAGATTAGATAAAAAAAAAAGATTATGGTCTTGTAACTTATAGTAAACTTTTAAATTTTTAATTCTCTGTATTTTGTTATTTACATGTACAAGTTTCTGATTATAAGAATTGACATATTTTGAAAGTAGGCTGAATTGTAGACATATCCATTAAACTATATGGACCGTCTTCCAAAAAACACATGACCCTATGACTGTACAGGTAAATCGATTTATCGATTTGATGTCGTCACATTGAATTTCAAATTAATGATTCAAATCGTTGCTTATAAATTAAAGCTTTTACAAAGTAACATCTACTTATTACACTGGATAATAACTATCAACATAGCGGTAAAGCAAAGACATAAACCTCTGCTGTTCTTTAAGAAATGGCGTTGCAAAAGATGACACCCATATCAAAACTAAAAGCTATATTGACATAATAAGGTGGATATTAGAGAGTACTAAGTAATAAATATAAACTAAAACTACATTAAATATATTTGTCTTCTCGTTATGTAAAAAGATTAAAATATAGAAAAAGTAAAAAAACATAAGCCAGATAAATTTGATGTAATCAGGCTATATTGTCGATAAGGAGATTCTGTCATAAGACTAGTAAATAATGAACTGTGTACTCAACTAGAGAAAGTACTTTAACAATATTTTATAAACATACATATATATATAATATAAATATATATTGAAATTAATATTTACACTGTAAAATAATGATCGTGAGTTAGTTGAGCACAACTATCAAATTGTCAGTATCATTTATTTGTGGGGTCTTCAATTAAAGCATTCTATACTTTAGCGTTCGCTGCACAATAGTTTTGTGATAGTGTACATTATAACTGATTAAGCAAAGTTTTTAAAACGTAAACATATTTTTTTGCATCTATTTAATAAAATACAATCAAAAACCAAAAAAAGAAAAAGGAGAAACATTTACTTGCAACATGATCGAGTAAGTATATTAAAAAAGTTTTTCATATTTAATATAAATGATATGAATGTATGTCATGGTTATATACGCCGTTATACGTCAACTTTAATGTAATAATAATAATAATAATAGCAATAGCAATAAGCACAAATATTTACCATAATCATGTACTCGCACATAGATATGTTTTTACGACACTTTAATTTCAACTGGTTATAGTTATATCGGCATCTAATTACTACGTTACTTTCCTACATATGTGTACATATATATATATATATATAATTATATTACATTTGTTAATTATATTGAATATCATAAAACAAATAGATCAAACCCTTTGCTGCCATGGGCCAGCATAGTTAATTGTCAAATATGAAATATGTGGAGGCCACGTTGAACTTTGAAAACTTTTTCAAGATGTTAATTACCATCATTTTTAATATCTACAATTTTTTTTAGCACATTTGGAAAAAAGATTGTATTGTTGTATCATGGCAAAATGTTATATTATTTGAAAAAAAAAAAAAAAAAAAACAACTACATTAGTGAGAATGCCGCGGCGGGCCATCACTTTGACTTGTCTTTTATAATGAAATGATGGTATTTGATGAATTTTCAAATAAACCAGTTTATCCTGTTCAAACTATACCATTCAACATTCATTTTAGATATAAAGGGAAAATGTTTAAAGTGCATTACAATCGATCGTAACTTATTTAACTCATTACAACATTACACTGGTTAATATAATGGAAGATAACACTTTAATAAACGTCCATGTATGCAACTCGTTTTAACTTTCTAATGTTATTTAGAATGTTATAAAAATGTTTGTAAATTCAAGAAAGAAATTCAATACGTCCACTTCCCATTCAATTATTAATTAAAATGAAAAATTGTTCATTGTTTCGTCGTTTTAGAAGTAAATAAGTAAAGGTGTTAATTAAATAATTCACATACAGAAAATAAATGATTGGTCTAACTAATTACATGAATACGTAATGCAAATCGTAATGGTAATTTATAGGAGGAATAAAATTTTTTGTTAAAGCTTCATTTAATGTTGGTGAGAGTACGAAATTTTGCATAAAAATGGACGATTATGGACAATGAAATAGGTTATTCAAATTTTGTTGCCATTCATTTTATTTTTATTTTAGAAAAAAGCCAAATATTTTTTGATCGTAAATATTTTTATAATATTGATCCAATGTGTATGGGTAAATGTTTATTTTTATAGGGAATCATCCAAAATTAAGCAATTTTATGCAAATAAGAATGTCTTCATCACAGGCGCTACTGGTTTCGTTGGTGTGGCATTAATTCAAAAATTGTTACACGATATACCACAAATTAATACAATTTATGTGTTAATGCGTGCCAAAAAAGGCAAATCCGTTCAAGAACGTTTAGAGGAATTAAAACAGAATTCTGTATTCAATAAATTTAAGGAGGAAAAGTTGGAGGAACGTTTTGCGAAAATCATGCCAATTGAAGGTGATGTGGGTTTAGAATTTTTAGGCATATCTGAAAGTGGCCGTCAACTTTTAGCTGATAATGTGCATATAGTTTTTCATTCGGCTGCAACCTTAGATTTCCATCAGAGTTTAAAAGAAACTACCAATATTAATTTAAGAGGAACACGACGAGTTGTGGAGCTTTGTAAACAAATGAATAAATTACAAGCATTAATTCATATATCAAGCGCTTATGCTAATTCTTATTTGACTCAAGTGGAAGAGAAATTATATCCGTCACCAGACGATCCAGAAAAAATTATTGAGTTAGCAGACACTTTAAGCGAAGAAGCCTTAACTAAATTAGAGAAAGATATATTGAAAAATCATCCGAATACATATACATTTACTAAACACTTGGCTGAACATGAAGTTTCTAAAGTAGCGGAAAACATTCCTTGTGCAATAATACGACCCAGCATGATAATGGCTGCTTGGCGTGAACCGATGCCTGGTTGGACAGTGTCGAAAAATGGCCCTCAGGGTTTTTTTATGGGCGCCTCTAAAGGAGTTTTGAGACGTTTACCTTTAGATTCATCTATTATTATGGATTACATTCCTGTAGACGTTGTAGTCAATGCTGTAATTACTGCAGCATTTTATATAAATTACTTGAGGTAAGTAACTATACGCGAAGGCGCAAACAAATTTTAGATTAAATGTGGAATATTTAGTATTCTACAATTAAGGACAAGCGCGTTGAATTTTTTTATCGGTCCTTATGTGGGGTAAATTCAGATAGAAAATTTCAGTTTCGCATCTAATTTATAAATACTAAGCAAAAAATAACAAGCAAAGAGACTTTCCATTGTATCGCACGCGGGCCTATTTTCAACTTCAACCAAAATGCTTGATCTAATACTAACGGCAATTTTGAGTTGAACAATTTAAATTTTTAAGGCAACCAACAGCAGTATTAAAAATATAGACATTTTTTAAGCTAACTAACAGTTACTTCTGCGTTTTATAAACTTTGTTAACAAAGCCACGACATCTGTCCGATAATTAAATGGAGTTGTGAATTGTGAACAAAGGAATTATGTAATATAAACAATGAATAGCGTTAAACAATCGTATTGAGAAATATTGAGGTAAGCATCAAAATTGTAAGTAAGTTTGCTGTATTGGGCATTGGGTTGTGTACGTAATATTGTGGTGATACAATATATCACATTTTAGGCTGCATAATTTTATAGTTTCTGTGGCAACGTTGTATAAGAGGTTTGTCATAGTTGAGAGAATATAGGTATTGTTTATTATACACGTATGGAATGACTGCGGGTTCAAAACCTTGCACGTAGGGAGAAAAAGTTTACCCAGCCACCTCTTTGGCCGGTTTTTTCCTTCAAATCAATAGAAATTACCGTATATGCTGGGGTAGGCAAAATTAAAACTTATGTATAAATGCGAACTTGCCTTCGGTGACCATTAAGCGGTATAAAATCCGCGGTGTGACTATTATCCTCGATTCGCATTACATACCAACCGTACCACTCTCAACTTTATGTATGTCATACTATTTGTTAATAGTATGACTTACCCGCATTTGTAATGATTCGCATGAAAATGTAAATATGAGCCCATGAATTATAGATACATTGATAAAATACAGATTATTATCCATCAATCATTGTTGAGATTTCAGTGGAATCTCATTAAACAAAACTAAGTCAATATTTAATAAAATGCATTTATATATATTTCCATTGGTAATGTATGTTATGTCATTTTTGTCTGTTTTTAAATTATTAAACGTAATAAATCACTGATATACAATACGTGTAACGTGGTTTTTCGAACTACGCTGCTCATTTTGTTTTTATTTCAGAGAACAGAATGGTGGAAAAGCCATCCCATTACAAATCTTCCATTTAACATCCAGTACTTGTAATCCTTTTCGTTTTGATATGTTCATTGATAAGATTAATGAATATTTACATGAATATCCCTTGGTATCTGCTGTATGGTACGTTAGTTAACTATCACGTTAAGAAATAAATAAAGAAAACTTTGACTGCATCTAGAAAGCATCGTGATTATATTTTATTGCAGGTATCCGAAATTACAAATGGTTAAAAGTTTGACGCTATTTCGAATAGGAGCCATTTTATTCCACTTTATACCCGGCTTCTTTTTAGATGTACTCACTAAATTAATGGGTGGCAGACCAATATTAATACGATTACATAAAAGTGTGTGGAATTCATTAAATACTTTGGAGAAATTTATATTCACTGAATGGCGTTACGACAACAGGCATACTATAGCTATGAACAATATGTTAAATTCTGCTGATCGAGAAATATTCTTTTTAGATATAACCAGCTTGGATTGGAGAGAATATTTTAAAAATACTATTATCGGTGTACGTCAATATTTAAGCAAAGAATCACCAAAAACTTTGCCATCTGCTCGGCGTAAAGATAAAATATTGCTTGCTTTACATGTGGCCTTACAATTAAGTTTCTATTATAATATATGGAAATTGTTTACCGTAGTGTTTGGATATTCCAATGGCATTGCTGCTATATTTGTAACATTGTTGTACTTTACATTAAGCGCTTTGTAAATTTAATTTAATCTAAATTGATGTAATTTGATCATCACTGGTTTGGGTTATTTTTAAGTATTACGTTTTCAATATCCAATTTCCGTTGTTCAGATATTTCATTTAATGTTTGTTTGTGTTTTTCTTGAGCACGTTTTTGTTTAAATGTTCTTTTTGTTTTAGCTACCTTAGAATGTTTTATGTTGAAAAAGCCGCCATCACATCTGCTGCGCACTTTCGCGTTTACATCTATATCAGATGGCAAATGGATTTGCCGTATCATACGTTCTCGAACCATAAAATTGTCAAATAGATATTGTTTTCCTAATCGATCTACAAAAATGGCTTCAGTTAAATAAATGTTCATATAACCATCCGAATTTTCAATGCGCCCGACAATAGTAGTTTCATTACGTAAATCTATAATTACAGCATGGCCGTTTAGCAAAACTGGAATACAGTTTAACGTATTAGCTATAAGAAAATTCTCCTTTCGTGAATATTGTGACATTTCACCAAGCCAATAATTCATAAAACATTTTAATTAAGGGGGGGAAATTACCAACACCGAAATGTATTCAATATATGCAAAAGTCATTTCCACCCATTGGAAACTTTTACTCAACTGGAATTGATGAGTACACTATGAATAAAACAAAATTTATTGGAACATTAAAAAAAACCAATATCCAAACAATTTTTGTAATTGTATTTATTTAATATTTATTAATATTAATATAATATTAATCGTAATACATCTATTACTTATATTTTAAGCATCTTTGTCTCATAAATTAAATTTTACAATTCGGAAACCCTATTTTTTTACATATGTCAGATACTCTAATAGACAGAGAGAACAAGAAACAAAGCACTTTTTTTGCTAATAAATACATACAGAAATTAGATGTGCATATTATAAATTAAATAATGGAAAATGTAGAAGAAAAATTGCAAGCACGAAAAGAGCGTTTGAGGCAACTACATATTCTGCGGCAGGAAGCACGTACACATAATCATCAGGAAGTAGTAGCTGAGGACGCACGAAAAAAGTTGCCAAATAATTGGGAGGCACGTAACGTCAAGCAGATTGGATAATTGCTGATGAGATGGCTCGAGATAAGGCTAGACAAGAAGGGAAAAATTATGAACGTCTCAAATTACTAGAAATTTCAGCTATTGATGCAGAAAAAATTGAGCGTAAAAAGAAAAAGAAAAATCCCGATAAAGGGTTTTCCACATATGAAGCTCAAACTGCACGACAATATTGCCGATTGGTTAAAAATATGCCACCTCGTGATATGGAAAAATATGAAAACCAGAAGAAGAAATTGGGAGACGCTTTCTACGGTGGAGCAAATACTAGTTTGCACAATATAATTAAGGACACCCCTTCCGCAATAGATAAAATGGCTAAGGATTTGGAGGAACAAATTGACAAACGTAAAAAGTATTCGAGAAGACGTACATACAACGACGATGCAGATGTAGATTTCATTAATGAGCGAAATAGCAAATTTAATAAGAAACTAGAAAGATTTTATGGAGAACATACGGCAGAGATTAAACAAAATTTAGAAAGAGGGACAGCTATTTAGATTTATATTTAAGCCATTTATAAGTAATATATAAGTAAGCTATAACAAATAAAAAGTAAAACAATAATTTTAAATGAATTTACTAATCTGAATTATGAAAGACTAAAATTTTCCAATGAAAGATTCTCCGCTTCTTTGTTAATTTGAGCAGTGAAATCTTCAGATATGATATTTACAGCAGTGTCGTCGACATTATCATCATCATTTAATTTGTCGTCCAGTAAGCAGAGTAAGGCATCGTCTTCGTAAGTTGGAAAGAAGTATTCAGGTTTGTCCCATTGATTTTGTTCCCCCATACCGTAATGCTTTTCAAGTTGAAAATGTTGTAAAAGCGTTTCGGAAGAATTAAAGCGTTTGTTACATGTTACACAGCGATGAAGGCAAACTTGACGCCGTACATAATTTACTATTTTAATACGCTGGTAAATATTTAAATTTTCTAAGCACTTCTCGAAATTGACATCATGCTGTTCAAGTAAATGCTGTTTAAAGTGAGTAAGTATATGACAATTTTCAATACAAAAAAGGCACATTAGAGGTTGTGAGACTTCGTCCCGACCAATCTTCCCATTCTGGATCACTGTTATCACTATGTACAGCAAAATGTTTTTCAAAATCGACGCTCAATGTTTCTTGAGAGTTGCCCAATTTTACTTTATTCGGTACGGGCCGCTTTTGTTTTGATTTTCCTCTGCACTTGTTACTTTTGTCATTGAATTGGTAATTTTCCAAAAAATATTTATCATAAATTCTTAAATTGGGATTTATCCGCTTGTGTGCCTTTTTCCGCATATGTTCTTTTAAAGTTTGACGGTCTTTAAAAATTTTTTCACAGTATAAGCAAATCAAGTTATCCATATTATATTTAACTTTTGTCAAGAGCTCATCTATGAAAACTAAATTTTCCGGTTTACCCAATTGCAAAAAATGTTTGCTATATAAATGTTCCAAATAATTGGCTCTTAAGCCCGTTATTATTAGCCGGCAATATAAACATTCTTTGGTAAACGTGCGATCAGTTAACTCATATTTGATGTTGACTTAAAACATTCGCTAACAATCTATCCTTTAATTTTCTACGCAATTCGCAATCTTCGGTCACTATATCACTTAATAAATAATACTTCTGACTTTTTGATGGAGTACCATCTGGCAGCTGATCTAACAACATGGTAGTGCAATATTCTTCCAGATCGTACTTTTGAAACTGTTTACACCAATACTTTAAATAATCTTCTAAGTATGGTATGTCCTCTACATCAGCTATTACCAAGCGATGCTCCAAGAATAAATGAGCTAAATAGTCATCTTTATTTTCAGGAAAGGTAAACGGTCGTTCACATTTGACACAATTAACTAAAACAGAATCCAATTTTCCTTCATTTAGTTGCCCATTATCGAATAATAAAACTGATAATATGCCATCGCTGGGCCTACTCTCGGAATTTAATTCCATTTTTTTCATATAGCACAAATTTTCGTATTAAACATTTTAACCAGATAATTAATCTGCCATTTATGTATGACATTAATAAATTAACGTAAGTGAACTTATCAAGATGCGTGATACTACAATATTTTATTATAGTTTACTTAATTATTTAATGATGACTTAAGATTAAATTACCGTATCGTGTATGTTATGTGCTTTAATTCACAATTAAAGTTATTTGTTGTTATTGTAATTATTAAACTAAATGATTAGTATTATTAGGCATGAAAAAGAAGCAGAACGATTATCGAATAGAACAATGAGAAAGAAAATAGAATAACGCGTAAATATGAAAGTCGGATGAAAATAGTAAATAAATCGAACGGCTAAGTAATAATTTATTTTCTAAATAAAACGCAATTTAAACTAAAATGTTATTATTTAAGAAAATAAATTGGAAAAAAACAAAAATTAAGAATAGTAAAAATGATGGATGTATAGAAAAAGATGCTGTATCAGTTACAAAAAATAATATGTGTCAACAACATAATAACAATAATTCCGAGAGCTGTAATGTGGAGCCAAGTACAAATATTCAAAATGCAAATCAGCAAATTGTGATGCAAATTTCACATTCGAATGGTTTCCACTTAGGTAATGTGGTAAATATTTATAAAAATGGTGACGGACAACAATATTTGCCGAAAACAACTACTATTGTAACTATGATGGAAAGTAAGGAAGAGCCGGCTCATTGTATGCTTAATACGATAGCTACTCACTTAGGTGATGGCTGGAAAATGGTAATGCGAGAATTGGGATTTTCAGATGGTGAAATTTCTCAAGCAATGATTGATCATCATTTACATGGGCATTTAAAAGAAGTAATATATCAACTCTTATTAGAGTGGGTGCGGAATGCTGAAGATGAAATTAGAACCATTGGATTTATAACCAAATTGCTATGGGAGTATGGTCATAGAGATTGTGTATACCGCATGAAAGATACTTGGAAAAATCATTATCCAATTATCTAGTTTTGTAAGAATATTTTTCCCCAATTTTTTTACACATACCATTCAAAAATTGTAGATACACTTGTTTTATTAAGGTGTTTGTTTATACCCGCAAAGGGCATCTTCGAAGAAAAGTATAAAGTATATATGTTATTGTATCAAATTCTAAATCGATTCGAATATATTCATCTGTCTAATTATATGTAATAAATATTGTTACAGAAACTTGAAATTTGACAAAAGAATATTGTACTTTTCTAGTATTGCTGCAAATGGGCTAAATCGATGAAAGGGGACGCAAAAGTTGTGACAAACTGTGAACGTGTCCGTTTTATGAAATGGCAATATTTTTTTTTCTTAACTTTTTTTTTGCTAATTTTTTCAAATTACTCATAAACATTAATGTCGTCTAAATTCTAATTCTTACTTAAAAGAGTCGCAATTCTTAAAGTAGTCATAATTTTTATACAATTTCTTGTAGTGCCATGCTTTTCTATTCATTAGTCCTGACTTACCCACCTGATTATATGAAAATTTTGTATGTCTATTTTTAGTCTGATTATCAACTAAGCGTAAAAGGACGAAAAAATCGTTCCAGGTTACTCTAAGAATTATAAATACTTTGGATGATGGGTATATAAAATTTTTGGTCCAACCAAATATAACTTACTTGGTTATTTGCTTAAATTGTTGAACTGCAAAATAAAACAATATTGTACATATAGATTTTAATGTATTATTAAGAATGTAAATGTGTTTAATCGGAGAAAATTTAAGTACAGAGTGAAGAATTCTATATAAAAGTAAAAATAAAATCACGCACTAAATATTAATTTCCGCTGACGTTAAAAATTATTAATGTGAAATTATGGTCAACATTCATTATCCATTGTGTGTTTTTTCATCAGACGATATGTTCACCTTTCTTTTCAATCACCGTTTAATTTAGAATCATTTTATTAATTAATGGCAGGCCATGTATGGATATAAACAGCAAATACAAACCATATCTCATTTTCCAATAAATCATTATATGACTTAATAATCAATTTGTATATATGTACGACAAAATTGGTTCGTACATATATACAAACTTATTCATACAAACTTATTTACATTAAATAAAATATTCTATAAGACTGTGTAAGGGAGAGAGAGAGAAAAAATTTAGTGAAAAAAATTAGTATGTATATACGTCAGTATAAACATTTCTAACCCCATTTCCCCAGAATCTTCTTCATATAAACAAGTTTCAAATTTATCAAAATTGTGCTTGCTATTCAGATTTTACTTGGTTTTTTAAATCTGAATTTTATTTCGCATTAACTATGTGACACATTTACAAGATCCTTTTTTTATATATATTTCCTTAATTTATTTATATTATTTAAATTCCTCTATTTGCTTTGAAGTCCATTGTGTAAACTATATTTGATGCGTTATCGATGAATTGGTATTTTTCATTAATCTTATCCCAAAATATAATAAATATTTATCAATGTTTTGCGTATACTTTACCTTATTCTTATTCTAGCAATTGTATAAAATAGTTTAAATTCATGAACATATATAAAATTTACGTATATTATCTTATGAATTTATCTGTACGGCTTACAATATTAATGACTTATTTCAAATTTTTACAAACAACTTATTTAAATTTTTTACAATTACTCTCATAAAACTAATTAACTAACACTTATGGTCGGATATTTATTTTTCAAATTTTAACATTCTAAATTAATACAAAATATTTTTAAAGAATATTTCTCTTAAATTTGAATTATATTTACATACGTGTTATACATAAAAATATAATTTAAAAAAGAAAAAGATTAGTGAGTGTGTTATAATTGGTGGGGGCCGACTCTTAATTACCCTACACCAGTTTGTTAATTGTAACTAAAAACTTAAGAAAACTAATTACCCTTGAAGACTATTTTCGAATTTAGTTTTCGAATGATTTGAAAAGTTTATTATATGTCATGGTAGAGGAATCAAACAATAAACTGAGCTGGTCCAAATTTGTCACAAATATTTAGTGTAATACTCGATGCACCAATTTTTAATGCAACATATTTTAAAATTGTAAACTTTGATTTTAAGGGCTTCTTGTAAAATGAAACCTCAAATTCTCCGAATTTGATTAAATTTATTCTCGGGCATTTTCAGACTAAAATATGCTCTCTAAAATAACGGCCTGTACTTTCTTAACTAATTTACATGGACAAACATGTTTAAATTTATCCATAAAGTTATACTAAGAGAGTGATACAATTAGAGTGTAATGAGAGATGCATTTGTTTCAAACCCTCTTGAATGTTACATGCATCCGCACAAACCTCACAAGCTAAGATGTAGAGTATAATCACATATTTATAGTAGAATACAATTGGCAATATAGCTTTTGAATTATAAATTACATATATAGTCGTCTTTGGGAAGGATAAAAAGCATCAATCGAAAGGATAAAACTTATATACATGAAATGAATTTTTTATTAATGATTAATGATTAATGGAACAATTGAGCTATGAAGCTATGTATGTAATATACAAACGTAATGATGTGTTGTCACATAATATATATTTTAGTGATCAATACGATCAGTACTACAATGTGATTTGTCGAGGAGGAAAGGAAAATAGAAGGATTGTCATATATTTTATTTTGATCGATAAAAGTATATTGGTTGATTAAAATTTTTTATGGTTAGTTTTATTTTTACTGTAGTACTTATAATAAGATAAGAATAGCTTCGACTCGAGACCTAGAATTTTATTGATGATTTTATTAGATAAGTGCAATATTTAACATAAACTTACTGGATAGATTAAATTACAAACAAATGAAAAAAAAAATGAAAAATTGAATACTTGTAACTAATAATATTAAAATAAATTTAGAAATTACCAAGTAAAAAGTCTATAGCCGACTGGAGTCGATTTTTAAAAGCCCTCCACAATTTTGCCTAATGTGATTAAAATGTTAAATTAGAGAATTACAAGTCAACGAAGTAAAAAAATTGCAATTTTTGCAAAATTATTTAAAAAATTCTTTATATGAGAGGAGGTACAAAAACTGGACCGAGTTAGAGCAAATTTGACGCCCATATTCAATATATCAAGGTAAAATAATATGAAAATTTTCTTTAAAATATATGTAAAAATGTGATTTTTTTCACATAAGAAGTTCATTTTTTAAAAAAGGCCGTATATGAGGCGTGGTTGTAAAAAATTCCCAATTTTAACCAATTTTGGGTCACACACACACACACACACACATATGTACCAAATTTAATCAAAATATCTCGAAAATAGCGGCCAAAACTTTAATAACAAATTTACATGGACAAACATTAGACAGACAGGCAGGCCTAAATCGAATCAGGAAGTGTTTGTAAGTGTTCGGTATTTTAAAATGTGAGTCTATTTCAAGTCCTTCTGTATGTTACAAACATCCTCACAAACTTATAATATCCAGTACCGAATGTGATATACTGTATAATAACAAATAAAAAAATTATTAAATCCAATTAAAGTCAAATCAAGTGAAATATGAAATACAGTATTAAAATTAAATTACGTTTGATTGCAATGATAATTAAAAAATATCGTATCAGTTGATACATTTGATATTACATATATATATATATATATATATATATATATATATATATATATATATATATATAATGTATGTTAAGATGTTTATGTGCATTTATAAAATAAATAATAAGTAAGAAAATTGTATTTGGCTGGGGCCAAATCTTGTTTGCCCACCACTTTTTAATGCAAACATAAAAAATGGCAAATATGGCATTGTATAATATCGCGTAGGCGTGGCAGATTTGCATAATTTTTGTACAATTATTGTAGACCAACGGTCCTACTGCTTGTATAAAAGTTTAAGTTTAAAAAACTGAGGTGTCCTCGGTTAACGTCGCTGACTCTGGGGGTCTCCTATGACCGATTTTCCCCATTTGTATATAATAATAACAACTCACTTACATGAATTTTTAATATTCCTATAAAATGTAAGCTTGAAATATTAATTTTTACGATCAGAAGAATGTTAACAACATACAGATAGACGGACAGACATACAGACATGTCTAAAAAAATAACAATTTCATGTAGATCAAGAATAAGGTCTCGAATGTTTCTTTTTGGATGTTACAAACATAATGACAATATAAATATATATCCATGATCTTTGTGTGGTGGGTATAAAAATTATATTAATAAACAATTTAAGTTAATATTTATATAACTATAACTTAGATAAAAAGTTCAATTGGTTTTGTATATTCAATTTTTGATTTTTGGTATTTAAGTTTTTCCATTTTACGAAAATTTACAAATTATTTCTATCAAATTGGAGTTCTTGTATTTATTTACATTATTATAATCAAAAAAAATGAAGCACCAACATGTGAATGAACATAAACATCTAAATGATATGAATTTAGAAATTGCAATTAATCAAACATGTTACATACACCCATTGAAATGCTATAGATTTTGGAATATTTCCATTAACAAATTGTTGTGCAATTATTGAACTCTTTTAAAAAAAAAATGTTTACTTAAATTATAAATAAATGATGGCAGTTGGTGTTGTGACCTTAGAAGATATTCGTTTTCATCTCATTGATAATTTGTAACTATTAGATTTTATTAATATGTACAATAATTAATTTAATGAAGTATTTATTTAACTGTAATATGGCCGGCATTTCTTGAATGCATTATCATTATGAATGCTATAAATTTTACATGTATCATGCCCAGAATTTCTTATGGATCTTACATTACCATGATACATAGCAGCTGGATTATCACCTAAGCGATTAAAATGAAGTATAAAAAAACATATTGAATATTTTATAAGTATCCACGCCTAATTTAACTGTTTCGACAATAGATCATATAACTTTTAATAAAAAAGACAAATATTATTGAATGTAAAATAATTTAATGGACAATTTTACACTTTAGACAATTATTCTTTAATGTCAATACTTAAGAATATATTAGAAGAAGATGAGCATATGAATGAGCAGTGAGAAAATGGAAAATGTGCAAAAAAAAAAACAAAAAAAGAATTGCTCGCATTAAAGGAAAAAAATGAAAAACATAAGTAGATGGGCAAAGGCATTTTCCATGACAATGATACACAAATGTGTATATTTCAGCTGATATTTTTCATATCAGTTATATATTATAATATTATTGTATTATTCAAAATCGATGTATTACAATGAAAAGAAAAGAAGAACAAAGTCTGTAATATTGTTTAGATAATTTGATACCTTTAAAAATATGCACCAAAACGCTTGCGGATTGAGCATTTCTTGCTACACAGGTGTAATTTCCAGAATGTTCACGTCGGGTTTTAGCAATAATTAGTTCTGACGATTGAAAATCTAAAAAAGGAACTAATGTTATAAATAATCAAGAATATGTAAAATGCAGGCTACATATTTGCATATTCTACACCACTTGTGGTACAGGCTATTAAAATTTTATGTGGACGCAGAAGGAATTGAGACAGACATACATTTTTCATTATACTGATCGATTCACAATAACATCTTGATTCGACTTAAGTCTCTCTGTCCCTCTGCCGGTCTACAGGTTTCGGTCTCATATACAAAATTTCTAATGAAATTTTGGTATATGAGAGTGCTTTGACCCAAAGGCGTACCTTGTTGAAAATGATTATAACCAGGTCATTTTTACGACCATGCCATACAACATAATGCCTTTCTTGAAAAAAAAAATCCAATTTGAAATATTAAATTATATTTTAACATAAGAAATATGTGCACCAAATTCGGTTCAGATTGGTCCAATAGTTGAAAACCTTTCCACATAACGAACCGTTCAAATTATTTGAAAATACTTTGCATGTTAAAATTTTTCGTTTGACTGTAACCCTTTTATTTGACTTTTTCTTACGTTAAGTAAAGTGGTGTAGGATATATAAGAGTTGGCATCGACCTACTATTAACTACTTATTTGTTTAATTTAAATTGTTAAATTAAATGCCTAAATAAGATTATCACATAAATCTAAATCAAAATAAATAAAATGTTATTCTTGTTAATTCAACTAACCTGGCTCTGTAGATACATTTATTCCACGTTCCATATCATAATTAATCATGCGATTGTCGTTATACCAAAATATATAATCAGATGTTTCAGTATTTTGAAGTATTCTACAGTGTAAACGTAACATGGAATCTGGTGTAAGATATCGTATTAAAGGCCCAGATATTTCCGCTCGAGCTTCTATATACACATAATAAATCAAAAAATTCTCAATATTTATATCAAGTAACGAAAAATGACTTCTAAAATAATTACTATATAAATTGCGTGTTGATATTTAACAATTTTCGTATTGCATTATGTGGAAGGAAGGAAGGAAAGAAAGAAGTAAGAAAATCATTGTCGAAACGTAAAACAATTGCAGTGGTGTGAAGGTATTTTTGCCTTATTATTTACCCAGAAGGAACATGATTATTCTTCTAACTCTTATCCGTATAATCAAAATTGCTGCTTACTTCTATGAGAGATAAGAAGTACTATAAGAGATAGGAACTCTGAGAGAAATCGGTCAAACGATGATAGTGTAAAATAATCAAACATCTCTGCCATTTGAAACAAACAATGATTTTCCATTCCCTACTTCTCATACAATATAATATAAATTTTTCTACTTAAATATTACAAAATATTACGGAATCTATAAGTGAGTGATAAAAATTTAAGTTAAGAACTCATTTGAGCCAATTGTACCAACAATTGTTTACATATAAATTGCGTACAATATTGTGATGTAATAATTCAATATGTATAATAATATTCGCAGTGCTATCAGTCACCGAGTTGGATTTACTGGGATATAAGAGTACACAATACACATATCAAACTTACCTACGACATTTAAATGCAGAAAAATTGATGTTGGCGGATGTGTGGACACTTGACATTCGTAAATACCTGCATCCCGTGGTTGAACATATTTTATTTGTAATGTCCAATCCTGTATATTTATACAGATATTTATATATATATATATATATATATATATATATATATATATATATATACATAAATACATATATATATATACATAATAGTATAAGTGTATAAGTAAATATTTTTATATACTCTACGTATAATTTTAGCCATTTTAATTGTGTTTTTGTCGCATTTTTGAAAACGCCATTTGAGAATACCATTAAAACATGGTATATATAAACATGTATTGCAAGTTGCATGTTGAATGAATAAAAGGACTTACAGAGTCCTTGTTGTATATAAATCTTTATAAGGATTCATTGGCGCGCTATTGTAGACATGCGATAAAAGCACAAATGCGAATGGAAATGAAAATGCTTATGGAAATATGTGAATTTAAAAAATTTCCTAGATAAGTTAACAGAATGAGCATTATTATGAATTTGTATATTAAAATATTTTACCTCTGTTTGCTTGTGGTGTGTAGTACTAAATCTTTCGTCACTGCTGTATACGGTTAAACCGACTGTTAGAAGATGATAATCTTTTTTCCTTATCCAAGACACCTGGAAGAAAATTATAAAATATTTTTATATAAAAAAATGAAAATTCAGTAGAAATTTTCTTGTCTAAAGATGAGATGTGCCCTACATCATATTTAATAGTATTATTAATAGCATCAAGGAAATGTAAAATATTTATAATGTAAAAAATTAATTTGATCTAAATTGTTTGCTTTGATCTAAAAAATAAATCAATAAAAAAGAAAAACTACTATAGAATGACATAATAAGGGTATTTCAAAAGCCCTATGTCTTCTTTTAGCAAATTTTGCACACTCTAGAATTATGGTTTGAAATTGTAGTAGAAATAAAAAAAAATATGTAAATCCGTATTGGGATTCGGGATATTTGAAGTTTCGCAGACGATGACAATACACCAAATCTCAACATTTTTTGATTTGCAATATCTTTGATCTCTTAATAATATAAAAGAGAATTTAAAAGAAGAAATTAGATTCATTTCGAACCAATATGTTCATTGAATTTTGGGGAATTACAACAATGAAAAAAGCGTACGCATTTAATGTTATAGAAAAAGTAAAGAAGTATCGTACAAATAACTTATATCACCTCTCATTACCTCTTTCATTGAAAACAGTTTGTCATTAAACCAAACAAGCTTAAATAAATTCTGAAAGTGTTAATGAAGTGATTGCTCCAAACAAAAGTTATTCACACATTTAATGGATATTGCAATTACATTCGTTCACATTTTACATGCTTAATGTATTTGAGAATGAATAAATGAACAATAATGAACTGTATTATCAACAGTTGTGTGCATTGAATATCTCATTTATTTTTTTTTTTGCGATGTAACGAAAATAAAAACAAAAATAATATGAGAAAAGTTATACGAAAAAAGAGAAAAGCTTCTTCAAAGCTAGAAAACCTAAAAAATAATAATTCTAAACAATGGAGTTGGGGAATGAAAAGCTTGTGAAATATATAAAAGTCATATTTTCATATTTTAGTATACAAAACAATTCTATTACCATATTCCATATTTCAAATTTCATATTTCATATTTCATATTTCATATTTATTATTATGTGAATATGTGAATATTTCGTGTAGTTATTTGTGTATACGTGTCTAATAAGTAAGTGGTTTGCATACGGAACATTGAGTGTGACAGAGACATCAAAAGAAATATGGTGTGTGATTGAGTGTAAATTTGAAAGAGAGAATATAACGGAAAGGTCATTTTGTATTAAAAGTTACTCCTACTGCTAAGTAAGAGCAACAAAATGAGCACTTATAGATAGAGGAATGCAATGCAAGTTTTAGAAAACCAATACTATCTAATAAATTGATTAGGTATAAACATATATATGAATTTACATCTACTTATATATCAGGATATTTTGAAAGTCTGTATTGAATAAAAAATTTGATATAAATATTGAAAATAACTTCTATTATTCGTACTTTAAAATATAGTTTGATATCTAATGTCCTTTGGCAGTGTTTCCGACCTATAATAACATACTTTTTCTTACTCCATAACCATATAATAACCAATTATCGTAGATTGAAGTTTCTGCATGGCCTGTTAAATTGTAATGTCATAACATTTGACACTAGCGGTAAGTTGCACAATGGCCTTCATACAACAGAGTAATGTGTTTGCTTCTCATAATCGGATGAATGGTTTTAGAGAAACTTTAATACTTTTCAATATGATTTATATAAATGTGTTGGCACTAAAGTGATATGAATAAATTGCTATGTGGCTGAAGAGTAAATGATGCGTACGTCGTAAATGGTGCTGCTCTATTTTATATTTACTTTATTCAATTCTATTCGAATTTTTTTTATTTAGTATCATAAATGAAAGTGATTAGAAATTTATATGTACCTACCACACTATCTCCAATGTTATGGACGATGCAAGGTATATGTGCATTAGCTCCAACTTGTGTTGTAATAACGGTTAGATTTTCGGTACCAAAACTCATTGAATTGATAACCATTGAAAGATTATCAAAATTATTATTTATTATATCATCATTATTTATTGTATCAAAGACATCCATCTCAGGGACATCCATTGTCCTTACCAAAGTTGTTGTACTTATATTTTTCATTAAATGGCTATTTACTGGATAAATTGAGGAACTGGAGATTTGATATTTGCCTTTTAAATCATATTTATCATCTATCATGCTCAAATCATCAATGCCAGATAATGTGTGCAGACGATTATTGTAAAATTTTTTGCAACGTTTCATATAGTGCCGTTGTAAGGATGTGCCCAATGACCATTTATTTGTATTATTTGGAAATACTTTCTGTATTTGTGGTGGCAATAATGTAGTGATAATTAAATTTGTATTCAAATTCCAATGGACGTTGTCATTTACTTTAGCAGCCACCTTAGAATGTGGTGCATAACCTAAAAAATATCAGAGAAATTAACTGGAGAAAGGTGAAAAGTCTATATTTAAAAATTGTTATAATTGATTATAACAATTGTTGTGCATTTTATACTGTTATTGTGTAAATGTATGTGTATTAAGGCAACTAATTTTATTTTATTATCAATTGCATATTAATTGTAAAACTTTAGCAACTGGAGCCAAATAATAATAAAGCCGAATAATATTTTAATAAAGAAATTTATGTTGCATAACTTTCGGAAAAGTTTAAATTGAATTGAAAATAATTTCTATAATGAAATGCAATTTGGAATAACTTTTATATAAAACAAAAAATAAAATAAGGAAAATGTCTATTAAAAATCAGACCTCGTTATTATGACAATTTTCTGATTTCTGATTTTTTGATTTTTTGATTTTTTGCAAAATTCATTATTATTTAGAGAAAGATCAGATACAAGTAAGAAAATTGTAAGTAAGAAATTTGTGGAGATTAACTCTTAAATACCCTACACTATGTCGCCTTATACATAATGAATAAAAGAATTTGATGCATATTTTATGAAAATAATTTACATTGAAAATTAATTTATAAAAACATTTCTTGTGACAATTCTCCACATTTTTCACTCTAAAATTTTCTTTTAGAACTTTGTTCCTTTATGTTTAAATCTAATTTGATTGAAATCAATTCACTTCTTATTCTATTGAATAATGCATAAAACATTCATTAGCAAAATATAAATTTAAATATTTATATTATAAGTTTTTTATAATATTTTAACATAAAACAGAGAACAGTGAACAGTGAACAGTGAACAGAGAACGAAAGAGCGAAAAACAGGACAGATAAATATTTATCTATTTTTTGAAATTGGTTTCATTATTGTCACCATTATTTATGGTTTTCTCAAATTAATTATCAATATTATTCGTATTTTTATAGTTTACAGCAATTGTGGCAAAAGGGTATTAGAAGTTTGTGCAAACATTTGTAACACGCAAAAAATATTGAGAGAGATCGATCTTTTGTTATATCGATTCTGATTAGTTTAATGCCTGTCTATCCAGTCTTCATATTTTTAATCAAATTGTTTTAATAAATTTGTAGTAAATTTTCTATCAAATTTTCTATCAAATTTTCTAACAAATTTTCTATTAAATTTTCTATCAAATTTCTATAAATTTTTATCAAATTTTCTATAAATTTCTATCAAATTTTCTATCAAATTTTATATAAATTTTCTATAACAAATTTTTCTATCAAATTTCTATCAAATTTTCTATTAAAATTTTCTATCAAATTTTTTATCAAATTTCTATAATTTTCTAATCAAATTTTCATATCAAATTTTATTACAAATTTCTAATAAAATTTTATTCAAATTTCTATCAAATTTTCTACAAAATTTCATTAATATTTTTATAATTTTCTATCAAATTTTCTATTAAATTTTCTATAAATTCTATCAATTTTCTATCAAATTTTCTATTATCAAATTTTCTATCAAATTTTCTATCAAATTTCATATTTTCAAAATTTTCTAACAAATTTTCTATTAAATTTTATAAATTTTTTCATAAATTTTCTATTAAATTTCTATAATTTTCTATCAAATTTTAATAAATTTTCTATCAAATTTCTATAATTTAAAAATTTCTATCAAATTTCTACAAAATTTCTATAAATTTCTATCAAATTTTCTAATCTAAATTTCATAAATTTTGTACAAATTTTCTATAATTTTTAAAATTTTCTATTAAATTTTCTATCAAATTTTCTATAAATTTCATAAAATTTTCTATAAATATTTACAAATTTTCTATCATATTTTCTATTAAATTTTCTATCAAATTTCTATCAAATTTTCTAACAAAATCATAATATTCTATCAAATTTCTATCAAATTTTCTATAATTTTTATCAATTTTCATAATATTTCATTAAATTTTTCTATTAAATTTTTATCAAATTTCTATTAAATATTTACAAATTTCTAAAATTTTTATTAAATTTTCTATCAAATTTTACAATCTAAAATTTTCATTAAATTCTATCATTTTTAAATTTCTATCAAATTTCTTTAAATTTTCTATCAATTTTCTATATAATTTCTATAATTTTTACAAATATTCTATTCAAATTTCATTAAATTTTCTATCAAATTTTTATTAAATTTCTATCAAATTTCTATAAATTTTTATCAAATCTAACAATTTTCTTAAATTTTAATCAAAATTTTATCAATTTTCCATTAAATTTTCTAATAAATTTTCATTAAATTTCAATTAATTTTTACTAAATTTTCTAACAAATTTTCTATAAATTTTCTATCAAATTTCTATCTTAAACTTCTATAAATATCTATAAATTTATTAAATTTCTATAAATTTTTATCAAATTTTCTATTAAATTTTCTATCAAATTTTCTATAAATTTTCTACAAATTTTCTATTAAATTTTCTATCAAATTTTCTTTTAATTTTTATCAAATTTTCTATAATTTCTATAATTTTATACAAATTTTCACAAAATTTTCTATTAAATTTCTATCAAATTATATATTCTATCAAATTTCTATCAATTTTATAATTCAATAATTTTTATAAAATTTCTATCAAATTTTCTAAAAATTTTCTATTAAATTTTAATTAAACAAATTCTATAAATTTCTATCAAATTTTCTAACAAATTTCTGTATTAACATTTTATCAAATATGTCTATTACCAACTTTTCTATTAAATTTCTATCAAATTTTCTATTAAATTTCTATCAAATGTCATAATCAAATTTCTGATAAATTTTTAATCAAATTTTTTATCAAATTTTCTAAAAATTTTATCAAATTTTCTATAAATTTTAAAATTTTTTAATCAAAATTTATAAATTTTCTATCAAATTTTCTATTAAATTTTCTATTAAATTTTCTATTAAATTTTCTATAAATTCTATTAAATTTATTTCTAAAATTTCTATCAAATTTTTAAAATTTAAAATTTTCTATAAATTTTCTATTAAATTTTCTATCAAATTTTCTTATAATTTTCTATCAAATTTTCTATTAAATTTTCTACAAATTTTCTATAAATTTTTCAATTTATAAAATTTTCTATAAATTTTATAATTTTCTATCAAATTTTCTATTAAATTTTCTATAAATTTCTATTAATTATAATTTCTATCAAATTTTCTATAAATTCTATAATTCTATTCAAATTTTCTATCAAATTTTCTATTAAATTTTCTATAAATTTTCTATCAAAATTTTCTATAAATTTTCTATAAATTTCTATCAATTTTATCAAATTTTCATAATTCTAATTTCATATTCTAATTTTCTAATTATCATTTTTATTTAATTTTAATTTATATTCTAAAACTAAAATCAAATTTTTATTAATTCACATTTAATTTACTCTATAATTTATATTTCTATCATTTTAATTTATAAATTATAATTTATTAAATTTACATTTTAAATTCAATTTTTTCTAAAATTTAATTTAAATCTAATTTCATATTTATAAATTTATTTCTATCATATTAATTTCATTAAATTTCTCATTATAATTTTAAATTTATATTTATTTTTTAATTTAATTCATAAATTAAATTTCAATTTCTATATTTATAAATTTTAAATTCTTATTTCAAATTTTTATTTAATAATTTAAATTCATATTCAATTTTACAATTCATATTCATAATTTCATAAATTTTAATTCAATTTATATTCTAATTTTAATTTTAAATTACAATTTTATAATTTAAATATATTTTATAATTTTATAATTTTATAAATTTAATTTCAATTTCTTCAAATTTTATTATATTTATTCAATTTATATTCTAAATTTAAATTTTTATAAATTTTTTAATTTTCTACAATTTTTATAATTTTTATAATTTAAATTCTTAAATTTTAATTTTTATTAAAATTTTTTTATTTCATATTATATCTACAAATTATAATTTTAAATTTTTATATTTTCAAATTATATAATTTTCTATAATATCAATTTTCTATTTTAACAAATTTTCTAAATTTTTAAATTCTATTCTATTTTTTTTATTTTCAATTCATTATTTTAAAATTCAAAAAATTTAATTAAATTTAATTTTTAAATCTACAATTTTTATATTATCATTTTATAATTTCATAAATTTTTATAATTTTAATTCTATTTTTAAAATTTTTAAATTTTCTAAAATTTTTATAATTTCACTTTATAATTTCTATAATTTATAAAATTTAAATTTTATATTTTATAATTCATAACAAAATTCAATTCAAAATCAAATTCATAAATTTTTATCAAATTTCAATTCATTAATTTCTCAAATTTTCATTTTTAATTTAAAATTTTCAAAATTTTCAAATTTTCAAATTATATTTTTAAATTTTTTTAATTCTATCAATTCTTAATTTCAAAATTTAAATTTTTAATTTTAAATTATAAATTTTTATAATTTTAAATTCTTAATTACAATTTAATTTCATTAATTTTCAAACTATCATTTTAAATATAAATTTTATAATTTATAAATTTCATAATTTTAACATAATTTCATCATTTTAATTTTATAAATTTATAATTTAATTTTAATTTTATTAATTTTTAATTTATAATTTTTACAAATTTAATTTAATCTAATTTTTTAAATTCTATAATTTTAACAAATTCTATAATTTTCTATAAATTTATCAATTTAATTTCATAATTCAAATTTATAAATTCTATAATTTCAAATTTAAATTCATAAATCAATAAATTTCAAATCACAAATCAAAATCTTCAAATTCATAATTACAAATTTAAATTCTTCATTTTTCAATTTTAAATTTCATAAATTTTAACAAATTTTTATCAAATTTTCTATAATTTTTACAAATTACAATTTCTATCAAATTTCTATAAATTTTCTACAAATTTTTATCAAATTTTCTATAAATTTCATAAATTTTCTATCAAATTTTCTATCAAATTTTCTATAAATTTTCTATAAATTTTCTATCAAATTTTCTATAAATTTCATAATTTTCTATCAAATTTTCTAAAATTTTCTAAAAATTTCTTAAATTTTCTATCAAATTTTCTATAAATTTTCTATCAAATTTCTTAAATTTTCTATAAATTTCTATCAAATTTTCTATAAATTTTCTATCAAATTTTCTATCAAATTTTCATATCTAAATTTTCTATAAATTTTCTATCAAATTTTCTATTAAATTTTCTACAAATTTTCTATTAAAATTTTATAATTTTCTATCAAATTTTCTAAAATCAAATTTTTCTATCAAATTTTTCATTAAATTTTCTATAAATTTTCTATTAATTTTTATCAAATTTTCTATAAATTTTCATTAAATTTTCTATCAAATTTTCTATCAAATTTTCTATAAATTTTCTATTAAATTTTCTACAAATTTTCTATTAAATTTTCTATCAAATTTTCTATCAAATTTTCATAAGTTTCTATAAATTTTCTATCAAATTTTCTATAAATTTTCTATTAAATTTTCTATCAAATTTTCTATAAATTTTCTATCAAATTTTCTAACAAATTTTCTATTAAATTTTCTATCAAATTTTCTATCAAATTTTCTAAAATTTTCTATCAAATTTTCTATCAAATTTTCATATCAAATTTTCTATTAAATTTTCATTAATTTTACAATCATTAAATTTTCATTAATTTTCTATAAATTTTCTATCAAATTTTCTATTAAATTTTCTTAAATTTTCTATCAAATTTCTATCAAATTTTCTATCAAATTTTTTATAAATTTCTATCAATTTTCTATAAAATTTTCTTACAAATTTCTATCAATTTTCTATCAAATTTTCTATAAATTTTTAAATATTTATTAAATTTTCTATAAATTTTCATTAAATTTTCTATAAATTTTCTATCAAATTTTCTATAAATTTTCTATCAAATTTTCTATCAAATTTTCTAACAAATTTTCTATTAAATTTTCTATCAAATTTTCTATCAAATTTTCTAAACCAAATTTTCTATAAATTTTCTATCAAATTTTCTAAAATTTTTTATAAATTTTCTATAAATTTTCTATAAATTTTCTATCAAATTTTCTAAAATTTTCATAAATTTCTATCAAATTTCTATAAATTTTCTAACAAATTTTTATCAAATTTTCTATTAAATTTTCAATTTAAATTTTCTATCAAATTTTCTATCAATATAATTTCTAACAAATTTTTATTAAATTTTCTATCAAATTTTCTATTAAATTTTCTATCAAAAATTTTCTATTAAATTTTCTATCAAATTTTCTATCAAATTTTCTATCAAATTTTCTATCAAATTTTCTATCAAATTTTCTATCAAATTTTCTATCAAATTTTCTATCAAATTTTCTATAAATTTAAATTTATAATTTTCTATCAAATTTTCTATCAAATTTCTATCAAATTTTCTATAATTTTAAAATTTTTATAAATTTTCTATTAAATTTCTATAAATTTTCTATCAAATTTTCTATCAAATTTTCTATTAAATTTTCTATCAAATTTTCTATCAAATTTTCTATCAAATTTTCTATTAAATTTTCTAATAAATTTTTTACCAAATTTTCTATCAAATTTTCTATTAAATTTTCTATCAAATTTTCTATTAAATTTTCTATCAAATTTTCTATTAAATTTTCTATCAAATTTTCTATCAAATTTTCTAGTAAATTTTCTATCAAATTTTCTATTAAATTTTCTATTAAATTTTCTATCAAATTTTCTATCAAATTTTCTATCAAATTTTCTAACAAATTTTCTATTAAATTTTCTATCAAATTTCCTATCAAATTTTCTAACAAATTTTCTATTAAATTTTCTAATAAATTTTTTATCAAATTTTCTATTAATTTTTCCATTAAATTTTCTATCAAATTTTCTATCAAATTTTCTATCAAATTTTCCATTAAATTTTCTATTAAATTTTCTATCAAATTTTCCATTAAATTTTCTATCAAATTTTCTATTAAATTTTCTATCAAATTTTCTATTAAATTTTCTATTAAATTTTCTATCAAATTTTCTATCAAATTTTCTATCAAATTTTCTAACAAATTTTCTATTAAATTTTCTATCAAATTTCCTATCAAATTTTCTAACAAATTTTCTATTAAATTTTCTAATAAATTTTTTACCAAATTTTCTATCAAATTTTCCATTAAATTTTCTATCAAATTTTCTATCAAACTGATTTGTGTATAGCGATATAATCATTTATTTGCGCTTCTACATATTTAGCGTTTGTAAAATTTACTTGCTTTCTTTAAATCCTTAATTTACAGTGATTTATTTATTTAATGAATAAATTATTAAATGTTTTTTGACTTACTTCATTAAAATTCAATTTTTGAGCATCAATTTTAAATATGTTTTTAATTGGAAGTTTGTATGGAGGAAAAACAATTGTCAGATAATAGATAGAAGATACACACAACAGAAGCCATTTCAATCTGCCCAACACACAGCACACAACACACTCAGTGCCGATTATTATTATTATTTTTTTTTTATACTGTTAGTATAATAATCTGTGTACAAGATTGCTCTTACAACTTGTTGTGTTCTTATTTTAGAATTACATTAAGTACATTCTTCTAAACATATCATAAAATGCAATTCAATTAATTTTTAATTTAGCTTTTACTACGCTTTTTTGTATTTATTTCGATCTCTTTTGAAGTTTCAATCCATTAAAATATTTTACAGCTATCAACATCTCTTAATCATTAGACTGAACTTCCTTTTATATATTTATACATATAAAAATATATATACTGTTTGATTCATTTTGTCAAAGCATTTGAAACATCCAGTAAGAACCGTCTTGATTAGCAGCAAATGCTGAATTGATATAGCAATATCTGTCTGTCTATCTGTCCGTCTGTCTGCCTATCTATTTGTCTGTGTGTATTATGGTTATAAATATTTGGATATCGAACTGAAATTTTACGGCAAAGTTAGAAGTTCGTGCATGCAATTTAGTATAGAAAATAGGTCAAATCGACTCTGCAAAGGGTACAATTTACTTTAAAGTAAGAACACTTCCGTTTTATTAAGCAAAAATTTGCAGTAGATGGAAATTTGAAATTTTACATGAATACTTAGGACACAATATCTACAATATTTATCTAAAAATAAATCAAATCAGCCACGCCTCTCCGAAATTGAACATTTAACACATTTTCATATTTTTTTGTCGTTTTTTTATGTGTTTTTACTGATTCTTTGTCAGTTATACTTTGTAATGGAATTTATCGGTAGATTTTCAATGCCACGCAATTGCCCGTCTATGCGAAAATTCTGCAAAACGGTCACACCTATTTAATGTTAATGTTAAAACCATTTATCTATAACAGTTGTACAAAAAATGCAAAATTAGACAATACCTAATTTTAACATTTTTAAGTTTAGGTTTTCTATCTACCAAAGAAACACTGAAAGAAATTCCGAATCGTAATAACATTATGCATGGGTGGTAGGAGCCCAAAATTTGATCCCAGCTAAATATAATTGTTTTACTTGTTAATAATTATATCAGAAATGAATTAGTTCAATTGGAAGATTTCCTTAATGCTAATTTTGTACGCAAAATTTTATATTGTAAAGCATAAATGACGCTAATGTACTGTAGGGTGTATATAAAAAATTGTATTCGATTCAATTGTAAAATTTTTACTTGTTCATTGTATTAAGTTTAATTGAACAAAGGAAACATTTCACATAATTCATATAGTAAGGTACAGAGCATCAGTTAAGTTGCTTAAAAGTTTAGAGAAATTTCCAAAATGAACGTAAATGAAACGATATTAATTTGCAAATGATTTCATGATGATTTATATAAGAAATAAAAATATATTCCTTACATAATTTAAAATATATACTCTAGACTACAATTTATATAATATTTTTAAAAAAGTAAAAGTCTACAAAAGGGTGAAAATTTGAATTCTAAGCGACCAATTGATTGATGCATTTAATAAATTTAAGAACTTTTATGTGCATTCTACTGAGATGAAGATGAAGAAAGCGTAGCAAATGTACACTTAACAAAGATATTTAATAATTGATTTACTGACATTTAATTAGGTCTATTATTGACTATATTTTCCAGATTTCGTTAGGTTTCGCTTCGTTTAGTTAGCATATTAACTATGCTAAATAAAACGACAAATTTTACTAAAATAATTAATTCTTAATTAATTAAACAATTAAAAACTTTTTAAATGTCCTAAAGCACTTTATTTAATGTGATTCAAATCAAATAAAAGAATTTCAAGCCAATAATATTGAAAAAAATTGTAATATCTCAATTATTTGCAAAGTTCATTATTTGAAAGGCGGTTCAAAAAATGGACCAATCTGTACGAAATTTGATGCACATATTTTTTATGTCAAAATAAAAGGCTATAACAATTTTCGTTAAAATATATTCAAAATTGAATTTTTTTATTCATGATTTGAAAATGATTTTTTTTTTTTTTTGAAAAAAAAATGTTCTATGAGAAGTAGTCGTAAAAATTGACCGATCTAAATCAAATTTGGTACATACATTTTTTTATGTTAAAATACAATTTAGCGACAATTTACTTGAAAATATATTTAAAATTGTAATTTTTTTCCATATATTTTCTATATTTTCCGAGTTTAATCATTTCTGGGCCAAAATACAACCATGTATCAAAATTCATTAAAAATATCTTAAAAATTGCCATCTATAGCTAGATAATAACAAATTTACATGGACAAACATCAGACGAACAGAAACAGACAGTTGACTGAACCATGAAGTGATTCTAACTAAATCGATCGATATAATAAAAGGTGAAACTTTCTAAACTCGATTTTGAATGTTACAAACCATCTGTAAAGGCAGATAATAATACCATGGTGTAGGGTATATAAATGAGTTTTGTATACAAAAGAAAAATTATCAATTTTATGTACATTTCTATGCGATGCATAGCAATATTTTTTAAACTGAAGAGTAAACTAAATCGTAAAATGTAATAAGAAATAATGCAATAAAAATGCACATTAAATCCCTTAAGTTGTTTTATTGTATACAAATTACTTACCTGTATTTATGGTGCCCAAACTAAATATTATTAGAAGAATTTTTTGGCTAGAATTGAAAAAAAATCTCTCCAATGCAGGCAATTTACATGAATTCATGTTAAATGTTAAATGTTCTACATAAATTTATCATAAACTTGCATTTGATTAATGAATTGACAATATTTTATATATAAATATCCTTTATGCATTAATAATTAACACGTCCATACGTTGAATAGAAATATATATAAAAAAGAATTTTCCGTCCTTACGCCCTTACGCCCTTACGCCCTTACGCCCTCATGCCATCATGACCATCATAACCAAACGTTAATCTGAATGGCATGGCGTGAGTAAATCTTATCACATTTGCCATTTGAATTTTATATCTACACAAAATGATCTTCCATTCATAAAATTTTATATTTTATTTTATTAGTTTAGATTGTGGTGATGCGCTTTTCAGTACATTTTCCTTTTTCTTAATTTTTTTCTTCTTTTTTTTTTTTTTTTTTTTTGTTGTTCAATATTTAATCAAATGATTCTATTATAAATATAAATAACTTATCGGAATATGTGACATTTATATATATATATATATATATATATATATATATATATAATATTAAATTGTCGGAAATAGTTAAAGCATATTCTACATTTATGCATCATCTAAAAAGTAAATGAATGTCCATGGAAAAACAAAAAATTTATTCATTGTGAATGAAAATATCGTGAAATTTTTTACATACATAGAAGTCCAACATTATATTCTTACATTCTTTCCCATACAAATTAGTTGAAATTTTTTCTTCTTATAACCAAGAAATTTTTTTTGAATGATTACCGCCGGCACTTTTTTTTTTACACTGGTATTTCAAGTACAAAAAGTAAAAGTTGTGCTCCTATCAGAATGATCATGTCACGGATAGTCTAATAGTTTATAAAATACTTCGATTTTTAACTAATCATTGTAAAATATACTCATTTATTACACATAAACACACATGATGAAAATGAAGTAAAATGTTATAAATTTCAACATTCCTGATGCTATTAAGTGTTAACTACATTAACATAAATTTAATGTACATTATAAGGCGAGGAGTGTAGTATTGTGCCATGTACAATTCACTAACATTGTTTAAATAAACACTTTTCACATTAAACCAAAAATCTAATGGACATAATTCTAAATTTTAAAGTTCTAACTAACTAAACTAAAAATTCAACTTCTGTTGATACTTCTTCTCTTCACAGCCATACATTTTGCTAAAAATTATATAATCATTATCTGTATTATCCTTATTATTATTATTACTATTATTATTTATTTCCTTTTTTATAAATTTGCTTTCTTACACGTTATAACTTTATTTAAAAGGCTTTCAAATATTGATCAATAAAGACGACATTGATTTACACATTGTGTCACACTTTATCGCACACACATCATTATTTATTGTATCATCTTTAGTATTTTATAATCTTTCTATCCCTCTCTTTCTCTCTTTCTCGCTTTCTCTCTCGCTCCCATACAATAATATTACACACACATAAATATTATTTTATATAAATTTTGTATAAATTTATCAGTTACTGAGATTTCAGGTTTAAGTTATTATAATGTAATCAGAATGTATCTAAAAGCCCAACAATGGTTTTAAAAAGATTTCATTCTTTTCTGTCAGTCTTTACAAACGGAATGATTGAATGATGACTGAAGTGAAATGAAATGTTAATCGTAATTTTGCAACAAGTGTAGCATCATCTTTTTTAATACTTAACTCCCGTCTAAATCTTTCAAATTTTTCTCTTATAAGCTACTTTAAATATAATCTAAATCTATTGATTTATTTATACTTTTGTACTTTACGTGTTATGCCAAATGCACAAACAAATAATGCAATAATCTGACATGATTCCAAAAGATTGTTTCATCTAAATTGCCATCACTTAGAGGCTTCATCAAATGTATATACATGCATACGTATTCTGAATCAATATCAAATTCCGAGTGATGGCTACATTTGTTAGCATTTGCTGTCAACCTCAAATTTGAGGGGGAATTCAAAATTCAAAATTCTTGTATGTATGTTGGTTGGGTCAACCATTGACCCAATTATTTGTTTTGTAATTCGAATTGTGCACAAAATTGATTAGTTCGATAAGTCTCAGAGTATAAACTTCTATTTATATCTTGCACTACTAATCATGCATTGAATTATAAGTTTATACAGATCGACTTAGAATCACCTTCTTAAACGTTCGTCTGTCTGTTCATCTGTCCATCTGTCCATCTGTCCGCCTGATGTAAATGTAAATTTGTTATCAAACCGCACAGAACAATTGATGCAGTTATTTTTACGCAATCTGATACATAGAAGTATTACGGCTCGGAGATTGAATTTTGATATACTCGTACTTTCTACTGAATTATGTACATGATACAAATCGGTCCATTGCCTTGTAATTTACTTACTTGACTATTCAATCAGAATGAACAAGGTGACGTAAAATATTTAAAAGTCCATCCAGATCGACTTTCAAGTTTTTACTTATTATATAAACTCCTTTAAAGCGTTTAGATACATCCATCGTATTGCTAGATTTTACCAATAACTTGAAAAGCCTGATAGATTATTTATATGAAATTTTCAAGAGATGGTTTTATTTTTCGGACTACATTTTCCTTGAGAATGTTCAAAATTTTATAAGAATTTTGTAATAATTATAATCAGAAAGAGTGTTAGCATGGCATCTCTAATGCCGTAATTAAATTATGGCATTTCTATAAATTGGACATTCATAAAAAACAATTAAAAATAGCAATCGAAAAGAAGCAAAAACAACAACAAAAACAAATACTAGAATATTATTATATTTATCTTGTAATTTTGTACTCATTTTTCCAACGATTCTTGAAGATTTTTACGCTTATAGTAATAAGACCAAGGCATACTCGAACATAATCGTTATGGAAAAATGTAAATAATCTCATTTGAATTTTACAAATTGACGGCAATTTTTTCCTTATTTTCATTTACTCTTTCATTAAGTTTATTTCTGTTCTACCAAATGAATTATTGTTTGGCAAGTATTTCATATAATAATACTGTTAGAGTGGAAGGGAGAAATAGAGAGACAGAAAAAGAGTAGAGTTATTCCAGTCTATTATAAAATTGACGGTTAAGTTAATTGTGTTTTAAATTAAATAGCTTTACAATAACATTTCCACATTTTTTAAGATTTTTCTTTCCATTATTAATTATTATTTTATTTGAGTGATTTATTTTTTTTTTATTTTTTACTTTAAAATTCGTTGCTTCTTTTAGAATAGATCTCACCATGGTATCACTGTTTTGTAACACATTTAATTGAACGTTGTGCATTTCAAATACAAATTAATTTAAATTCTATTAATTCTCAACATATGCAAAATGAAATGCATATGAAATATCCTTTGCATCATTTGCATCTTTTATATTTTATTGTTGCATATACATTAAACAATCAAACATCCTTAATTAACACAATGCAACTGAATCTAGCAATTGAACAATACAATATATATATATATATATATATATATATATATATATATATATATATATATATATATATATGTATATAAAGAAGAAAAAGAATACTAGAAATAATAATTATCCGATAGGAACACTGAAATGCCATGCGAAAAAATGTTAACTGATTTGAAATGATAAATAAAAAATCGAGTGACATCTTTTCACTGTTTGATGTAAAAACTTTTATATATATAAATAAATACATTTATTCTCTTTAATTAAGAGAAATATCTATTAAGAGAAGCATTTGATATTTGAGCCATTGCATATAATTCGAAAAGTTGCCTCACTATTTCAGATAAATTTTTTTCGTTTATAAATGTTTGTAAACATAACATGTATGCAGAGATCTGCTAGCTTTTGTAATTGTTGTAACTGCTTAATGTATATGAAACTCTTTTAATATTACAAAAAAAAAAAAAGAAAAACAAACTTTCAAAATGCAAAAGCCAAATATCAAAACTAAAGCGCATTTGTAATACCAGCCTTGAGTTTTTAAGATGATCCACTCTATCGTAACGATTTATTTTAACTTGCCAGAATATAACTCAGGAATGGGAGTGCTCAAATTTTTATTATACTAACCACAAATACAGTTACATACATTATCGGATAAATAACACAATTTCACTGAAATAAATTATAACAAATTTAATTAATGTAATTAGTGTAATTAGCTAAAGGTGAAAGTATATAAACAGTGATTAGCATTTAAAAATAATTGAATAGAAAATTTTTTTAATGATCATTGCGGATGATGGTTAATTTTCATCACTTATCTTGAAAAGTATAAAATTATTTACTATTAATAATACAAAGTAATGTGAGATATAAATGAATTTAAAAATTAGTAGAAAATCGGATAGTTGTATAAAATTTTTTAGATGGAAATGTACATACTCTGCATCATTTGTGGTACAGTTGTAATTTAAGCGCCACCCAAAAAATTTTTAGAAATAGGAGAGTTATTATTATTTGGCGTACCAAAGTAGTGTATTAAATGCGTTTAAATGCGTTTCCATATAACGAATTTTTTCAAATCAATCCAAAATTACAATTATTATTTTCTTAAACAACAATTTATTAGCTGGACTCTTTAATCAGTTAAAATAAAATGGTGTAGGGTATAAGTTATTTAAAAGTCCACCTTATATTAATAATAAAGAAAAATAAAAGTTATAATTAAAAATTTTATCAGTTTTGGTGTCAGGCGTATATTTTAAGTATTCAAGCATTCAAGCATTGAAAAATTGAAGCATAATCAAAAAGCATATTGAAATTGAAAGTATCAATCCAAGAATTCCAAAAAAAAAAAAAAAACAAGAACATTGATATTAATAGATTTGCGATACATGACTCGCATGACTGAAATGTCATGCGAGGAAATGTTAACTGATTTGAAAGAATAAATAACAAATCGAATGACATCTTATTACTGTTTGCAGTAAAGAAGAAATTTCCTTCACACTTAAGACTAATTTCAATTTCCAGAGTAAACTAATTTTAAGAGAATAATTTTATAGCCATGCGCACTTTCATCTATTACAGAAGCTGCTAAAAGTTACATCAAAATTTTAGATAAAAATTATTCGAACATGAATACTTTAAACAGATAACATGTATATTGGTTTCAAATATTCGATATTACAATAATGTTGCAATCATTTAAGTCATATTACTTGCAACACTTAAAGCATCAATTTTACAATGATGCATCGAGAGAAGAGTATAATCTTTCGGAATCGTAGTGTATACAACATTTACATAATACATTTCTATATTTCTATGCTAAATAAATATTTTACAAAAATTTCCATTTAGTGTTTTGATAAAATAATTACGCTTTATATAAATTTGCGATAGCTTTTTCAAAACTGTACTTCGATCTTTCCCATCGTAACTTAATATTTAAAAATTTTTTGCATTGCTCAATGTCCGAGTACCAATGTACATGAACTTCCAATGCTTCCACTTTCATTTGATTTCGATATCTCTTTTCTTTTGATCAGAAGAATGTTAGGCATACAAAGATCAACGTACAGATGGACAGACACTTCCATTTTAAAATTTGATACTGATCATGAATATATACAAACGTAATGACAATCTTCATATTCAAACGCCATACACATCTGCATATAAACTTAAATATTGTAAAATTGCGGCATGTATTTAAATAAACAAATACGAACGCTTTCTATTTCATACGAAATAGAAAGCATTACATCAAATGCGAAAGTTATTGCAAGCGATGGTCCATTCAAAGCTTCCCTGGGAAGCTTTGGGACAATTTATAACAGTATAACATGTCCAAATATATTATAGTTCGAAATATAATTATAACTTCCAACAATTTGAAACATTTTCGAAATACATTTCGAAATACATTTAAAAAGAAAAACTATCTAAAAACCGTACCATAATAATGTAAAAACTTCGAATTCTAATATGTAGTAAATTTATTTTGGACATATAGAAAAAGGTGTGATGCCTTATCGACTTGAAGTTTGGTTGCTTAACTAGAGTAGTAAGCTCAAGAAAAATTTTCTTTCAATTAAAATCGACAATTCATAAAAAAACTGCATTGCCAATAAAGCAGTTTAGAAAAAATTGAAACACGTTTACATATTTAAGACCAAGTCACCATGACGCAATATACCACGCAAAAATGTAAAAGCCTTACTGTTGCAATTTTATAAAATGTTTTTCTTTTTGCATATGTTGGTCGTCACTGTTAAAAAGTTTTTTGTAACAAATGTTATCCTCTGTTAAAGTGTTTAAAGCGATATCTATTTTCATTATATCGCCATTTGTCATATTATTCATAGTGCCATCTATTAAAACAAATTGAACTTTTTTTTGAAGAATAGTATATGTTTCGACTTAAGCCATAAAGAATAAAAGATTAAATTTACTTAAAATTTTTAGTTTATTAAATTAAAGTAAATGAAACAATTTTATGTGCAATTCAGTTGTTTCTTTTAATTGTTTAAGATGTGCCTTAATACAATAATAGATTATACAAATAAATAGTTACATGTATGCGGAATTTTTGTACATAAATTTAAATGAAAATGTGTTATATCAAAATATAATAAATTATAACAGAAAACGTTTATGGCTTAATTCAATTTAACTCTTAACTAATATATTAAAGCTAAAAGGTATAATTATCAAAATAAATTAATGTTATATAGATATATAATTAATAAATTTAAAAATATGAAACAAATTTAATACGTCCAATAAATCACGTGAAAGTCGTTTAACGTGATAATATATGTTATTTTTACTGCTTTTGCTACTGCTATGTAGTATGAGGAGTTAGTAATATTGAATTCGCATAACGTTTACTATTATTGTGCTTTTGACAAAAAACCCAAAATGTCGACTCATCAAATGACCATTGAGCTTGTCGAGCACACGGCAAATGTGCCGATTGTTTGCAATTACGTTGCAAACAACAAACCATCGCACCTGATTTATAACAACAAACGCACAGAGCACTTAAACTATTCCATACAGAGTTTGCGATACCAACTAATTGAGAACCGATTAGTAGAATATCAGGTGCCCAAATAGCGCAATCTTCATGCAGCCATATCTCGTAGTTACCGTCTGATGTTTTGCACATACCTAAAAAAATATCAGGGGTTATATTATCCAGATTAGTAGCGCCTCGCGAAGCAGTTATGTTATCATGATGAGAAAATAAACCACTAGCTGGCCTTTTACGTCGTTTTACTTCCTAAATTGAAAGATACAAAAATAAACTAATTAGTTATATAAATGTAATGAGATGCTACTTAAAAATTAACGAACCGTTTCATTAGCAGGACAATAATAATCATTTGAATTTGTAGATAACATTAAAGAACAGCCCCGTACCTTCGTATTTGTTTTATGTGCATGAGTATGTTTATAATTAAATTCTAGAGTTGAATCGAATTTATTTGATACATTGTTTAGTGCATTTACGTATTCTTCGCAATTTACTGTTGCTATATATGGACCAAATAAATCACCTAAACCCATTTTGTGAGGGCCCAATTTACAAAACACGCAAATCCATGATGAGTCAGCGGTATAAGCATCATAATTATTTCCGAGAGTAGACGAATGAAGTCCACGAACATTCCTATGGTTTTGTGTATAAGAAGTGGTTTTTTTAATTTTAGCATATTTCTCATTTACATCTTCAGTAGCCGTTGTAGTATTAACTATTGTAATACTGCCATCTTTTTTAATCATAATAAAAGGTGAACGATGTTTTACATCAAAGTCTCGTGGTAGCTTCTCACTATTGTAATTTTGTTGTTGCTGCTGCTGTAAACTATCTCCTTCATCACAATTAAAACTTTTACATGAAGTATTTCGACGACTACGGTGACCTGTTTTACCTTGTTCTAACATCTTTGAATTTACATGAAATGGATTGATTTTAGTGCTTTGCATTTTTTTGGTACTATCCATCTTTGATCTATTTGATTTGATACATTTTCGACGCGATGCTGTTGTCTTGGTGTCTTTCTTCCCTATCGCATTACTTGTGCTCACAAAGGCAGTCGCATAAATATTAACATCTTCATCGCAATTAATCACATCGTTCGTCTTGTTATCGTGGCAGTCATCAAAAACATTGATATTGATTTTTGTTTGTGCCTGATCATTTGGAGAATATAAATTTAAAGGCTGTTCCTTCTCTTCATCTTCTACAGTTACATTACGAACAACATTAATATCTTCACTTTCAAGGGATTTTTTGGCTGCTTTTGTTTTAAAAGAATCTTCTTGTACTCTTTCTTGTTTATCTTTATTATTATTGTGATTTGATGTTAATACTGTGGTGGATGTTAATGGCTTTGTTTCCTTGTACGTATGTTTCGAACACTTTGACGTATCTTTTATCATAGAAGTGCCCATTGTTGATTCAATATTCTCAAACAATTTAGATGCGTCTGCTTGCATCTGAAGTTGAGCATCGTTATGCATTACTTGTGTCCGCAATATTGGCTCATCTTCTATTCCAGCAAACATTTCTTCCAATTTGTTTTCTACCTAAAAATTACACAAAAGACATTTTTGATAATTTTCTTACATATAATTTTAGTATGAAAATTTTACCTCTTCGAAAGAGGTTTTTTCTTGGATTTTTGAAGATTCAGTATCAACATGAGTGGTACCTAATGTAACCGCTATTTTAGAAGGGCTTTTTTTCGAACCTTCAACAATACCAATCAAGACATCAGCAGTTATTTCACTTGCTTCTGTTATATCTGATTCACTTTTATAGGCATCGCTCCCGTATTTTGGAATTGCAGTTGTCTTCGTATTTGTAGCAGTTTTATTTACTGAATTATAAATATTATTCAAATTGGAAAGACATTTCACATTATCTCTGCCTGTATGAACACCACGTGGTAATATATTACTCTCTTGTCTTAATTCATCATTACACTTATAATGCATTCGAAGATCTTCAGCATTAACACCATTTTCATTATGGATTACTGAATCGCTTTCATTCTGAAGATTATCAACTGAATCTGAATTAAATGTATTATGCCTCAATATTGGTGGTTGCTTTTTAAATTTGGCAAATTTCGGTGACACAGCCGTTAACGAATCAATAGATGCTGCATTATTTTCATCAATTGTATGAGTTTTGCTTGTGCCCACATTTTCTAGTAATTTAGTTTCAGTCATTTTTACATTTAAATTACAATTGTCTGTAACAGAATGGAATGAATTTTCATGAAGAGTACTAGATGCATTTGTAATAACACGACATTCGTTTAACTTTCGCTTTTGTTGTAAGAAATGGTGCTTCTCATTTTCCAAATTATACGTTAAGCTGGCATATGTTGCTGATCTATATATCAGAATGAGAAATTGGAAAATTGCTTTTATAAGATACAATCAATATTTGTACATGTATATTTTAAAATGAAAATTTTTGGTTGTGCGGTGAAGGGGAGAATTATAAGTATTCTGTGCAAGATCGATTAGTATAGTTAAATTGCTGATACATAATTTAAAAAAAATATGTCATTGGAGGGATCGTTTAAATAATTATCCAATATATTAAAAACTACTTACTTTTGCTGTGTAACCCAGTAAAAGTAGGTAACAATTTTTATTCATTAACTCAAAGAATTACTAACATTTTAATATGTAACGAAAGTTGCCTACACTCAGTTATAATGGCATATCCAAAACTACATGTCCTGTTGTCTGATATTGTCTTGATGTTTTAAACAGATGTCTGTTCTACTGAACTCAGATTTACTAAGCAAGGGTTTTTGTAAAACTTCCATCGGAAACAAGCTACTACGCTACAAAAAATTATTACGAAACGGATGCATCTCAACTAATTTTATTATATTATGCTTTTCTTATCAATTGAATAGAGAAAGCCGTGCATACGCCCTTAGGTATATTTAAATTTGGATACTTTTATAAATAATGTAATCCTATACATTATTCATAAAATGCTTAGTACTTTTATAAAGTGCTTAGTTAATCCTATTAAATTTCGTCTGCATTGAAAATGTCTTGACATTACACATTAAATAAACGTAATATAAAACAGTATATAAACATACAGGTGTTTTTCATTCTATATATGTATTTATTTTTATATAAATTTCAACCTTTTTTTCTATTATGGTATCGAACCGTGATTTATGGAGAGAAAATACCGAATATGGAGAGAAAAGGTTAATATCAAATATAATTGATATGGTTCGTAGTGTGGTTTTTATTTTGCAATCCGCATTCGGTTTTTAGCATTAGAAACATAAATGGAATGGTCAGTTGGTTAGGAAGTAGCGGACTAGGAATGGAGAGGGTTCCTCAACAGAGTTGCCCCATCCAACATGAGAAGGGTCTCATAGCTTTCTACATCTGAGTATAAATATCAAATATCAATGCACATACCAAAATTTTTAATGTAAGTATGTAATGTAGATATATCCAAATTTTAAGATATGTTTGTCAGTGCCTTCCAAGAAGTAAGGCAAATCAGTCCATGAGTATCAGAACTTAAATACGTAATGTTTCCCCTTTTTCCCTTTCTTACTTTAATTATTAAATAGGACAAAAAAAGTAAAAGCTTGCAAAAGTGAAAAAAGGTGGCCTATATGCCTCTCAAGTATGACAAACAAAAAAAGTATAATGTATGTAAGAAGTATTATGTGGGTTTGACTTTGTCGAAATACTATTTGTTACTTTAGTGTATTTAATATATTTAACTTACATTGGGTCTTTAAGGGCGTTCTCTGTTGTTAAAGAAACATTTCCTTTTGGATATATTGGTGACTTAATTTGAACTTGACTTAAGTCTTTTTCATATGCATTTGTCCCTTCTTGAAATTCAAGTTTTCTTTGCTGATTATTACCATCCTTTGGAGATGCGTAGATAAATTTTTCTAAAAATTGTTTTTTAACGCGTTTGTCTCTTTTTGAAGGTTTCATTAAATCGACAACATCCTCGTTAGATGATAAAGACTCTAATACGTCACTTGTTAAAATATTTAATGGTAAAAGCGGTTCCAATTTTGAAGGAACCTTATAAACATTAGTCATAGATGGCGATGGTGGTCGTCCATATGCCTTGGTATTTCTTTGATATTGTTCATTGTCGCGACTATCATTAATGGAAACTGCCGCTGAGAGCATGTCATGCTGTATAGGTAATGCCAAGCATTTTTGGATATTTTGTTCAGTACTTAGATGTTGATATAGAGATTGAGGGAAATAACGTGAAGCCTTATTCTGCTCTCCTAGTTGTATGCCTAATTCATTTCGCTCGTGCAATTCAATTTGGCGCGATATAAGTCGCGCATGTTCCATCATTTGATTAGAAGATAAATCAACTAAAGTATTAATGTATATAATAAAAAGCGATTACTAAAATAAAAATTAAAAAACATCTATTACCTGTAGGTATAGAAGACCTTAAGGGTCTATGAGGTTGTTGACTCGTGGAATGCTGTTTCGGTGTTAGGTTTGTACTTAATGATAAATTTTGACTAGATGCTGGTAAAGCATATCTACCCTGTTGACGAACAAAATGTTGATGATGATAACGATGCGGTGAATTTGAAGGATGCTCATTTGTGGTAGTCATGTCTACGGTATTTACAATAGGTTTTACCTAAAATATATTTCATTTCATTAAATCGCTTCTTTGTACGTATGACAGTTACAATAACATAATATCAAAATATTCAAATGTTATACACATAGTAAATTTAACAATGAAATGAACATTAATAAATTACAATGATGCAACACTCTTCATGGAATACTTTAGAACATAAAAAAGAAAAGAGGCTAAAATTTACTAATTATATAGGTTAAAAAGTTTTTTTAAGGACGCTGCCAGAGTCCTCGATTTATTTAAATAAGGGACAACATTGTTCCATAAACAATCACAGCGTATTACTAATTATTTTTCAAATAAAGTTGTTACTAGACGAAGTATAACTGATGGTGCATTGATTTGTGGTGTGACAAATTGAAATCTCATAATTAAGAACAAAAAATTTACGTGAGTTATACACTAATAATTTAATGTAATGTTAACTTAATATTAACATACCTTAATATCGCTTACGCTACCATAATGGCCAGAATGTTTGTTATGAGCCGCATCAATAAGGTTCTCTGCATCATGTAGGTAAACTGTACTATTGACACCGTCATTACAATTAGTGTTATTACCATTTTGTAAAATATTTGTTGACTTCAGTGGAGGCGATTGTAATCTAATAGCTTCTTTGGCATTTAAATTAGTGTAATTTGCGGTATTGTCTTCTGTCACGGATACTGCACTTGGGTCAGCCACCCTCTCTAAAGTAGGAGGGGCGGGTGTTGGCATTGATATTGTCCCTCGATGATTTTGAGGCAACTGTTGATGTTGCTGATGATGGTGTTCCGTATCATTTGTGACATTTGAAACTTCTGACGGTAAAGATGCGCCCGCTCTATGAGAAAATTTCAAGTTAATAATTCTAAATAATTTATATACATACAAATGAAATAGATTTCATTTGTATGTATATAAATTACATACACGGCAAAATTTGATATAGATGGCTGCGATTGAGATATACGATGAAGACTGCACTCCATTTCACTCTGCGCCATATTACATTTGCTTGTACTGTTGGAAGTCGTACTTAAATTTCTGGACTGCAATGATAAGTCCATGGAACTGGAAATTCAAGTACCCTGCCCAACGTTAAAATTTATCTTGCTTTGATTTTTATTATATTTTCACTTTTCCTTTGATACTGTTATACAAATATATTTGCAACAATTGACTGCCGAAAGTATTCGTATAAGACGAAAGTGCACACAATTTGTATTTAATCCTTGATAATGATAAGAGAAGCAATTGAACTCAATATTTTTGTGGGCAAAAACCGGGTGTTTCTTATACACATTGTAATTTCCGCAATGTTTACATGATTAGATTTGCAGCCCTTGTGCCTAATTGATATATTCCGTACAATATTTTAAAACCTTTATAAAATTCATAAAATATATGTTAATTTGAGATTTCTATAGTCAACATAACACTGCTTTATTTTGTTCCGTTTGTGCATTCATGTATTAGATACATACCGTTCAAATTTTTTTACCAATTGAAATGATTCTACAGCTAGTTTCTATTAACTTGACACATGTAATTGAGATGGAATACTCTAGTTTATATAGTTGACGGTAATCTAAAAACCTCGTCAGTTTTACTTCAAAGTACTTACGTTAAGATAACAAGTAAAGTTAAACACAAAGCATATTGTAACGTTTAGCAAGTAAATTAATCAAATACATAAAAATTTCAGTACATATGTATACAAACTTATATTTAATTACCGGAATTATTTATATATATCTTTTTTTATGATTTATATTAAAATTTCAGACTTTAATGGTGCTGCAATAGATATTCATTTACGTCTTCTAATAATACAATATTTTTATATGTTAACTTTTTTCTTTACTACAACTCGCGCAGACAGGCTCGTTATAATTAATGTAAACGTATTTTGAGATCTCTTTTTCATTCATAATCCAATTTAACAAGTACTTATTTGTATTTGAAAAAATACATCCCATATCGTAGGAATTATTGACCTCTTCTCTTATAAAGAAACTTTTAAGTTAGTTCAATATTAATATTATAATTTATTTATGAGTAGAAAATTGTAATTTATTGCTTGACTTAAATTAATTGATATTAAGAAAAATTATGTAGGGTATTTAAGAATTAGTCCCGATCGAGTAACGCGATCAATTTTATGCGTATTTTAAATTAAAAAATTTCCTGAATATCTTTGGATGTGTTTGCCATTAATAAATGACTTAAACGGATCAATATCTTTATAAAATTATTAAATTTTTTCACCGCAAATTTCATTAAATTAAAACATCATTTAATGAATCTATTTCCATGGCAAATTCAAATTTTTCCATTTCCAGTTTATTAATTGAAATGGTAAAGGATGATACTGAAGACTACGGCGCGATCGTACTATTTGTCGTTGATTCCTCTTCTCTCTAAATTATGTTGCTTTGCTCCACTTTGTACACGTTTGAAAAATTTGTCTAGAAAGCAAGTGTTTTACACTTGATTTTGTTTTCTCAAGTACTTTTGGAAAAATCATTATCCCCGTTCAGCTGGACCACAACAACAACAGTCTGTCTTTTTTCTTGTACAAGTACGCTTTTCAATTACATCATGCAAATGTATGCTGTAGAAACAAGTACATTTTATCCCTGAGACTGGAAATTATCATCATATAAAAAAACCATATAAAAAACTTTATTATAATTAACTACGCAACGTTTTTTAATTAACACTTTCTAATTAAAAATTAGCAAGTGCAACGCCTCTTTACAATATGTGAAAACAAGATGTTAAGAACAAATGCTTATTGACCACTGACGAAACATTCCAAAACCATCGCCCCAATTATCCTCGCGAAACCTTGCTACCACCCGCAATTAATTGGCAATTGTATTTAAACGTTATTATCAAATAAAAAGTAAATGAGAATTACAAAGCAAAAACGACTATGCAAATTTAAGCAAAATTAATTGCATTTGCTATTAATATTTTACCTCCATATTCTTTTAAGGTTCGAAACCGTAATGGACAGAGAAAAACAAAGCTTGAAATTTATTTTTAATGAATTCTATAATAACAATAAAAATGAATTCTATAATAACAATAAAAACAGAAATAAGACGGATCTTAGCCCATACTAATTCCTGTAAGAAGACATTTGTATGCCCTGTTTCAGTTTATAGATTATAATCATATTAGGAAGGTGATGTAGAATATTTAAACGTCCATTTTGATCAACTATAACGCCTTGATTCATTGTACTCTATACCACTTGTGGTACAGGGTAAAACAAGGTTGTGCAGATGTTTGCAACACCCAAAAGAAGTTACATCACCTTTTATTATATATATTTTATACATTATAGACATATTAATAAATCTCACAGAACCTTCCTAGGCAACTCTCGCCAACCATTAAATACTCGACATCACTACGCCTAACATAATGAATGCAACGAAAAGCGAATGGAATTTTAACGGAATTTAAAATTGGCAATACGTTACATGGAAAAATATTTTAACAAAATGGATAATTTCTATTCTTCTTCTAATTTTTCCTTATTTTTGAAGATTTTTTAAAGTGCAAAAACAATTTTCCTCCCTTCTATTTTCTAAACCACAAAACAAGGAGTGCAAAAATTAACATGATCATGTACAATTCACATGATTAGATTATCGCGGCGTGAGAATTTTCCTTAAAAAACCACATACACGTTATTATTTGGTAGTCATTATCAATTTAACACGTAATTATCACTTTTACTTTATTTGTGCACACGGCGAAATTTCTTTATAATTTTCGATATAAATGGCCATATAAATTCATAATGGATTACAATTATAAATGAAAGAGTGTAATAATACTGCAGTCAAATAAAATGTCAAAAATAACTAATAAAAAAGCATTACAATTGCTGTTTGAACGCCCATTAGAGCCAGTTTTTACTGTCAGGGACAATGGCAAAACTGCGTTCGACTTGCCAGATAGTTATTACAATAACGAGTATAAGGATGTTAAAGAAGGCATTGAATCACGTTTTAATAAAGATGTAGACTTGAAAATACCACTGCCTGAATTGAAGGAAAAGCCAGACTTAACTTTTACATTACCCGTGGGCAAGCGTAAACAATTCTCTCTTTTTAACAATTTGCATAGATCAATAGCAGCACGTTTAATTGATATTTTTATGAGTGCACCTGATGAAATAACTTTTATAGCTATTTGTGCTTATACTAAAGATCGAGTTAATCCTGTCCTTTTTCAATATTGTTACTCAGTAGCTGTGCAACATCGCAATGATACTAAAAGTTTTCCGATTGTACCTATCGCAGAAACTTTTCCTCAAAATTTTGTGGAGCCCGCAGTTTTTAAAGATGCTAGAGCTGAAGGTGAACTTGTTCCTGATGTTGGCAGTCGGGTAAGATCATTAAACCTATTCATATTACTAAATTCATAAGGCTATTTCATATTGATTAATAATATTTGCAGAGACATATTGATATTCCTCGTAATTACACAGCGTCAGATCGCGAAGATGAACAACGCTTAAGTTATTTTCGTGAAGATATTGGAGTTAATAGTCATCACTGGCATTGGCATTTAGTTTATCCTGGTTATGGGCCCGAAGAAATTGTCAAAAAGGATCGCCGTGGTGAATTGTTTTATTACATGCATCATCAGATTATAGCACGTTATAATGTTGAGCGCTTCTCAAATGGTTTATCAAGAGTGAAACTTTTTAATAATGTTCGAGAATCGTTACCAGAAGGCTACTTTCCAAAACTCATTAGCAGTCTTAACAATCGTACATATCCAGGACGTGCTTCTAATAGTAAACTGTATGACATCGATCGCGAGGACATAAAACTTGAAATTGCTGATCTTGATCGATGGGCTGATCGTATAATAGGAGCCATTGATCTAGGATATGTAGTAGATATGTCTGGAAATAATATTTATTTGGATGAAAAAAAAGGAATAGATGTTTTAGGGGACATTATAGAGTCTACAATGCTTTCAGTTAATCCAATATTTTATGGTAGTCTCCATAACGAAGGACATAATGCTATAGCCTTCTGTCATGATCCAGATGCTCGCTTTTTAGAAGAAGGTGGTGTAATGACTGATGTGACCACAGCTATGCGTGATCCCATTTTCTATAGATGGCACGCATTCATTGATAGCATTTTTACCCGTCACAAAGAACTATTACGTCCTTACGATGAAAATGATTTATTTTTCGAAGGCATTAATATAACTTCATTGGAAGTTCGCATTCAATCATTAAAAGCCAATCCAAATACGCTGTTAACTTACATGGAAAAATCAAATATTAATATAGAAGCTGGATTGGACTTTGGTCCAAGTGGTAATATATATGCTACATTTGTTCATTTACAACATGCACCATTTGAATATATATTAAATGTAACGAACACAACATCGACACCAAAACGTGGTACTCTACGATTATTTATTTGTCCACAATCTGATGAACGTGACATTCCGTTAAACTTAAACGAGCAACGCTCTTTGGCTATTGAACTAGATAGAGTGACAGTAAATTTGATGCCCGACTCCAATATCATCCGACATTCATCCAATAAATCTAGTGTTACAATACCATATGAACGAAGTTTTCGCAAAATTGGGCCGGAACACGTACCTCAAGACGAAGAAAAATTGGCAGAATTCCAATTTTGCGGTTGTGGTTGGCCCGAACATTTACTTATACCAAAAGGAAAACCCGAGGGCATGCCTTTTCACTTGTTCGCCATGATTTCAGATTATACTATTGATGGGGTCGTACAGAAGAATACCGAGCAAGGTATGTGTGATGATTCGTCATCGTTCTGTGGCTTGAAAGACAAACTCTATCCAGATAGCCGTAGTATGGGTTATCCATTCGATAGGCGCTTACCAGCAAAAAATTTGCAAGAACTTAGTAACAAATACTCAAATATATCAGTTCAAGAAATTTTCATACGATACAATGATGTTATTGTCGATAGAAAGGATTAAACAATTTGATATTCATTGACGGTTCTTTTTTATTTGTACAAAAGTTTCTTTTAAATCAATAAATCAATAAATCATGTAACCAATAAATGATAATATACTTTAAGTAATCCTTTACTAAACACAGATTCGAAATTTTTGACAAAAATTAATTTATAAGTATATATAAACTTACTTACAATATATCATACATCAAATTATAGATGCATTACATATTTTGGTGCTGAACATATTTTATTCTATCATATTAGCGATTGTACTTGAAAGCCTCGTTAGGGGACTGTCAAATGTTTTTCGTTTCAGTCTTTGTACGCATTATAGATATATTTTCTCTCATTGTTTTACACCATTAGAAAACTTTCTTAAACAATTTATTAGATTTTTCTTGGTTTTCACTTTTTTTTGATCTCCTTTTAATTCTATTAAAGGTTGACTATTGTCACTTAATTGTGCGTCACAATGTCCATTAAACAATTTTGTAGAATTTCTTGGCAACTTTAATTTCGATTTTGACAGTATTTGCTTACTATTTCCCGATTCAATTAATTCCACTGCCTGATCAGCTTTTATATCTCTATCATTAGTACTCCTTGTACGTTCTTGTTCCAAAATGGTCTTTGATGATAACTGATCACTTGATTTTACTGATTCATCGGAGGTTGAGGAGGTCGGCAGAGTCTGATACATTATGTTAGTCCGCTTTATTGAGTAAGCTAATTTTGTCCAAAAATCAATTAAAATTCCCTCTGCATTATTATAATAAAGCTGCGTATAAATTTTTAAGGTGCGTGGTATTACTATTTCATCTTCATATACCACGGGTAAAATTTTGCGTGTTTTATGTTCTATTCAATAAATCAACCAATGTAAAAATCAATATATACAGTTAAAGTACTTTTTTAAACATGTAATGACATTTTAATTAAACTGAGTACATAAATCATCAATATTTAAGACAATCTTTTGAATAAGCACGTAAAAACGTTATACTAGGTCGGAGTCAGTACCTAGAACAGTCACTTATCACATTAAATAAACAAGTAAGAAGGTTGTGATGATTTGGTGATGTCTCTTAAGTTCTGTATACTACTTTGTTGAATGTTTGGTAATGAATTTTTATAGGCACACATTATAGAAACAAGCTTAAAGCCATTCAGAGACTTATTTTGAATCGATCAGTATAATATGAATTATAAAAATTCAAATACTTTTCGATATTACAAATATACTCGCAAGCCCATTTCACCTTGTACCACAAATAATATAAGATAAAAAAATTAAATATAATTCTGTCCTGTTCTATTTAAAATGGTAGAAGTAGAAGTTTTATTTCAAATCAAATAAATTAATTCATAGATCCCATCGCACATTATAGTGATGCTTACCAATTTGAGATGCTTGTGCATAATGAACCAAAAACTCATTTTCAGGACTCTCAATAAAGCGTTTCGTTAAAATTACAATTAAATGTTGACAGCGCTCCTCGATTAATTGAGTTAAAGCTACATGCGCAAATGATACACCAGCTAATAAATCACGATCTTTAAGGCATAACTAATTGAATAAATTAAGTATACATCCAAATTTATGTTCATATATATATATATAAATATATGTATGTGTAAACATTATATGCATAATAAACATAAATTACAAAATTAGAAAATTACAAAATACCTTTAAATTATTTTCGTCCTCTAATTTTGTTATCATCTCGCTAGCATAATTTAAATCTGCATTAGCATACAACAAAAATGCATCATACAATTGTGGAGGCAAACCACTTTGTGCACGATCCACATCACATTTTGTTAATATATTTGGATCCGTGCGTAAAACTTTTATATTTTCATTGCATGCAAAACTGCAACTAAACCCAACATTTGTTCTAGGTACATTGCAAATTGCCCGTAATTCACTTGATTTCGTTTGGTAAGCTTTCACATCATCCACTAGAATTATAATTGGAAAAATTATGGTATTTATATACACTAAGATTTAAAAATTTCTAATACATGTAATATGTATGATACGTACATATATATTTATATATATCTTCATAAATATCTGATCGATCTATTACATTGAGGAAAGTTTCTAAATACGCGATCGTTGCAGTTTTTGGATTATTTTTACACCACCAGTATATAACTTGTTGAGTTGGATCATCAACAGTTTTTATATCAATATAATTTTGTTGTTCAGACAATACAGATAATCCACGCCAATCTCTCTCATTGCCACTATCTGAACGAAAGAATCTCTTTTTGTTAAGCATATGGGATAATTTAAGTCGAGTAGAATGACTAAGGGCAGTTAATGGTATTTGATTAAATTTAATGGACTCTACATTACATAACCTTTCTTGATTATCATTTTGAAATTGTGCCATAATTCCTTAAGCAATAATACAAATGATGAATACTGGATAAAGCATTACAGCATACTACCGTATACTACTGCATATATTTCGCTTCTTATATGTATAAATGGAATGTAAATATGTCTTCTTTAAATACCATAAAATAGAATAAAATATGATGTCCTTTTTATCATAAATATTATATATTTTATCAATAATGAATTACAATGTCACGAAGAAATTTATTACAATATTTTTAAAAAGCAGAAACAAAAACAAAATAAAATACAGATGAGCTTATATGTGTGTATGTGTGAAGTTACCAATAAATTTAGGATTGACATTTTTTTTTATATTGATTCAGCTGGAAAAAGCACAAGAAAAGTTAATGCTTTAGTCGCATTAGTCAAGAATTTAGTCGCATTATTTAAAAACAATTTAATACTTATAATGAATACATTTTAATTAATTTGAAAGCTTAATAGGGATTATATTTTTTTCAAGGCTTCTAGATTTTACTGAGTGTAAGTATATGACAAGTGTACTTTTTTATATAAATATCCTTGGATTTTTATTAATATTTTTTTGTTAAAGCTAACTTGGAAAGTTTATTACATCTCAACATATATATTACATATAGCTCCAATTAGATCAGCAGTGCATTTTATTTGAGGACTATTTTGCTATTTTGTATATTTTTGCCATATTAGCCAGGACTCGTGCTACATTTAGCAGAATAATATAAATAAATTGATAGACTTAATTTTTTGCTTAAATATTATTATAGAATGCTTATATTCTTAAAAAAAGGTGTAAGAAAATATATAGCGAACCGTACACGATTTCTGGTACAGAGGGGTATTGTAAGTTTCCGTGAATTAATTAGCACTGTATCGATGGAGTTAAAAGTACTTTACGAATTAATTTAACAACTTGTACCTACTCGTCCGAGCACCGGATTAATATAAGGTTGTCATCCATTTTCGGAATATATTGATAAAATATGATAAATAAACCTCTAGTATCTCATAGACCAATCGTTTTGAAAGTGACCAGAATTGAATAGTTCTTACGGCTACTCCTTATTTACGGCCTTATTTTAATTAAAAGTTATATGACAAAAAATGTACAATTTCT
>JAKKIB010000176.1:2897500-3052500 GCA_023089585.1 Melophagus ovinus | reverse complement strand
ACATCGGCCAGGTAGTGAAGCATATGGCGCCAGGTGTGGTATCTGCCACAGTGCATCATACTATTTCAGTTCCATTTTCGTCACACTCATCTAATGTGCCCAAAAATTGCGTAAGTCCCCTAAAAAGTAGTTGCAGCACTGCGTCTAATACACAAACTGAAGACCATTCGCGTTCGCCGCCTTCAAAGCGTTCAAAATATACCCTAACAGATATAAATACGGAAAAAGAAATGGTTGATATTTGTGTGGGAACATCTGTTGGGACTATAACTGAACCAGATTGTTTAGGTCCTTGTGAACCAGGTACTTCAGTAACATTAGAAGGTATTGTATGGCATGAAACCGAAGGTGGTGTCCTGGTAGTTAATGTAACTTGGCGTGGTAAAACTTACGTTGGTACTTTGTTGGACTGTACTCGACATGATTGGGCTCCTCCCAGATTTTGTGAATCTCCAACCGAAGAGTTAGACTCTCGTACACCCAAAGGTCGTGGTAAACGTGGGCGCAACGCAACATTAACACCAGATTTAAGTAATTTTACTGAGACTCGTAGTTCCGTAAGTATTACTACCCAATAAACGTAACAACAACAATAAAAACCTCTGAACAAAAATCCAACCTTAAAAGGTGGCATTTAAAAATATCTCTCTCTTAATACAGATTTATTTTTCTCATGTACAGGTCCATTCCAAATTACGGAATGGGTCTACAAAAGGTGGGAGAACCGCCACTCGCACTTCAAGCAATGCGACCACTAGTACCAATTCAGGAGTAAGTACGACTAATAGTACTTCGAATTCCGGCAATGGAAATGGTGGTGTTGCCAGTATACCTAGTACTTCTCCAACTGCATTTATTCCAACGCGTCCAGAAAAGCGTAAATCTAAGGACGAGTCACCCCCACCAACCACTGGTGAAACGGAACTGTGCTCAATAAGTATGGCGAACGCTAGCGGCATTCCTATTTCAGCTAGTGGCGGAGGTTTAGCCACTCAACCGCAAAGCTTATTAAATCCTGTAACTGGTTTGAATGTACAAATTAACACAAAGAAATGCAAAACCGCGTCCCCGTGCGCAATTTCTCCTGTTCTTTTAGAATGCCCAGAACAAGACTGCAGCAAGAAATATAAGCACGCTAATGGGTTGCGGTACCATCAATCTCACGCACACGGTAGTGGCACCTCTATGGATGAGGATTCTACTTACTTGGCCGAGAATGAGGAGCCTCCGTCACCATCTCCTCCATCTCCTCTACCTGCAGCTCCAACTCCAACAATAACGCCTAATTCCAATGAAGTACCAAACAATGTCTCTTCGCCGAATCCTGTTAATATCCCTCCTTCCGAAACTTCAGTTGCAGAGTCTAGTAGTACTACATTTGCTACTGCGACAACTGTGCCATCATTAGAAAATGTCTCGAGTGATTCTACTGTTCAAGTAGCTGTTACAAATGTTACTCAAACGATCACAAGTAGTACTGCTGTTGCTTCACTGATTGCAAATGCGACACAAAATCATGAACAGCAACAGATATCTGGAATTGCTTCAACTGCAAGTGGCGGCAGTATTACCTCTGGAATATCTAGCCAATTAATAGCACAGCAAAAGCAACAGCAACACCAGCAGCAGCAGCAACAACAACAACAACAGCAACAACAGCAACAACTAATCGATATGGCAGGCAATAATCCTAGTGCAAATAATATCAATTCAATAGAGCCGAATGTATCGCACATATTTCCCCCAACAAGTACAGGTAGAAAAAATCCATTTCTCAATATTATTTATATCACATTAGAATACTTTCAACAACTCAATCCCAATTTTGCACATTCATATTGTACTTAGAAATATAGTGCAACGGAGTACGAGGGGTTTGGAACATTATAAATCTTAGTTAATACAGTTTTTCCAAGATAGACCAAAGTATAAAATAATGAACATTATCAGTTAGTACGAAAGGTAGATGTATGTTGAGTCGTCCCATCGACATTATTACTGTTGTGCACGATGAAGGTCAAATGACTTAGTCTTTTTCTAATCAGCTTAATAGTGAATAGTTTGTTTTTTAAATTACTAGTATGATCTGATTTAGTTTAAAGGGATTAAGAGCAACAGTTAAATATCGATATTGATTTTTTATTTATGATTTATTAATGCTCATTATTGATTATAAAATAAATTTTTAGTGAAATCGAGTGTTCTCCGTTTCGGACAACCAAGCGATCCAGTCAATCCAAAAGTGACAAATTTACGTAATGCAAATGCTACTACATTACTGCAAACACAACTACCTGTTGTAAATCCACAACAACTAGCTATCTCACCTGTGGTGAGTGCGCCTACTTCATCTTCTTCGGGAGATCAAAATCAATTGCGCCCGTTGACAAATGTTATTAGCGGCATTGAATTTAATGCGCAATCAGCAATGCAACAAAATATGACTATAACAAATAAGTCTATAGCATCTTTTGCTTTAGTGGGTAAACAAAAGAAGAATCGCAAATCTCCTGCTCCTGGAGAATTTGATGAAAGTGGTAATACTATTAGCGGTACGAATAATATATCATCACGTGATGAAGTACAAAGTCCGGCGTACAGTGATATATCAGATGATTCAAATCCAATTACTGATGGCACTGTACTCGATAAAAATGACTCCAATAAACATTTAGAACTTCTAAACAAAAAACCACAAGATATTGAAATCGGTTCTACTTCTGGGCAACATGGCTTGTCAACAGAACTCGGTGGCTATAATATGTATCAATTCTTTCAACAGCAACAATTTATAGTCCAGCCTCCGTCAGAACAACAGCATCATCAGCAACAACAATTAAACAAAGGCAATGTTCCAGGCGGTATTGTGCAATCGTCTAACCAATTGGGGGCGCCACAAAATCCTCAGCATTTACCAACGCAATTGGTTCCACCACAAAATTTGTCACAATTACAACAATCATCGTCACATTTAGATTATAATAATAAAATAAAAGATCCTCCCTTAGATTTAATCACCAAAAACACAGGCAATTTACAAAATCATCATGCATCGGATTGTACTAAATCTCAAGACTTAACTCATACCACACAGCCCAGCACAAATAATTTAAATACTTCATCTGGGCAAACTTGTGGAAACTTAGGTGCTAACATGAATAATTTAACATCATTAGGTGCGAGTGGACTACCGCCATCATCCACTTCTAAGCCGATTCCTCATTTCTATCCTTTTAATTATATGACATCTGGATATCCCTATAATATGGACTCCAATTATGGTTCTGTCTCCATTGTATCCTCTGATGAAGCAGCTAAATTGGGATCAAATCCAGACAATCAAAGTCCTGGTGATCATATTTCACAACAATTACCTACAGCAATGATTAAAGAGGAACGAATTAAAGACGTTCTTAGTCCACAAGAAAATTTAAAGACTGCACAGCAACACATGAATCCGAATAAAGTTATTAAAACAGAGCCACCGATAAAGCAGGAATCAAATAAACTCGATTCTAATACAAATCTTAATGTTTCCTCTCAACCGGTACCCCAACAACCGTTAGCTCTTCATCCTAAAGACATGCAAGCTTATACAAATATCTATCAACGTCATCCTATCAGTCTAACTCCACAGCAATTATCCAGGGAAGAAGAATTAAGAAGGTACTATGTGTTCTCAGATCAGCAACGGCGACAAAATAATGCGCTGCAAGGTTTAAGCGTGAATAATCAACAAGGGCCAGCCGTTCAATCTGGACATGTTAGAGAAGATACAAATTCTAATCAACAACAACAGCAACAACAGCAGCAGCATCAGCAACAACAACAACAACAACAGCAGCAGCAGCAACAACAACAGCAGCATTCAGTAACTCACCAGCAATCATTAATGAAATTTAAGCAAAATTCCTCAAATGTAAATCACATGTCACTGAATAAAGTGAGTACACACAGCAAGGATCCACCCAAACAAAAGCAAGAAGATGATACGAAAGTAGGTAAACAGGAAGGCCAAAAACCAACAATGGAAACACAAGGGCCACCACCGCCACCTACGTCACAGTACTTTTTGCATCCGTCGTACATAGCGCCTACGCCATTCGGGTTTGATCCCAATCATCCCATGTATCGTAATGTACTTATGTCGACTACGCCATACAATACCCAACCTTATCACTTACCTATACCACGTTATCATGCTCCTGAAGACTTGTCAAGGAATACTACAACAAAAGCCCTTGATGCGTTGCATCATGCGGCCAGTCAATATTATACCACCCATAAAATTCACGAGTTAAGTGAAAGAGCATTAAAATCACCAAACAGTGTAGGAAATAGTAATAACAATAATTCTGGTACAGTAAAAGTGAGCATTTCCAGTCCCAACATTGGGGCACCCCAGCAAAATACTTCAAGTGGGAATATATCCCATCATCATTCCAACGTTAATCAATCTGGTAATCCGCAACATCTTAATATGCCATCACATAGTAATTCAGGAGTAACATCAAATAAATCACAAGAAGTTCTGGGGCATAAGCCTCATGGTTCCAATACTGGCCATTCGGGACAAAATCCTTCACATCATGATTCCCAAAAGCAACAGCCACCAAATGCACCTCCAAATAATAGTGCAACTGGGAATACTAATCCGAATAATAATCCTTCAGATTCTCGTAGTCCTCCACCGCAAAGACACGTTCATACCCATCATCACACACACGTCGGCTTGGGTTATCCCATGTATCCGGCACCATATGGAGCCGCTGTATTGGCCAGTCAACAGGCGGCTGCCGTAGCTGTGATAAACCCTTTTCCACCTGCACCCTCTAAATAAAAATTATAAAATATATAATTCAATGACACACATATGTATTACATATGTTTGTCGTTATTATGGTAGACATTAAAGAAAATATGTTATTAATAATTGCATTAACATACACACACTTGCATACTTCTTCTATTACTTCGTAAAGTTCAATTCGTTATTGACCACAGCACGTAATTATTATACATTTAATGTACATAGAGTACATTAAATGCTTATAAATATGTCAATATATTTACGCATACATGTACCACTTTTTACATAGTACTACATAAACAAAAATATTCTGGGTTTTTTCTCTTTTTTTTTTTGTTTAAGAAATGTTTACAAATCTGTTTAAGGTTTTATTTTGGAAATCATTTTATTTTACCATGTACACACATATATAAATATTCTATATAAATACGTAGAGTAAATTATGTGTTTATCCTAATCGCTTGGTCAATTGTTTCATTGATTAATTGATAATATCTAAAGTGAATTGTTCTTCTATATATAATTCATACATACAATACATTTATTCTGTGTATGTAATAATTCATTAATGATAATCGGTGATTATCCATAGGCGATATTATTATAATAATTTATTTTGATGTATAACTAAGAAGTATTAATATCCGCAGTATAATGTGCACAATATAATAGCATATACATATATTATTATTATTATATAATTAGGCATTCACATCTACATACACATATTTAATAGAGGCATTTTTAAAAATAAAATACAATAAAAGCAGTTTGATTTAAACACGAAGAAACGATTAACACAGCAGTGCAGATGTTCAACTGTAAATTTAATTTTTGCTTACAAACATCATGTTTATTGTGTTCAAACAACACCACGTAAAGCTTAAATGGTTTGAGAAGAAATATTTAAGGATAATGTGAATTCATAACGAAGCTATATACATACATATTTAGGTGAAAGCCCTTTTTCAGATAGTGGAATGTAAGTGGCCTAGACTCTTTAAAAGTATATATAGAAGAAATCTGATTCACGATGTACAAAAGATGTACGGGGTACATTCGCTGACAATGCAACAATACACATTTTGAGGCGATTTTGTTAGAATCTTATAGATTGTCTTGTGTTGCATAAAAACTTAGTTCCTCTGTAATTTGTGTAAGGTTGGTCCTTCCATTTCGAAGCATATTTGAGTTTGAAAATCGACCAAGAAAATGTAGTGTTTGAAAATCAAGCGGTGTGTAATTTATTTATTTATAATTATTGTTATTCAAACCTTTCGAAATCATTGGAAACGAAAATGCGTGAGAAATGTATATTTTGCCACCAGCTCATACATAAATATTTCTCTAATAACTTTACCTTACGAAAGTATTCCACAAATAAAATAAGTAGACAAAATTTACGTTACTTTTAAAATTACCATAATGGCATATATATTATTGTTTTTAGTTTACAGTTATTATATAAAAACGATTTATTATTTTTTTATATTTAATTTAATCCACTACAAGAACTAATCTGACAGTTTGCTTTTTTATGTATGTAATTTAATGATTGTAGGCTACGATGATCAAATCAACTTTTTCGGCGATGCGAACGATGAGATGTCAATGATTTACCTCTGCTTTCATATGGAATGTTGTGATAATTGGTAATTTCCGCAATACTATTCCTGTTGTTTGTTGAAAAATTATTATGGAAACGAAAACGGTAGATATAATATATACGCCAAGTTATGAGAGGTGTTGTAGACCAAAATTGCCATATAGCCATTGTTAAGAAGCAGAATGTAAACAAAGTTATTCTAGTACGTATTCTAGAACGCATCACCCCCTTACTAGTCTGCATAGCGGCGGGTTGTTCGCCTATTAAAAGAAAAATATAAAATTAGCAGTAAATATCAAGAATAAATTATAACTTTCAAATCTAAACTTATATGTAGTAAGTGATGTACGCGATATTCCGCTGTTGCTATTTAGTGCATAATGAAATATTAATTAATATACCTCGCTCATGAAATGTTTCGAACTTTTATTGTACCCGGTACTCAAAGGTTAGCGGTTTCTCCATTTTTACGTATTTTTATATCATTCAATAATATAAAGGTACGTTATCAAATATAATACTTTCTTTTCTAAAAAAAAGTTCTTAAACTTTCGAATATTTTTAACACGAACTTTGATACAGAGTAATACTTTGATTTACCAAAGATGTCTGCCTACTTTGGAACATATCAATCAATATGTTTGAGCCGTGAACACTTTTTAATACATTCATTAAGCCAAAAAGTATGCAATACTACTTCCTTTAATAAACATCGAGTCGTGTAAATGTAATTAATGCATGTAATTAATTGTGCGATTTGAACCATATGTGACAAATCGTTTGTTTTAGGTAAATTTGGCAAACTAAGAGATGTATACGTGTAGCAAACACATGAAAGGGAAATGAAGGGTTGGATAATGCACTCATAAATTTCCTGAAAAGTATTTATGAAGCCTACAGTAATAGTAGGCTAATAGAAGGACAAATGTAAGGTAACTTAAAAGAAGATGAATTGTAATAAATTACCGGTTAGAACATGTACCCGCACTGATGCGGGCGTTGCCCCTGTTGGGACACATGTATAATTTCCAGAATCTCGTAGAGATGCTCGTGTTAACATTAGACGACTAGTAGTCCCAGTATCAGTTTTTTCGGTTTCCAAACTGATGCCTCCACGTAATGAATCAAAGTCAACTATTGAAGCACCGTGATACCTGCAGTAAGACATTTAACAGCAATGTTATAATTTAATACCCTACACTACATTAATTTGTGCTAAGATTCATATTCATAGTAACACATAAATTATTTTATTCTCAAAAAGTGTTAGAATTTCTAAGGTATGCGTCTTATTAATAAAATTTCACTTTTGTTATATTTTGGACTAATTTTGAAAGTGGTTGAAATGGATAATAGAATGTTATTGCCAATTATCGATTACAATTAAAATTAAAAAACAGTGTCTGCCAAAAACTAGCTTTTAGCATTTCGATTATACATTTTCAAACGAGCTATGCGAATTTCGAAATTGCGGTCTTTCTATCAGTGGTGGCAGAGTATATTAGGACTGACATTCAAACTGAAGATTCAAACTGAACTTTTAAACTGGCAGTGGTGAGTATAATAATCGTAAGAGTTTCAGAGCGGTTTTTTCATTTTTTTTTTTATTTGTTTTTCTTTGACAAATTATACATTAAAAAACATAAAAATATGATGGAGTAAATTTGTTTGTTTGTTTTTTTATAGACAATACCATGATACAGAGGAAGCATGTATGTTTACAGAGCAAGCTAATGCAATTGTACTGTCACGTTTAACATGAATCTCCGTTGAGCCTAAAATTTTTGCTTTAGCTGCTGTAAAATGAAGTAAAAAGAAAGTAAACAAATAACAATCTTAATGTACATGTTTTTTATTATATTGATTGAGTGATTGAAGACTATGAAAATTATTACACAAAATATTACGCATAATGTATTAACTATAAGCGTATTAGTTGAGTTTTTATTATGAGTCGACTTATACATTTTTCGAACATTAGATATTGAATGAGAGAGATCGCAGTAATTGTTATATTAATCATTAACGGACGTTTATAATAAGTAAAGAAGTTGATATCAAACTACTCAACTTGTGGCTTTATCTTTCAAAAGTATTAAAGATAAAAACAGAGTTGAAAAAGCAAAACGTTCAATGGCTAAATATCTCATGAATACACACAGACATTTTTCGCCCTTATGTTCGACTCCATTTTTAAATCCATTTATAATTTATCATAAATATCTATAAAAAGAATCTTGATTTTTTTTGTTTTTGTTTTTTTTTTACGCTTTTAATGGTGCCATATTTATAATTGTATAAACACTTCTAACCTTTATAATTGTAGTATTGGTTATCTGAGTTGGAAATTTTTATGTCTGCCTCATCTGAAATGGTATCAATAACAAACAAATGAGAAAACTATATAGTTGAATGTAATCAAAATTTCTAATACCCATCATCTATGACATTAATACATATCATTTTAACCATTTGAACAATTTTTAGCAATTTTTGTACCCTACACCATTTGTGATGTACAGGATTGAGTTATGAGTTTGTGCCAATATATGTAACAACCAATAGGGTTTGAGATAAACCCGCCTTTTATTATGGCGATTGACTCAGAATCGCAATTCTTATTCGACCTAAGCCTATCTGCCCGCAATTTTTCAGCCATTGAAATAAAATTTGGTACGTAGCCATCGTTTAGCTCAAAAATGTCCGGGAATAATTTTGTTTAAAATTACGCTACTACTACGGCTGACTATGTCCCATATGCGCATCTCTATTTTGTAAAGAGCTTTTTTTTGTATAAAAGTATACAATTTTGGATGCGCTTTTATGAAAATATGGTGTAGAGTATTCGATAGTCGACCCTGACCGGCTATAACGCTTATAATCATTTATTATTTAAACATATCGTGTAGCACTTTATTTAGAGAAAACTTATATATGTAAATTTTTTGAACTTTGAATAACCAGCACCTGTTTTAGTCAATTTCATCCACTTTACCGTAAGATGAATAAGATGGGTATGAGAGATCGGACATACATCTCTAAATTGATTTAGCATTATATACTTTTGTATATCGCAAATATAAAACATTTATTGATGATGGACACACTTAATTTACTACTATTTCCTCTTCTATTTTTTTTTTGTTTTTTTTTTTTGTATTTTATGATAAATGAATCTAAATAAGTAGTTTCATCTTTTGTGTGATGGGTATAATTATTAAATAAATAAGCGGATAAATATTTTATGTACCAGTAACTTGTAATTTAACAGCTAAATTAATTTTTGGTTCCGTATTAACCTGACATTCATAAATTCCAGTATCATGGTGTTGAGCGTATTCAATTTTCAAATCCCAATCATCGGTACCAAGCGGATGAACCACTGAAAATCGTTGATCTCCCGTATACGTGTATATATTTGTAGTTAGGATATGTAAGTCTCTCTTACGCATCCATGACACCTATAATTTTAATAATGATATATACAAAAAGTATATAAAATAAATAAGCATCGAAAGTTAAGTATTTCGTTTATATTGTTTTGACATTGAAGTCAATAAAATCAAATTGAATCTATATATTGAATCCGAAATTTGAAAATGTGAATCGTGAAATATAAATAATTTTTGCCCAAATCATGCATTGTTATACAAATCCAAAGTCTTCCTTGAATTGCTACGTAACGAATTGATAGTTCTTTTGAATTGAACCTTTTTCTTAAAATTTCATAGATTTATTCGTACTTACCGTTCGATTTCCTTTATTTTTAACACGACATTTCAGAATGGCTGTTTCACCTGTTAACACTGAAACATTTCTAGTGCTTATATCATCAAAATACGGCCGCTGTTGTTGCTGCCTTACCGCTACTACTTGTTTTGCTTCCATAACCGTAAAATCTATAATTAAAATCGATAAAACATAATCGATCGATTTAATAAACTTAAGAAAGAAAGGAGGCTTATGATAAATATAAATAAATAAATCGATCAAAATCAAATGAATCAAATAGTCAAAAAATTCATTTACTTTTAATTTGAAAAATTTATAGAAAGTTTAACAATTGATTCAGCATCTATTAACAAACATTCAGAAAGGGTTAGAAATGGTATTCAATCTTACTAAGATTTTTCTTTAATACAAAAATGTTTTTCATATTGTGAGATGAGGATAATAATAATATTTAGATCTAAGACGTCGCTCATATATAACAGATCTCATTAAAAAAAAGAAAATACTTTTCAAAGGGGCTTTATATGAGAATTGATCTTAACAATGATTTTATCCCGCCCATTTTGCATAGCGCTTGTTATTTACATCAAAATAACGTTAAAATAATTTTAAAGTATTTTATGGAGAATGATCAGACAAATAATTTCTCTTTTACACATTTTCAATATCTAAAACTGCTTCTCTATATACAATTTTGTTAAAAAATAATTTAAATATTCTACTTGGAATACAAACATACTCTAGCATAGAGAAATTAATTTGAATACTTTTAGGTATCACAAAAAAGTTGCTCTCTTATTTATATTTAATGAATTTATTAAATGAATGCTGATAACATTATTAAACTTATTATAACATGAAGGATAATTCTTATTTGGTATAAAAAACGCACAGAAATTGTTGCGCGTGTTTGGTTTGGACGATACGGATAATATGCAATAAATATTTGTAATCGATATCTTACCATTAACTTTGGATAATGTTGAACCACTGATATGACAAAAATAGATATTTAAATGTAGAATTATATAAATAATCGGCCGCAATTTGTAAACAAAATAACTGCGAACACTGGTTGATGGCGGCTTTATTGTTGATGATGATAACAATGCTGATTGTGTTCTCATAATTCCTTCGTTATTTGTTACATAGGCCGAAAATTCACCCTTGACCTCTTTCTTTTATTATTCTATAATTATATTATTTTTATATACCATTATAAATTTTACATTAAAAATTGATATGAAACATTTTTATATATAAATAAATATATATGTAATGGTCGATAAGAGCCAACATCTAAATACCCTACACCACATTTTCTAATAAAAAACGCAGAATTGTAAAAACCCATTTACAAAATAAATCATCGTATGTGGCGTTGTTGTAACAATTGTCTGAACTTATTCATAATTATTCCCGGGCATTTTTGGGTAAAAGTACGCTTACATAACAAATTTTATTCAAATTACTGCAAAGTTGCGCCCCGTACTTTCATAAAATGTTTATATAGACAAAGAATAGACAGACAGATGAGCTTAAATCGATTCATAAAGTGATTGTAAGTCGATTGTTATAATAAAATAGTGGGTCCATCTCTGGTTGTTACATATATCTGAACATACTCATAATATCCTGTATGAACACATCATAATGCTACAAAAGATTTTTTACAACATTTTCATGGTTTTGCATGATTTCGCTTTTCCTTTAGATAATTGCTTGAACATAAATTATTATCTTATCACGTGTCTTTACATCTTCATCATCATAAATCATTATAATAGTTTATAAATTTTAATACGAAATCTATTTATTGTGCCGTCTTACGATATACATATGCAGATATCAGGTTAAAAGGTATTATGTGCAATACAGAATATCAAATATTAGACAGCAATCTGGCTAATGGCAAACTAAATAAAGTAAAATTCTATTCAGTTTGAATAAACTAACCGTTTAAATAAGGCCGTGATATATAATTTGAGCGGGAAATTTTTTACAATTTTCGAAATGAAAATTGCTGAGACAGATGCAGATACAAATGCAGCTACAAATGCAGCTACAAATGCAGCTACAAACGCAGCTACAATAAAACTTTTTACCCATAAGTATGCTATATAATATATTACTTATTAAAAAATTTTACATAATAAAGTAAAATAACCAGCGGTCACATTTTAAATTAAACAATTATGTAAGATCTTACTTAAATAGAATCATCAGATTAATTTCAAAAAACACGAAAACGAAAACTATCAAAGTATTATTGACTCTTAAGTAATTATTGTATATAATCAGTCAGGTAGTATGATAAAATTGACTTTTATCTAACTTTACGTCACGTTCAATGTTTTGCAGTTTTTTTTTCTTCCGTTTTTGTTTTTTCATTTTCTTTGTTTTCTGTCATTTTTTCTTTGCTTTAGAAACAGAATTTCTTTAATCGTCAATAGATAGCAAGAGTAGTATAGAATATATATACGTATACATATATAACGCATAAGGAGTACACATAAATGAAGATAAATGATGTAAAATTTATGGTGGTTTAAATTTTTATGTTGACAGAGAAGAGAAAAATGGAAACACCCACCCCACTCCGTAAAGAAAAATCATATTTTAAAAATATAATAAAAAATGATTTAGAAATGTGATCTTTTTATTCAGTCATATGCATATACTATTGTTATACATGCAACAAATTTATATATATATATGTATACATGTGTATATATGCATGTGTACATATACAAAGTATTTTACATTGAATTAACTGATTGATGATTTACCGACCCGATACCATTGAAAATCATTATTATTGATATCAATCCAATTTTTCTTATATATTTTTCGAAATCTTTTAATAATTTTTAAAACGTACTTAAAATTAAAGTAAAAAAAAGAAAAAAAAATCCAAAAAAAACATCGATGGTTGCGTAGAAAGTATTTAAAGGAATGTATATACATGTATGCAGACTGAATAACCGAGATATTTGTTCACATTTATCACGTTTGCGTTTTAACTGATTTTATTACGTTTTTTGTTCTTCTGCTTTTGCTTTACTTTTACTCCTTCATTTTTTACCTTTTTTTATTCAAACTTACTATCCATTCAATGAAAATTATGTACATAGGTAATTTTTATTTGTTTTTTTACAGGATTTTCATTATTATTATTATTATTATTAAGTGCTCGATTTTAATTGACTTTTAATAATTATCATTCATGACATTTTCTTTAGATCATATAGAATTTTCATTAGTAATTAATTACTTGGTATTTTACTTTACTTTATTTTACATTACATTACTTTGTTTTACTTTATTTTAGTTTACATTACTTTACTTTAGTTTACATTTACATTTGATGTAATTTTTGTACGACAAAAAATTTAAAGAAAAAAAAACTTAACTTTGCATTTTACTGGTTTTATTCATTTTTTAAATTGATATATTATTAATTATATCATGAACAACTTTTTTATTATGTACTACAATCATTTACCTTAAAATATTTCATTCACTATACGTTTAAAGTCTTTCGTACGATATACATTCGCATGCTATTTTCCCCATAGTAATATTGCCCAAAAGTAATACAAAAAGAAATTGATAAAAAAATTTGCAGGAGAAAAGCAAATCTTAGAGCATATTAATTATATATTATATTTATTTATTTAGTTATGCTGGTTTTGGTTTTTCTCATCTTTACATGTATAGAGGATTCATTATCCTTCGCAAATTTCGCATTAATTTATTTTAATTATACATTTTATTGCAATTACTTTTATTTCTTTTAGTATTCCATCGAAGCAAAAATTTTACTGTTAACGTATACATAAACAAAATTTTTACAGATACATAATTTTCTTTTTTATTATGTGGCAGAGTAGTTATATTTGTTCCATTTCTATATACTTTCGTTCTTTTTTTTTTTGATTTTTTCTATTATATGTTTCTTGTTTCTTTGGTTTTCATATAAAACAGCGCAAGCGTTTAAATCGGCTGAAGTAAACAAAACTTATTAGTTTAATTAATAGATCTAAATTTTATTATACTATTCCATCAATTAATTCAATATTTTCTGATTTTATTTTGATTTTCGTTTTAGGTAATTTCTAATCCGGGTAAATCAACATTAATTACACGTAAGTACTCATGTTTAACATTGGCAAATTCTACAGTAATAAATTTCGATGAAGATTTGATCAGAAATCTCGATTTGGCTATTAATATCTATCTCCATAACTATAACGCTTAATTTCCATTCTTAATAAATTCAAATAAAAATGAGAGAAATTCAAAAAAATCGTATCCAGTTTGCATTACTTTAAGTGCGTACTTAAGTTTGAAGTACATTTTTATTTAAAGGATTTGTAATATATATTGAGGATATGAAAGAAATTATAGATGAAAAATTGTACAACGGGACTTAATGTTCAAATAGAGGAAAACCTCCTTCCGTCATAATCATATTTTTACCTTAATGAGTGATTTATTTATTCTCAAGGCGTATGTGTTAATGAAACCAAAGCATGAAAACCAAAAGATGAAAAGCAAGGAATACTTGATTAAAATGTTTTTATACGAAAGTGTCGTTGTCAATGTTATCAATGGATTAGTAAGGACATTCATTTCTTTAGTTTTTTTGTATTTGCTTTTTTTTCAGGTATAAGCCTACATATTTAAAATATTATAAACAGATGCGTTTGTTTCGATTTAAAAAGATCTCTACTTTTTAATATCAATATTTGCTTTTTGGTTAAAATAAATTATTCGCCAAGCCAAAAAGTATGCAACACTTTTTGATTGTTATTTTCGCAATTTCCCTTAACATTTTCAATAATTATCTCCTTGTGCATCAATTTAAATATTCCAATTGAATTAGTAAATATTTATGTAAAACTTTCATTTCTATATAAAGGCTTCGTATATTTCATAAAAATCATTCAATTATAGTCATATTATAATATATAATATTGACATACTATATCTATATCCATATATATATATATATATATATATATATATATATATATATATATATATGTTGTGTATATATGTATATGTGTATATATGTATGCGTGTTTGTTCAAAAAATTCAATCATTAAATCACAACAATATTTATATGTTCATATGGATGAAAATTGGTAGCGATTTCTAAGTTTTAATTTTCTGCACCACAATTACATCACCTAATTCGCCTTGTTCTTGTGGCGGTTTATAATCATTTTTAGAAGTACGCTGGTGTCGTTTGCGGGAATACGGTCTAATAGTTATATGTATAATACACATGCATATGGCAACAATTGAAAAATATTTGAAAGTGCGACGCCCGCCATATCGTTTAAAAAGTAAACCACCTATAAATGAACCAATGCTATAGCCTAAGCCATCGTCCATGCCAGCAATGAGACCCTGAACGGTTGCCGAAGTGCCTGGTGGTGCTATAACTGATGCATAAGCTACTATACATGTATAGCATAGAGCGTAGGTGCAGCCTTGAAAGAAGAATTCCACACCAACTAAATACCAAGGATTTGGTATCCAAGAAATTAAATATAAGCGAACGGCATAAAAGAAGAAACACATACTCATGCAATGTACGTAGCCTAATTTCTTAATAATGCGGCCACTTTGAAAGAAGAATAATACTTCACCAGCTAAGCATTCAGCTGCAACAACACAACCTTCGATAAATTTGATTTGATGCATATAACCAGTTTCAACGGCCACTTCTTCAATATGCCAAAACATGAAATAGATAATAAAAGCATCAATGACACCAGCTAGTGTAGTAAAAATGAGGAAAACCGCTATAGCTGGTTGACAAACCAAATCCCATATATCTTTTATTATTGATTCCGATGAAGATAATCGTGGCAAATTCAATTTGGAAATGCTCAATATATCGAAACCACTAAATATAAGCATAACAATGAGGGCTGGTGTAAAACTTTTTAGATCTCCTAATGTCCAAATATCAACCAAATATCCGGAGATTATTGCAGCTAAACCAAAACCAATTGTACCCCAAACTCGTTGTGAACCATATTTATCTTCTTGATCCTCACCTAACATATCAAAACATATAGCGTCAGATATTGAATTGGCCACATTAAAACCAATGGTGCCACCGCACATAAATAATACAAATAGCCAAAATGTTTTCGTATAATACAAACATTCCGATTGCTCTTTAGACGATAATTCACATAAAATGTTCGCTTCGGTTAAATTTCCAGGTATAGATGTTCCATTAATTAAACAAACATGCATATTATGCGATTGACTCTGATAATTAATTGGAAGTTTCAATGGCACTAGAGCAGGATTCTTAATATTAATAAAATATGCTTCGTATTTATCCTGTTGCAGATCACAGTAAGCATGATAACGATCATTACAAAGTTTCACATCAGTCAATAACTACATTACATTGAATATAATAAATTTAAAAAATGAAGACAAGAGCGTGATTTAATTCGGGAATAATTATAGGTAAGATCAGATTTATCATTCCAAATTTCACTATGTGAAAAGAATTATAACTTTGTACATTCTTTTATAAAAATGTGTTTCCAGAACTTCGACCGCTTATAATTTATATACTTATTTTGAAAATATATATTTTGTAAAATATTTTGAAACAAAATAATCTTTACCTTTGGCTGACAATCCTCTAATATTAGTTTGCTTAATGTAACACTCTTCCATTCCAAATTATCTGTTATGTGATGAGTTTGGGGTATAAAATAAAATGCTGCATACGATAATGTCATGCCCATAATTAGAAAAATGAATATCAATTTGCGCATTACCTGTTTATATAAATAAAAAAATTAATGAATAAATAAATAAATAAACAAATATACAATATTCACAAAACAAAAATATTTTGGATAAAATATGATAACAATTACAATTGTAAAGTATATAAACTATGTAAAATATGTAAAATATAATATGTAAAATATATAAAATGTAAAATATGTAAAATGTTAAAGATCAAAATTTACACCAAAATAATCAGCAACAAAGCCAAATATTGGTTTAGCTATCACATACATTAGAGGCAAAATCGATGTAATGTAACCCATAACCTCTGGAGCAATACCAATTTGTTTACCAAAAACGGACAATTGAGGCAAAATGGGTCCCATAGCTAAAAGAAAATTTATATTAATAAAGACAGAGAATAAAGAAAATGAAGAATCCAAAAATTCAAAAATCCAAAAATCCAAAGCAATATATTAATATACCATAAATTTGTAGGTATAAAAATTATACTAAAATTTTCGAACATCACATTAAATTAAGTGACATTAAATTAAGTCGAAATGTCAAAAATAAGGCGCTTTGTAAATTGTTGGCCCGTTGTTCTTCTTTTTTTTTCTTACTTACCCGCCATAAAAAAGAAAAAATGTGCTTTAACCGGTAATAACTTTCTGTTAATTGTCTTCATTTTTAATGCAGTAGTCTTCTTTCACTTTTGTTTGTATTTAATTAATACATTAATAATATAAATTTATATATACAAATAGAAATAAAAATAAAAATAAATTAATTACAAATGAGTAAGATTTTAATTTTTATGTTAAAATTTTATTAAATTTTGATCATACCTTTATCACTATCACATAATCTCTCTTGCACGCTCTGTTGTACGCTCTCTCACTCTCTCTCTCTCTTTTGTGATCGGTTTGAGAGTTCGCAAATTATTTTCTTTAAGTATTAGATTTGTAGATTATTTTTTTTATATTTGAATATATAGATTTGAATTACTCTCCACTAGAGAAGTCGGGGAAAGGGGCGTTGATTAATTTGGTTGTTGATGGGGCTTAAAAAAAAGGAAATGATCGTCAAAGAATTTACAAGTCGCTATCTAGTTAGTTTATTTTAAGTCCGCTTTGAAATATATTCGGCTTATTTGATTGTTGTTTGCTTTTTTCGCCTCTCCACCTCTCTCACTATCTTACTCGCTATTTTACTTCACTTTTCTCTTTTTCTCTCATTCCCTCTCTCACCACTCTTGAGAATTTACATAAATTTACGTAAATTTACGTAAAAAAAGCTTAATCAGTTGCAATGAATCGCTGTAAGGATCGTTATTATCGTTATTATCAGATATTTTGTATTTATATTTTAATTACAAATAATTCTCTTCGTCTCTTCCTTATTAAATCAATTGTTGATAATAGATAAGGCAGAGAGTTTACATGTATTTTGGGCATGTATCACACAACACTAATTCACTGTTGTCTTCCGCAACAAAATATCGTCTAACAATATTAAAATCTAACCTAAAATATAAAATAAAAAAAAGAAAAGAGAAATCCCTTTTTTTATCTGTACATTATTTTTCATTAACCTAATAAAAATATGTAAATAATTTCTTATCTCCAAATATAGCTAACAGTGTTAAATAGTAGATTATGAATTTACCAGTTTTTTGTTCTTGTTTTGGTTTTTTTTTGTCAAAATATTAAGAATATAAAAGTTGCCGTGTCTTTCATACTCCAATACTAAGTTAAACTGGGATTATGAGGATGGAGTTATCGAGCAGAAGATCGCACGAACATTTTTGAGATATTTTAATAATTTCAATTGCAAATTAATAAAGTAATTACTTTTCGAAAAAGCCAATTACATTAAAAGCTGTCTTTAAAATGTTACATAATAAACTCCATAATAATCTACATATCAGAACATTTTAAGAGCCATGATATTATGATACACTTTATGACTATTTTTTGCACAAATAATGTCACATATTTGCATATCAAATTTCCTCAAAATACATTATATTTTAGAAATATTTTAGATAAAATAACCAAAATAATTTCAGATCGATAATAGTATAATGCTTATTCCAAATCTATTAGATGTAATGAATAATTTCTCCTAGAACGTATATTACAAGTGATAGGGCAATGTAAGTGAGAAAAGCATAAGTTAACATTCCAAGTTAATTAAATTCTTTAACATAGCATAACGTAACATAACATTACATAACGTATAATACAATTCCTGAATATTTCTTATACATTTCATCATTTATTTCGATCATTTATTTCATATCAATTTTTAGCATTTTATTGGAAATATTTTCAATCACATTTGCCATCAAAATTTAATTAAATTCAGTTTTAATTAAATCTGAGACAATCAAATTTCCAACTGCCAATATTGATTTGTTTAATTGCTAACTTTAACTTTTAACATTCTAAACACGAGTATCTATTTAAAAATGTACGCTCGTTTATCAGAACATTTACATAATTTATTGGCATATAAATTTTACAAATGTCATCACACACAATCAGTGTTATTTTTGAAATTGTTGAAATAGCTATTTTATCATAATGTTTGCAACATGCAAAAGTTACCTTAGATCAAATTATATTCTTGGACTAACATCAATTTCTATATCAATAAAGACTTTTCTGATCTTATGACCATGTGCTCTTACATTTATACCCAAAGCTTATTACTGAAAATGCCAATGTTCAGGATCTTAATGCAAGAATGTATGCCAGCAGATGAAAATTTTTTAAATTCTTCTACCGTCAAGGATATATTGAAGAAAAGGGAAACTTATCGTTTACGTTATCGTTTATCATTCCAAAGTTATAAAGTTTCACATTTTTATGGTTTTCCTTTTGTTTTGTTGCTTTTGTAGGGGCCTACTTTTTAACTCATTTAAAGTAGGGATTTGTCCCAAATAACAGGTTAAACATTTCTTTCTAAATTATATAGACACATATTTTACATTATCGTTGCGAAATTTTCAAAAATCATTCAATCTCTTCATGGTGTAATGCAATATACGATTGATTGGCATTTAAGATGAACTTTCATGGGGTTTTCCGTTATTTTTTCAAGTAAATCCGAAAAAATATAAATACGCAAGGCATTTAAATATGTGACTGGTTAAATTATAAATTCTATACGCTTAATCATCGAAAATTAGTATTTTGTGCTTTGGCTTTTATCGCTGCCATTATAATGTTTTCACACCCACCACCCAGAAATTGGCTATATATTGGTTTTTTCATTATGTTTTGTAACACCTAAAAAAAAATATCGGAGGGCTCCTTGATCAATATCAAATTCTGAAACGATTTAGATATATCTGTCTGTCATTTCGAGTGTTGGTGTGTTGTTAACATTCTCCTGGACGTAAAAAAAGAGAGACATCGAGCACAGATTTGGCAAAAACATTGGATGTTCTTGCAGGCAGGTTTGATATTGAAATTGAGTAAAATCAATCAAAGGACATACCCATAGTGAAATGTGGACTGAAAAGACATCAGCTTTTTACAGCAATCTTGATTTTTGGGAAACTGCGCTTCTTGCTTATTGGGCGTAAATGGCAAAAGATGGAAAGCTAAAATTTTGTGCAAATATTAAAACTCTTGATCTACAATCCCTGTAGAAAAATTATATAAATCGGCCACGCCTACTCGAAATTATATAATACCAATTTCCCACTTTTCTATGTTTACGTTTTCTGTCTACTACTAAAACTTGGAACAGTCTCTAAATCGTAATATCATAGTATTTTGGGTGGTGGGTAACTAAAGTTTGATCCCGCGCATTTTTTATTTTTAATTTTTATCATTAATTGTTTACACTTATTTTATGACAATATAATAAAATCTTATTACTCTTCTTATAAAATAATATATTATGAATATTAGGGGGAATTTCTAATCAGACGACTACGACGACCATGACAATGACTCTCCATTTATATAAAAGTTTTGCACTTGGCTATAAAAATTACAAATCACTATAAAAATTTCATGTATCAATCCATAAAATTTGTGGATCAAATTTTATGGAATTTGAGTCCTTATCATAGAATTCTGTGCATCGTCAAAATGTCAAAATCAGCTTTTTTTTTTTTTGGTGGGTAGAAATTCTTATCGGTACCTTGGTGTTGAAACTTATTCAAATATTTTATCAATTAATGCGATCAAGAAGATTTCGTTTGTTTTTTGCGATTTTCTATTTATTATTTCGTTGGTACTTACCTGATTTTATTCAAATTTTTTTCTTATTTATTATTATTATTTTTTATTATTGATTTATTTAATAAGTTTTCTCTGATTAATTCTATAGACTGAAGAATTGGGAAAATTTCACAGCGAATATCGCTAAATGATGAATATACCAGACTTTTTTATAAGAAATATACGTATCAGTATACATAAATTCGTATTTATATATATTGCTTATAAATTATATTATTAAATTTTATTAGCAGTCATAAAAAAAGATTTTTGACATGCTTAATATGGAGATGGTTACTTTATTATTAATAATTATAAGTAGAGTGAAATTATTTGAATATATGAGTGTTTGAAATGTGGCCGAAAAGTTTCGATTATCCATTGATCCTTTGTATTGATTACATTGACTAAATAAATAATTATCAGGCGTATGCCTTAACTGGTTTACATTGATATAGAAATCAAGAGTGAATTTCTGGTGATTTTTTATGAGGGTTGTAAGCACTTTTACAAAACAATTTGGCACTTTTAATGTCAATTTCTGTTTTGGGGATTTACAAATTTTAAATTGTAATTGTAATGGCTTATGAATTAATTTTGTCTAAATTATGCAAATTATAATTAGAATAAATTTGGCTGCTTTGCTTTGGAAATCTTGAATATTTACAGCTCAAAAATTCTACTTTATATTAATATTTAATAAGTTTATAGAAATTTTCAACGATAATGTAGCACTAAATTTATATGCGGATAAGTTTTCAATATCATATCATAATGCAATTTACAAGCGGTACCTAAAAATTTTTGAAAAAACTTTAGTGAAAATTTCCTATTTATTCATTAAATTTACTTAGATCTGGCCAATATTTCCCATTTGACATGAAATATTGTAAAATCCATTTAAAAATGTAACATTTCAAATATCTATTTTGCGGAATGTACCGAGCAATGAGTAAAATATCATGAATTTTTATCTCCAAAGAAAAAATATATATATAAAGAAACTAGTACGAATTTTTATAGTCGGTCGGGGCCATACTACTTTGCTTCATGTGATTAAAGTTAAATAGAAGAATTACAAGGCAACAAATTTAACAAAATCGTAATTTTTGTTATATTTAAAAAGTTGCATATTTATGTTAGATATAAAACAGTGCCCACTTTTCTTTTAAATATATACAAAGTTGAACCTTTTGTCCACATAATGATTTTTTCGAAAAAGTCCTTATGTAAGAAGTGGTCGTAAAAATGAATCGATATGGACCAAATTTGGTACACTTGGTTTTTACATTACAATACAATTCAGCGCCAATATTTAAAATTATAATTTTTTTCCAAATGACATTTTCTTAAGAATGCAGTGATATGGGGCGTAGTCCAATTTTAATAATTTTGAATAGAGTTTTGTCTCTGAGACTAAACGTACCTATTTATCAATTTTCATTTAAATATCTCAAAAATTGCAACTTGTATCTGTACAACCAACTTACAGAGACAGAAATCAGACGGACAGATGGACAGACAGACTTAGATCGAATCAGGAAGTTATTCTGAATCGGTTGGTATAATAAAAGGTGGATCTATCTCATATTCTTTTAAGTGTTACAAACAACTGCATAAACTGATAATACTCAGTATCACAAGTGGTATACATTAGAAATATTGAAGGTGATTACTTATATAAATTTGAATGTTAAACGAAAATAGATATCGAATAGTGCAAGGGATTTTCCTATGATTTTTTTAATATCCGTATTAAAAAAGTATATTTTGAATAGTTGTAGAAAAACCCTTTTGCATTTTTAACAGCATTATAATTGGGATTTTTAAGTCATTATTATTACCGAACTATTTATTAGATCATGTAATCATATAATAAAAATAGGTGACTTAAAACTTCTCCACACTTATTAAATTTAATTGAATTGCCGCTCTCACGAAATTAACATGAAAAAAATAAAATAAAATAAAATAAAAATAAAAAAAAGAAACAAGAAAAGCTTTAAGTAATTGTATCTGAAATGTTTGTGTCTCTCTTTGGATTACTAAGTCGTTAATAACTTAACTTAAACTTTAATAATTGAAATTTTCTACGTATATAGAGATGATGGCTCTTAATGAAAAATCTCAGCTCAGTTTCTACTCAGCCTTTGTAAAAGCTTATAAATCGGCAATATTAACAGTATTAAAAGAAAACAGAAATCAGAAAACAGAAAACAGAAAACAAAAATAACAAAAACAAAAGAAGCAATAAAAATTATAATAAAATACTAATAAAAAGAATAAAAATCATATTTGTATTTAATCGAACCCATAACACATACGCACACGGAAGATGTCAATTTGAATAAGTTCGCCTCATTCAAATAACATATTTATTTATTTATTTATTATTATTTTTTCTTTTGTTAACAATATAAGTAAATGAAATTTGATGAAATTATGTTAAAATTGCTAACAATTTTGCCGTTCATCGTTTGCATTTTTGTGATAATTGTCAATTCTATTGATATCCCAGATGATGGGAAACGTAAGTTACAGAAAAAGCAAACTACATAAATTAAATTAAATAAAATATAATAAAATTAACTAATGCATATTCAGTTGAAAATTAAAATGAAAATGAAATTGTGATGTAGTAAAAAAAAAAAAGTAGTAAAAAAAGGTAGGTTTTTTTGTTCTTTTTTAATAAAAATCCAAAATTTTGCTCAATGATTAAATCTTAAAAATAAAATAAATTAACTATTAAAAAGTAAATTGTATAATAATTAAAAATAAACAATAAAAAAAAACGATAGGACGCCTTGAAAACTATTTATAAAAAGTTTTTTCTTTTTCTTATTTTTTTTTTTTTTTGCCTTTTTGAATACGAAACATATTTTCGTTGTCTTTTATAGTCTAGGCATAACATTTAAATATATTAATGAATGATTATTATTATTAAAAATCAAAAAAAAAAAAACCAACAATAAAAAATTATTATCACAATTTACTCACATTTTTATTCTTTTCTGTTTTTTCTTTTTTTTTTTTTTTTTGGAGTGTTTGATTTTTTGATTTTTTATCAAAAAATGATTATTAATGATAAGCGGCAAACGCCTTCAATTACAATGAAAATTATTTATTGTTTGATTATAAAATGTTGTAATATAGATTTATGAATTCACTTCATCATAATAAATAAAAAGCAAATAATACAAATAAGAATCGTGTGGCATCGTAAATACTCTATATCAGTTTGTCAAATGTGATTAAAAAGTCAAATAAATGAATTCCAAATGAGAAAAGTTGAAATAATAACTAATAATAATAATTTCTCAATTATATAAAAGTATCGTTATAAGGCAGAAGATTCAAAAAATGAAGACGTTCGATACTAAATTTGATATATAGATTCCTTTGCATCAAAATGTAAAGCAGTGACAATTTTCATTAAAATCTAATTAAAGTTGTAACAATTGTTCGTAAAATGAGTTTTTCTAGAAAAAGTTGTTATGTGGGAAAGAATCGTAAAAATAAGCCGGCCTGGGACAAATACAATAAATATATTTTTCATGTTAAAATGCAATAGAGATCCAATTTTCTAAAAAATTTATTTATTTATTAAAAATTGTAACTCATTTTTTTTTTCATATATAGAGATTTTGTTTTTTCGAAAATGGTTTTATGTGATAAATACTCTGTACCATCATAAATATTATGGTCCAGTGTCATTCTACATGTTTTTATCGATTGTTGCCGACTCTACATTAGTACTCTACAATAATACGAAGTACAATTAATAAGAAGCATAAAAAAAGTCAAGTGTATGAATCAAAGAAGTTAAGAATGTGAAAAATATTATTATTGAAAAAATTCAAAAGATCCCTTATAAGATGTAGAGGGTCTAACAAATGAAACAATCTAATTCATATTTGATATGCAAATACACTGCATCAATGTATTATTTTGTATCGATTTTTGTTAAAACAACAACAATAATAAGAAAGAAATTCCGAAACAATTGCTCAATTTTTTTAAACTACTTTTTCTTTTTTTTTTTGTTGTTGTTATTTCAATACGAGGCATCATACGAAAAAATTATATGAATTGTTCGATTCTATTCAAGTTCGACATAAAATAACGACCTTGAGCTAAAATATGCCTGCATATTAAATATCATAAAAATAACTTAAAAGCTAATTATAATAATAAAAAAAAAGTCTAAAATTAGTTCGAAAAATTATTTCGAAGCGATCTCAGATATAGCAAAATGATGAAACTGTAACAAGCGCTTCTGATTATAATACAACTTAGCCTAAGGAAAAGTTGGAAATTAAAATGTAATAATGTAGAAAATAAAATGACTCTTCCATATACACGAAATATTATGGGAGTGGGCTGTTTAAGGGTGTATTCACAAAAATACTTCAGATGCCATAACATTTTAAAAAATTTTGGGGGCTTGACATATAAGCTTGTATATACATACATACATACATACATACATACATACATACATAATATATATATATATATATATGTATATATAAGGCTTATATACAAACATAAATACAATCTTTATCATAAAGAATATTAAAGTAACATGAAGATCTCTAATTTCAATAACGTACTTAATTATTATGATTGTTATTAAGAAATTTGAATAAGAAACATTTGCTTGTTCATTTATTTGGTAGCTGTTTATTTCAAAAATCATTAAGATATTTGATTTATATACTAACTCACGCACACATTTGCATGACAGATTTATCTGTCACGTTGTTGTTAAAGAATTTTTAAACCAGTTTTTCATGATCATTGAAAAAACTATTAATTACAAAGAGTAGAAACAATAACAAAAAACTACTACAAAATATATTAAAAAATTATATGAAAAATTATGTCCTTTTTACATAAATAACATTTGAATTTAGTGCCCGCCATCGCTACGCTATAACAAGTGAGGTGTATTCACTTCGTGAAAATTGTAATTGTGAAATTATAATAAGTGAAATCAATTATCGTTTAGCCTATAAATGATAACAAAATAAGTAATAAAATTTATGTCAAGCTAACGCCAAATGCAATCATGTTGAAAAACCATGGCACTACATTTAATAAAATAAATATTTTGTGAAATTTGCCGCTAGTGGAAAAAAAACTTACATTGATTTAAAAATGTATGGATTGTTTTTGTAAGACTTTATTCCTATAGAAATGATAATATTATTGCATAAATGATACCAAAAATGAAAGCCTAATGAAAATATTTAAGAAAAGAAAAAGGTCATCTTACTTTGGCCAACCAGAGCATAGAAACATCCCATCAAAAATGAAATTCTACATTTGTGGAATTATGAATTATCTAGAGGTATCAAATAATTCAGAGAATTAAGTTTTTATATGCTAAGTGTTGCCGCAAAGGTGACCTGGAATATATTCCGGTTTTTATAAGAAATTTCTTTCTTTTGTCAACACAAAAAAATTATGAAAAAGGGTTATCAAAAATTATTACATTTATATGAAAATATATTATATATATATATATAAATGGGTGTGTGAGTATATGTGTGTGTTACCTTGTACTATCTTCGATGTATATCAAATCAATATACAAACATACATTTACATTAATTTATGACGCTCAATATTTTAATCCTACGAATCCATTTTACATATTTTATTCACAAGGTTTTTTACAATTTAATTACAAAGAAAAAAAAAACAAAAAAACAATGGCCGGAATATTTAAAAGAGACTACTTAATCCCCTCCTGTAACCTACTGCTCTATAGATTACAAAAGGAAATTACAGAAAGAGGTTACAGAAAATGAACGCATCTTGTCAAGCATAATCAATTTATTTGTAAAACATTTATTTATTTATTTATTTTTTCTTACAAAATTTTCAATGTGCATTGTGCATTGTGCATTATTATGTTATATTATATTGATGATGGATTACAAAAAGAAAAAGAAAAAGCAAAGGGAATGCGTAAGAGTCGTTGATTATTGAATTCATGCATAAATGTAATTTATTTAATAATGAAGGCCAAACGTCCAAAGGTTGATGGTGCATTCACTTTGTCACTATATTTGTAACGCCCAAAAGAGAGCATCGCATATCTCATAAAGTATATATTGACTTGATCAGCATAAAATTCTGAAACGATTTAGACATGTCTGTCCATCTGTTTGTTGTAAACATTCTCCTGATCGTAAAATTTGATATATCGGGCTCAAATTTGGCAGAACCATTGGAAGTTTTTGTACGCAGGTTGGCATTAAAAATGGGTCAAATCGGTTAAAGGACACGCCCACAGTGCAATATAAACAGAGAGCATCTCATTTTTTTAAAACAAAATTTATTAGTTTTTTGCTCATTATTTGAAAATTACAAGTGAATGGCAACTCTTACATGACATTCCATGGCAAAATTGTTATGGCATTTTAAAATGGCAGTTATGTGTTATGTGTTAATTTGGCCCAAGTCCAATCAAATGTACGACCTTTTCCCCAAGTGACGATTTACATGTACTTAAATGAAAATTGGACTTGCCTTAGATAAAAAAAATATATGCACCAATCGGTTCACTTTTTGAACCCTCTTCCAATTTAGAAATTACAGTTTTGTCAACTTTATTGTCTAGCAATTCATTTATTTAACTTTCTAATTACATTGAGCGCTATTAATGTAGAGTATTTATATATCGGCCCCGACCGATTATATTTTTCTTACTTGTTTTTATTATATTACTTGCTTCTTGTACGGAACAATGAATGCATTCATTTGCCAGCTACTTTTATATCAAAAACAAACAAACAAAACGATTGCATTCATTTTAAGTTTTATTATTTGATTTATTTAATTTTTTATTTATTTTATATTTATAGTACGTGTATGTATCGTAGAATCACGCGGTATATATCGTAAAATTCCAAAATTTTGTCCCATATTACAAGCCACAAGTAATATAGAATGTGTGGAAGGTGTGGATCGCTTAGATTGTGTAAGACTTATACATAAGGGCTCAGCACATTTTGGCGTTTTAAATTCTGAAGATTTAATTGCTGCCCGATGGGCCAGTGTAGAAATACTTGTGACTAATGAATTAAGATCGCATAATTCATATTTCGAATATGAATTGGTTGCAGTTGTTGATAATGAGGCCGGTATACATACCGTAAATGATTTAAGGGGATCAAAACTTTGCCATCCTGGTTATGGCTTGGAAAGTTATTGGACAGAGGTTTTAGCAAATTATTTTGAGTCTACATTAGTTCCAAAATCATGTGATACCGACATTTCGTTGACTGAAGACAAGATACGGGCTTCAGCGAAATTTTTTGGGCCTAGTTGTAAAGCGGGACCATGGGTGCCAGATCTAAAGCAAGATCACCTATTAAAAAAGCGCTATCCATCTTTATGTCAAATGTGTTACGTTCCTTTCAGTTGCGATACAGGTGACAAACATTGGGGTAGACGAGGTGCCCTATATTGTTTAACTAGTGGTGGAGGCAGCGTTGCCTGGGCACGTCTAGACGATACAAAAAGTCACTTTGGGGTATGATGGATATTATGTTGAAATTGTTTTGCTTTCTTTTTTTTTCTTTGGTTTTTTGGTTTGGTTTGCTTCTTTTAACACAGGTATTTTTATAGATAACAGGATTATTGCCTCAAGCTGAAATGTCAGAGTATAGTTACTTATGCGCCGATGGCCATTTACAACCGATAAATACCACAAATCCATGCAAATGGGTAGCTAAACCTTGGCCTGTTATAGCAGCTAGACGATCACATGCCGCACAAATTCAACGTTTGGTAACGGGTGTGAGTCATGAGAATCGTCAAGGATGGCAACACGCTTTACTAAGTCTTTTGGAAACATATCATGTGGATGTGATACCATTAGATAGCATTATACCTATTGATGATTATTTGGATCAGGCACCGGCTTTTCAAAGTGCATACAGCTTTCCTGAATGCAATCCACCAAGATCTATTGTTTTTTGTACTACTCAATTATAGAGCACATTAAATGCTCTTGGCTTCAAGAAGCATCACAAGTCTATGGAATCCAACCGAATATTCAATGTGTGAGATCGATTAATTTAGATACCTGCCTAGATGATACAAAATATAAAGCAGCTGATGTCGTTGTAGTCGATCATGAAAATCGCCTCAAAGCCCAAAGAGATTACAAACTAGTGCCCCTTCTATACGAATTTTCTAAAAATATGCATGATCTGTATGTTTCAATAGCTATAGTGCATAAAGACGCTAGATTTAAAAGATTTTCTGATGTCAAAGGTAGCAAACTGTGTTTACCATCGTACGAAGGACCCGCTTATCTATCGTTATTAGAAACTATATTAAATAAAACGGGCCAAATGCTATTACCTCATAAATATTTTCATTACGATTCATGTACGTGGCATCCTCAACAAAAAAAACAATGCCCCGAATACTATAAAGGTGATGAAGGAGCCTTACGTTGTTTAGCTGAATATGGTGATATCGCCATTTTAAGTTCCTCCATTTATAAACAATATACGGTAGGCAATATAACATCCACTTGGTTGAAAAAAGCAAAACACAAATCCTTCCGTGTATTATGCCCTTATGGATTAAATCATAAACATTCCAAATTTGAATATTGTTATCTGCATTGGACCACACGAGGCCATTTAATGGCTCATAATACTTCCTTAATTCGCCAACATGAAATTTACAATTCCCTCAAACATATGGATGCCTTGTTTGGCAAAAATTATAAAACTGATACAAAAGCTTTTACCATGTACGGTATATTTGATAAACATCACAACGTCATTTTTAAAGATGCCACCGATCAATTGAAAGGCCTTCAAGAGCTTCAGAATGATTATAACAGTAGATCAATGGAAGATATATTCGAAAAGTATATTGAACGAAACTATAATATACTTCAAAAGAGTAAAGCACCATATTTAACCAGCAAACAAATATTATTATTAAGTGTAACATATTCACATATATATATTAAGTATTTCTTTCAAATTAGAGTGACGGATTTCACATAAAAAATTATGAAAAAAAAAGAAAAGAAATAAGTAGTTTTTTTATTTTCCTAAAATCGATTACTTGTGATACTATATTGTAAGTGAATAATTAATTAATTATTAAGTTGCATACAATAGTAATATTTATGTACAATTGTAAAACATACTTGTTTAACATTTTCTTAAAATTAAATCATCAAATATGAATACTATTTTTCATAATTATCCCAGAGATCAACTTTAAACAATTGTAATAAATTTTAAACGATACAAATTCAAATCCAAATCCAAATTCAAATTATTAATGTAGAATTCAATGTTGGAAAGTTGCATTTCTTTGGCACTCTTGTTTCTTTTTTTTTCGCTACACAAAGGGTGTACAATATATATTTTATAAATTATATTCCCTGACACTACATTGCAATGCAACAATTGTATGAAGTAGTGATTTTCAAACTGTATAATACTGTGGCCCATTAATACTAGCGAAAAAAGGTCATGCGTCTCGTCCATCCAATAGAAATATTTTGATATGATATATTAAAGTGCTCTATATAAATCAAGAGGGTAAATTTTCTGAAGCAGCCACCTATAAAGCTTTCAAGTGCCAATGGGTGGCACTCTCTAGTTTGAAAATAACTGCTATGCTATGGCAGTTATAACAGTTTGAAAACAATTCACTAAACTACCATAATGGTATAAACAGCTGATGATTAATTTTCTAATTCAACGGTCAATCTTTCTTCTGCATGCATATATTCACACAAAATACATACATTCATTTATCTATCTTATGCATCCATGCAAATCAAATGTTGTTCTTTTGCTTTTTGTATATTCAAATGACTCTTAAATTTCACTATCAATCATTCAAACATTCCAGTATATATAATAAAAAAAAAGAATATTTGAGATGTGATATTTGTTGTAAAATTCACACGGTGCGTTGCTAAGATTCACACTAATTAAAGTACCATAACTAATAAATAATATATTTGAGACATACTTTTTTTCTATTCATAGTAAATTTCGCATTAAACGTTTCATTAATTTATATATATGTATATTTATATTTCATAATTTAAAAGTGAATTTTCTATTACCAAATGACATCAGCATGTCTCAATTTAGTGGATATACATTATTAAACAGAAGAGTAAGGCATTTAACTTCCTTATGAAAGCATACTTTAACGCAAAAAAAAAAGAAAAAAAACGAAAACAAAAAAACCCAAGTAAATAAAAAAATAATGGTTTAAAAAGCACAAATCACAATACGATTGATTTTACAAGTAGAATTAATTATTCACTTCTTTTATTACTATTTATAAATTTAAACAAATTATATTAAATTTTAAATGCACGCACTGGTAATCGATTAACAATTTTAAATGGTAATTTATTCACATTCTAACTTTAAATAATTTACGTTTTCTTTTTATTTTCATTTTAGCGCAATAATTATTTATTTTTGTGTACTTTATTTTTTATCGTTTTCATATTTATTTATAACATTTTTGTTGTTTTCAACAGTTGTGTGCAGCCGAAAGCACCGCACAATCTCTTAACTAACACATTACTTAACGTTCAATATTATATGATAAGAGATATAACACACATATATATATTTTCTGAGAGAAGTCAACATTCAATATTGTAAGATCACACAATGCCTTAAAAATCTTTCTGAGGAATTTTAATCGAAATATTCATTTGCATACGTATGTGTATACATATTCATATGTGTAAATATGTATATATATATGGCATATATTTTAGGTCTCTATAAAGCAAGAAAAGTCCACTGTAAACAAAACAAAGCCAAATAGATCGTCAATTGAAGGAGAAAATCAAGATAAAGAAAGAGAACTTAGGCGCATATCGCCAAAGCATAAAGTAAAATTAAAATCAACAACAACAACAACTATACAGGCACCAAGTCAATCTAAAGAGCGCTTGGAAAGTCATCGGAAAAAACCAACTACTCAAACGAAATGTCAAACAAGCATATCCCAAAAGTCAATAAGGGCAAGAACAAAGACGGATACAGGAACGATACCAAAACAAATAAAAACCGATGGTATTGGCAAAAGTGTAAAAGTACCTCAAACTACAGGTGAACCCGTGAAGTCAGTTGTTGGAAATAAATCAACATCCAGACGAAGTGTACTGGCGTCTAGCTCGAATAAGCCAAATGCCGTTTTAGATACATATCACAATGTAACTATTGCTTCACCACCACCAAAAGTAAAGCATTTTAAAATAGCACCAGGTTTGAATAGTAATAGTGCAATTGAAGTATGCGAAGATATAATAAATGATACAACAGAACATTCATACATTTCCCATCAGCCATATACACAATCACGGAATAGCGTATTACAGAAGGACATCAATCCATATCAGTATATCGAAGGAAAACCAATAGATAATGTAGAAAGGGATAATGTACAATATCGACATGATAAATCTTTTACTATTAAACAACCGATAAGTTTTGAAATCAATTTTGAACAAGGAAAACATGTAGTTAAAGCGCAAGAACAAGCTAATGCTGAAACAAAAGTGCACACGCCCGAATCTGACAATAACGATAATCATTATTCAGATGATTTTGAATCATATGAATCGGATTTTGAAACGGCTTCTTCAACTCCAACATCGGAAAATAATAGCATAATATTAGATAATACCGTATTTAATGAAGAACAGAGTAAAACTGAATTGCCACCACAATATGTTAATCAAAATGATACAAATAAAAAGTTTCATGTAATATCTGCGGTGGATAAGGAAAGTAAATTGGATTCAGGCAGTTACGAAATAAATGTGAATACAAAAGGAAAATTGTTCAATTCAAATCATATGGCACATATTTGTAATCAACAGGTACAATTATGTGATAGTTTGGAAGGTTTCAGTTTAATCACTTCAGAGCAATTCGAATTAGATTCTGGCATTAGTGGTTATGAAAATCAAATTTCAAGGGAATCTATGAAAGCAATTAACTGAGGCATCATATGATTATTGTGTAGAAGTTTACTATGAAGGTTATACAGAGTTTTACAAGAAACCATTTCAAAATTTACGTAGTTCAACTTTGTTATCAAAAATACAATTTGACATTTTGGATTGCACTTTATTAGATATGAAACCAATGGGTTATGAATTATTTATGCAAGTATATGGCAATTTATATAGTAAACAAGAATCTACGCAAACCCATGATGATCAACAAGAAAATGAAATACAAACCGATATTATTCCACGAATTACTAAATGGACTCAACATCCATCTTTACATGATAATCTATGTTGGGGTGATGTCCTAGAGGACAATAATTTTCAAATAAAAGAAGACTGTAAATTCGATATTAGTATTAAAATGCTAAAAGAGTTAACAATTAGCACAAAAAATGCAGGTACAGAAGAAAATTTACAATTGTATACATCGATTAAATTAAACAAACTAAAGTCGTTCCTCCGGAGGGCATCGGTACTTGTTTCACAGTGTTTAATATTAAATCAACAAAACGACAGTACTTTACAATTACCAAATATTAAAAACTTTTCCACAATTTCTCAAGGATTTTATTGTTTGAAAACAAATTTCATAAATGGCTTAAAAGTTACCAAAGTGTTTTCTAATCCACGCTTTAATTTACTCATTACTGTTCATGAATGCATACGTGAAGCAGAACATCATCATTTTAATTTTGTAAATTTATTAATGGTATGGTCTTGTAGTAACTTTGATACACCCATACGGTTATTGAATACTTGGAGTGAAGTATCGTATATAGAAATTTCCAATGCTTCACCCGATATTGTTGTTAGTGCTTTACGCGATGGCAATATTGCTTTATGGGATTTAAATGAAATATATCCTTATACTGATTTTTCTTTGTTGGATGGTCATGTGGCTTCTTTTCCGGCTTCACAAACTGTTATGCCGAATTGGCCAAATTCAAAAAAGAGGAAATCCCCTTGTTTAATAGATTTGGGTGCTTGTATAGATATTAGAAGTTTTCAACATGATAGCATGAAGTACTTTCATTGCCATGACAATAATTATCCAGACCATCAGTTCGTGTCACTACATGATACCGGCATTTTAACAGTATGGACTCTAATAAATATACCAATAAAGATTGCAATGCACTGTTAATTGAATCAAAATGTGAAAAGCCGAAACAGTTCGATGAAACTTTCAAAATACACGAAGAAGTATCACCTTGGTCTAATTGTAAGCTTATTCAAACAGCCATAACTAACCTCAGAGATTATTTAGAAATTAATAAGCATATTCCAACGTTATTTCAAAAAAATGTTTCTAATGATGAAATGCTAATGGAATTATCAGAAAAACCAAACGGATCAAAATGCTCAAGCGTCCATTTTAATTGCTTAGATGTTGCCTTAGACGACATATACGTGTGTACTGATCAACAATTTGTCGTCGTTTGTACTAGGACCTTGAAATGGCCACGATTTAAGCGTATTCCCATACCCGAGAATTATAACGTACGTCCAGTCTTTATCAAATTACTACACAATGAACATTTCCTTGTAGTTGGCTTTTGTAATGCAGCAGTAATAATATTAAATTGCGAATATTTCAATACTGTCAAAAGTGTTAAAAACATTCCTGAAATTACATCAAAAAATAATGCCATTAAAATGGCAATATCTGCAAATACACATGCGAATGTATCAACAATAAATACGGATACTTCCAGTGGGAAATCTTGCAGAATGCAAAACATAATATTAAATGAAAGAAAACCATCTAATACTGAAAATTATTATGAAATGATGCATACCGGTATAGATGCAATGCCTTCAACAGCGTCCCTCTATGAATTTAAACAGAAATTTTTCGATATAAATATAAATGATCACCAATTGATTTTACCAGGATTAACTTCACGTACAATAAGGCACGCACAAGATCTACATGTCAATGTATGTTACAATGAAGGACAACTATTTACAATAACGAATGGTATATTTAGAATTTACGATTTCCGTTTACAAAAAGAATTGCAGATGACTGATAATGATAATGATTCAATGGCCATAGCAAATGAAAATATTTTAAATGTGACAATCGCTAAAAATACTTCGGAAATTAACTACTTAATTCTTTTGAATGAACACGATGTTGTACAAGTGCATAAGCTTAAAAATTAACTACTATAAAAAATATACATGAGCTCGGCAAAAGATGACTGATGTAAAGCAAACTTCACAATTGCGATTTTAAAGGTCTTTTAAATATACATTAGAAATCAAAAACTGTTTTTTAGGTCTTATATGTATATATGAGAAAAGAATGTTAACTCATTGTTGTAATGAATTATCTAGAATAATTAAACAAAATGGTTACAAAGTAAACTGGCCATATATTTTGTGTGATTGTATTTTAACGTCTTGTATTATACAAATGTACAAATTATTGGCCGTTCGTTTGGTAGTACACTAGACAAGATTTCAGCTATTTAGCTTCATACATGTTGTTGGATATTGATCGTAAGAAAAAGCACCAAAAATAACTATAGCAAATATATTTAGACTAATTCTACTATGTCTGACATTTTTACCGTCTTACGTTTCTCTAGATTCTGTTATGCTAGTAGTAGGCAATACTACATTTACATAGCTCTATTCAAGACTGCGAGCATTTTGTCATTTCATATTTGTCTGAATGATATAAATTATTAACGTTAATTATGCAATGTTATTTTGACGTCCATGACAAAATTAAGGCCGATGTTTTCTAATGGCGTAAATGTTAAACTCATTTATTCTAGTTTTCATAAGATAATACACATTTGCTTGTCACTTGAATGGTGACTGGATTTCGTCAATATTCGGACATCGGACTATATTCTTAATATTATTAATATCAGTAATATGTTTATTTATTGTTATTTATACTGATTTTTTAAGGTATACAACTCGTTGTATAATAATTGTACTAGTCAAATAATGTATCCCGTTAACTTGATTGATTGTTGATTCAATTAACTTTTAACATTTCATTTGTAATTTATTTATTCAGTATTTGTATAATAATAATAATTATTTAATGTTTATTACTCTATTAATATTTGGTACTTGTTTATCTTTACTCAAATACATCTTTATACTTAAACGTGTATTTGAATAAATTTTTAATGTTAATGTTACTTAATTATAAAGCTTGTTGGCCTTTTAGCTTAGGCCTTCGCGTTACAATACAAAATAAAATTTTGCTTATTTAATATCTCTTTAATGTAAGGTTTATTATATATTATTCCAATGTTATCGCTAACTTTATTAAATGGCATGGCCTAGGATAGACATAGATACAGAGAGCGATACTTTTGCTAAAGCAGAACCAATCATTTGTTATTAATTTGTAGCTTATTAGGCATCAACAATTAAAACGAGTCATTTGATATTCATTAGAATTATGTTTGAAAGTAACAGTTCATGTATTTTGAAGTACAATCATTTTATAGAGCTATATAAACTATGTTGTCTATGTTTATGTAAATTAAGAGGCATTTCATCGAATTGAAAATAAATTGTGACGTTGTTATGACATATGCAGAAGTTCATATATTATACAAATTTTTTTTTATGTACGGCCTGTCTCCATGTAAATATATAAATAAATTATATTAAGTTATTGTCACAATAAATCGTTTGATTTTGGTATGATGAATAAAAGCACGATAATCAAGAGCTGCACCTGTTATATATCTCATGCGTGCCATTTGCTATAATAATTGAACCTTCAATTATTAGATTTTAACACTTTATATAACGTTCACCATTGTGTCCATTTTTAGGTCGTTAATTTTTTTTTTTTTTTTTGATTTTTTTCTCTCCTTAAGTAAAAAGCGTATTGCATTTTTATTACAAACCATAGAGCCTATGAATTATTCTATTCATTTACAAATAATTTGAGATATTCTTTGAATGAAGAGTCTGCACTACACTAATCAATAATCATTAAGTTTGGGAAAAACCGTTCTAGTTTACATTTTGCATTCTTAGTTTAATGTGCCAAAAGTGTATTTTGAAACAAATTTTTACCCTATAAAGATTTATATTTGATGGTAAAGTTTATCTATAAAAAGAGTAAAGGGCATGAAAAATGGATAAAATATTACATATTATAAGAAAAACTAAAGTTTTAACATTAAAGTACAAGGAACTTAAAAAATGTTAAATGTTAAATTTCTTCAAATAAACAACTTTAGTTAATATATTTATGTTTAATGATGAGATGTGGTGAAGAAAATTACAAAAAAAAAAAAAAAAGGAAAATGTTTCAGGGAAATATTTCTAGAATTGCAACATGAAAACTAAATATAAAATTGGTGGTGAGAAACAGGCTTAAATTTATTTAGAGAATGATTCTGACTGAAAGAAATTCTTTTAAAAAATCTACCTTGATATAGTCCTAGTTATGGCGCAGTTCGATCTACAAATGGGGTTAATTTAAAAAAAAAAATGTTATATTCACATCACATCACATCAATGAAATTCTCTTGAATTGGAAATTTATTAATGTAATTTTACTTTTATTTTTATTTTTTAAATTAAATTTAGTGACATCTATACGTTAAAATTATTTATTATTATTTTTGAAATTATCAGTTATAGTTGAATAGATTGGGTTCTCAATATCATTTGAATAGAAATATTGATGATATGTCTACAATCATAAAATTTCTAACAATAATTAACGTCAGTCTTTGTCTAAACATATTTTTATTATTTTATTTTGCTAGTGAAACTTTATACGATCATTAACGATACAATTTTATTGGGTTATTCATATTATTCCATATTTGAACCAATAAAATATAACGGAATGCGACATAATATACGCGATATTGAACCATCAACATCTTGTTTGAAACGTAACGTCTACCATATACATGTACCATTATTCGTTTTAGATGCCATACGTTTATTCCAAGATCATCCCAAATATAATAAAGGCTTAAAGGAATGTCACATAGTCCAATTAATGGAAAAAAAGTAAGTAAAGTTAATGTAAAGAAAGAACACAAACACAAAAAGAAAAAACACACGCACACACCCAGAAAAATTTCTCTGATTTCCGATAAGATGAATGATATGATGACTGTTGAATTTTTATTAAAGTAGATCATACGGTAATGGCGATATTGAGTCTCAAGTGAGGATGGCGCTTAAAGAATTGACGGCTAGTGGATTTATTCGTTATATACATCAAAGTTATCGTACTTTGGGTCCATTTGCAAAATTAGGGACTGCTCGTACGCCACGCCAATTCAACTTAGCCTGGGATCGTTTAAGTAATTTACAAAAAATTGATTGTTACCCCATATATTCCATACAAAAGTAAATTATTTTCGAAGCCCTTTACTCAAATCTCACTTTTCTTCTTCTTTTTTTTTTTAAAAAAGATGTGGTTTTTTTTTTTAATCATATGTATATAAAATAAAAACTTCAATTGGCATGGGCATATCATTGAAAGAATAAGCAACCAAAAACGAGCAGTGAAAAGCGAAAACGAAAAAAATTAAATAAATAAATTATATATATTTTTTTTTATGAATCTATACACAATAGAAAATAAAATAGTTTTTTTTACAATAAGTCTCAATTGTAAGGAGTATGCGAATCTACCACTGTCATGGGCAATAATAATAAGCAGAAAGGAAATGAACAAAGTAAATTGAAATGAGTCCATAAATGTATGAGTTTATGAGTCAATTCACGAGTCAATTGTAAATCATGTTACTTTAAATTTTAATATTTCACAATACCTTGCTATCTGTGCTTTCTTGCCTCCTGCAGTTCTATTAAAATCTTTCGATTAATTCATTGTGGGCAAATCCTGCAAGCAACTACCAACCGTCAAAATAGTTATACAATATTTATTAGGACAATGGCAAAAGTTGTAACTCTTCGTCCATTAATAATTACTAAACGTAAAATATCTAGAGGATATAAAACAGTTACAGTTACAGTTACAGTTACAGTTAGAGTTAGAGTTACTCTAAAAGCCGTTTCAAAATAAGAGCCATTACCGATTTGCATGACTGTTTTAGACAAAATTTTAACTTTCTATGCGTTTCACTTTTCAACTATAAAACTAAAAAACTATAAATGTCCTGAGTTAACGTTGCACTGTAGGCGTGTCCTTTGACCCATTTAAATCATTTTTAATATCAGCCAATGAACTTTCAACAACATGAATTTTCAATGTTTCTGCCAAATTTGGAATCGATATCTATTTACAATCAGAACAATGTTTAACACACATGAACACATAACCAAACGGACAGACATATCTAAATCACTTCAGTATTTGATGCTAAATAAGAATATCTCTTATTTATGGGGTCTCCAATGCTTCCTTTTAAAAAAACACAATGACAAAGTGAGCATGTGCTCAATCTCTGTTTTGCAATTTCGTTTTGTTGAAAAAGAAAATGGTACATTTTTGTTAACATAATCAATTATCGATTATCAATACAAAATTGTAAAAGAATGAATGAAGAACTTTTGAAATATGCCACATAAATTTCTCTCGAGGTCTTTTAATTTGCTTACTTACTTTAAAACGATCGTTATTCATGATTGAATTTTAAAAAAACAAATTTCATAATTTTTTTTTTGTAATTAATTTAATTTTTTTAATTAAAAAAGCAAACCAAAGGTAAGTGATGACAAATCCGCTCTAAAATTTAATTGTTCTTCATAAAAAGTATTTGATTTCTTTTTTTTTTTTTTTCTATTTTTTCTCTGTTTAATAATAACAATGAACAAAAAGTTTTACAACGGTATAATTAAAGTAAAAAGAGCATTCTTTCATGCACATATATATATAAATATTTATTATATAGATTGAAGTAAGTATTTAGTCGATTATGTTAAAGGATTCATTTGAAAACCTCTTTATATGAAATACCAAATATATTCGCACCCATAAATTATTGCATTCAAACACATGCCTACACATATTAAATTTTTTTTAACACATGCATAATATTATTTATATATAAATATTGTTATTGTAATTGTTATCATTACATCCATGAATGTTACACGAATAGCAAGTGTTTAATTCCCATAGTAAAACGGAACAAAGCAAAAGTAAAAAGTTGTAGATATTAAAAAAAAAAAAACTTTACATACTTTACTGTGCAGTCCATAGATAAACGATTCAACATGTAATCATTTGGTGGCAAATGTAATAGAAAATAACTAAGAACTTTATGGTCGTATAGAATGAACACTTAAATACCGTACACTATTTTCCTTTAATATAATTGAAAAATCAAATGAAGAAAGTAAAGAATTTTAAGTGATAAGTAAAAATTAAAAAGTACATTACATGAAAATGGTATCAACAAATGTATCGATTTGAATCTTAGTGATACATCGGTCGTTCTATAACATCAAAATATTTCTTTACATCAATTTTAATTGAAATATATTGAAATTGGTGAGTTTTTTTATTTTACCATATAAAAATATTGTTCTTTGGAAAACAAGTCTATACGTTAGAGGTGTTCGGGGCCCTTTGACACATTTTGATAAAGATTTACCTAGAATTGTTAGTTTTTTTCACATAAAAATCTTTTGAGAAATATTTCATTGTATGGAACGTGATCATAATAAAAATCTGATCTAACTTATGATTATTCCTGGACTCTAAATTCTTAAGGCTAAATCACGCCTACCTAACAAATTTCATGCAAATCGCTGAAAAATTGCGCTCTATACTTTAATAATAAATTTACATGGACAAACAAACAGACAGACTGAGAGACAGACATGCTTAAATCATTTCAGAAATTGATTCTAAATGGATCGATGGATCGTTCAGTTATATGCATCCGTAAAAATTCATAATACTCTCCAACATGACTGATGTACGATATAAGTATTTATAATAACATAAGAAATGATTATTAAATTGATCCAATCTTAATCATTTTCAATGGGCTTCATCTTTAGGCGGAAAAAGACCTGCGCCTATCAAAGTTTCATAAATGTTGCTTAAGTAAAATGTACCTTTCGCGGTATAAAAATTGATATGCATAAATCAATTGTGAAAGTGCTTCTTATTAGATCGATGTACTAAAAATGTGAGTATCTACGTTAACTACTTTTGGTTGTTGCAAACCTTTATACAAACTCATTATACTGCATTGAATCTTGAGTGATACATTTATTAAGCATTAATCATTAATCTGACTTGAGTCTCATCTGTATCTTTTCAAAAGGTTTATGGTAATTTTTAAAATAATATCTCATGTCAGAGACGATTTAGAAAAATTTTCTTACTATAAATTGAAATTTTGCAGACTTTGTTGACTTATGAAAATATTTGCAACTATTCAAAATGTAACATTACAAAGATTCTATACAATATTTTTTTTGATATATTAAACTAGATCTGGTTACTTCAAATGTTTTATAATATATTTGTACGATCTATTTTATGGGTTTAAGAAAAATTTTGCATTTTGATCATTGGTCAATTAATTTATTTTTAGCCAATGATTATGCCTTCTAGTTATAAATAAATCCAATGTACTTATGATGAACATTTAAAAGCCTTACTCTAGTAATATTTCATAAATGTTAAAACCAAAAAATCAAAAAACCATAAACCAAAAAAAGTAACTACAAAAAAAGAAAAACTTAAAAAAAAATTTAAAAAAAAATAATATAAAAATTAAAAAGTTGCAAATATATTATAATTTAAATGATAATCGAGGAATATAGGAAAAACGTTCTTGAATTGATCGTTACTTGTGCCATAGAATTATATTTGGCTGGGCTTAAATCTTGTATACCTACCATATTGTTTCAGTTTATGAATAATAGTTAGAAAATCCATTGAAGACCAATCATCTTAATAGGCGTATAAAATTCCAAATTACCATCTTTTTTTTTGATTTTGCTAGTAATGAGCTCAAACTCATAAAGATTTGTTTTAAAGGACTGAATTATTCTAAGTGTACGTTAAACTATAGGCGTGTCTTTTACCTACTTTCAATACCAACTTAAAATATTCTTCCCGAATTTCAGTTTGCTTTGTTATTTTTTTCTTAGAATCAGTAGGAAAGCTAACAAAATATGGACGGACGGACAGATGTACAGTCATATCTAAATTGATGCAGAATTTGGATATAAATTGTGTGGTATATCCGTAGCTTTTTTTTTTTGTTAAATGTTACAAACGCAGTAACAAAATTAATATACCTCAAATCTTTGGGTGGTGGATATAAAAAGAAAGAAAAATCCAAACTCATTACAAGTTAAACAGACAATTCATGAATACCCACCGTATAATTAATCGTTGTAGTGACATTTATTATCGTTTAAATGGAAAAAGGAAAAATATCAATTTTTTTTAATTTGACAATTTTATAAATTTTCAGTAGATCCAACTGATTTTTTTTTAAATTTTTTTGAAAATATCTTGTAAATTTAACTCTTTTAAATATATTAATAGAATAAGTGACAGTTAAGCTAATTTAGATTTTCACTCAACAGATAATTCAGAATTTTCTCTTTACTTAGCAGATTTAAACAAATCTAAAGTGTCGCCAATATTCGACCAATAGATAGATAAATAGATGATTAAATGGCAATATCCAAAATAAGAAATTGTTGTTGTCCACCAAAAATACATCTTCTTTATAGAATTTATAATATTTTATTGTGTGCGATGTATGTGTGTAACAAATATACATACATACATACATATTATAGCAAATTGTATGCACTCAAAAACAAAATAGTCCTGGTGGTGGTAATATATAAAAAAATGTAAAAAAATTATATTGTCATTTATTTATATGTAATACAATTCATCATAATAACTATACACATTTATATACACACATTATAAGAAAATTATTGGCGCATATAACGAAAACATATAAAATGTAACCAGTTATATGCGGTAAAGGCAATAAATTCTAACATCATACCAATCATATCCAATCATACCCAATCATACCAAATCATACCAAGTCATACACAATCATACCCAATCATACCCAATTGCATGCATATGAAGAAATACATAACGAATTCTTCTTGCTTGACTTTGCCCGATGATTGACTGGCATAATACGAAAGCAAACATTGCGTGATTGGTTGAATTTTATAAACACCATGAAATATTGAGTATATGAGAATATGATCAATTTATATATATGTATGCATTTGTATTTGTAGCATAGACAATTCAAATTTCAAATAGTAATGGACTGGAATTAGCAATGTTGTAAAAAAAAGAAACAAAAACATAATAATGATTATAATAGAAATAGAAATAGAAATAGAAATACAAGTAATAAAAGGAAGAAGAAGAGGAAGAGGAAGAGAAATAAACTAGAAACAATATAAAAAATGTTTCGTAAATTATTTGACAGTTATTATAGGAGAGTGTTATGATTAAGGCATTAACGGTAAAAATGTATTTTCACATTTGTGTTTTTGGTTTTTGTACTTTTTGTTTGTATTTTTTAAGTGTTTTGGCTTTTTTTTTGTTTTGTTTTGTTCTTGTTCTTGTTTGTCATTTAATATCAACCATTGATGAAAGGCAATCATTCTACATGGATTATGTATAATACGAACGTACAATCAACAGGAATACAACATTTTAATGGAATCAGTCTCAGTTTCAGCATCAGCCTCAACAACAGCATCATTTTCCACATTACATTTCTTTCGCGGCCGTAATCGTTTAATGTTACCAATTAATATAACAACAACAACAACACCAACAGCTGTAGCTGTAGAATCAATAGGAAGTACAACAATAACACCAACAGGTTAGTTTACAAAATTCAAATTCAAATTCAAATAAAAATTCAAATTTAAAAATTTATCTTAATAAATTTAAATATAAATAGAGAAGAAAAATTAGATAAGTTTCGATCAGTTCATATGTGAATATTATTGCAAAACTGATTCATTAAAATTTCATATATTTAAAGTAACATTTGAAATTATTTAAATAAATAACATGAGGTTACAGTAATTAAATTCCATTATTATATCATTGGTTGGATGAATTTATATAATTGTAATAAATTTTAAAATGACTGAAGTATATGAAAATCGTTTGTGAATTGTTTGAAATTTTTCACAGTTATCTATCCATACAAATCAAATTATTTTAAGATTTTTCTTTAAAAATTTGAATCAGATGGTAACATTTTGGGAAACGTTTTGTACAAAATGTATTTTATGAATATTTCAACAATAATCGATAAATTTTTGCTAATTGCTTTCTTTTTTTTTTGTTTTTTTTTTGTTTTTTGTTACGCTTTGACTTCTTCATTGTATAATTAATAGATTGAGATATTTAATAATTAATTCGGATCGAAAATAAAGTTTTTATTTGTTTCGATATACCGTTTCTAATAGATAACTTGGAGATTGAATCGGCCAAATTAAATGATCATTATATTAATACGAAAACAACAGATACAAATGTAACTAATCGTATTAATTATAATTCAGGCTTATCAAATATAAATCTATTACCGGTAACAACAGATTTTCATTTTTTAAATCATCATCAACATTATCAAAAAAATTCAATATCAACAATTGATTATTTTCAAAACGCCACGCGCAATAATATGCAGAATTTTAATCCAATAGAATTACCGTTATTGGAATTACATAGCGCTCCATCATATGCACCATTCATAAAAAGGCGTTCACGCAGTGAAAAACGCCCTATACCAGATACAGAAAAAGATGATCGTTATTATGAAAAACGTAAACGTAATAATGAAGCTGCAAAAAAATCACGTGATGCTAGAAAAATACGAGAAGATCGTACAGCATTTCGTGCTGCATTTCTAGAACAAGAGAATTCATTACTTAGAGCCCAAATTTTAACATTACGTGAAGAATTGCAAGCTCTAAAACAATTAGTTATTAGTACTGGAAATGAGAATGATCAATTGAGAAATATTATTTATTAAATTATTTTTAATCCAATAACGATATTAAAATATCTACAAAAATATCTACAATATAATGTGATTATAATTATTATAAATTTATAATAATTAAAAATAATAATAATTAATTTTAAATCATATTAAATTTTACAACATTACTTTTGGTATAATTTTTCAATGACTCTTCAAACAGTCTTCTAATGCATTCGTTTAACAAGTAAAGAGCAAATAACAAAATTAATTTCAAAATAATTAGTGATTTTTAAGAATTTATATGATAAAATTTGAATGGATATAACACAATTTCAATAATGCAACAAAATATTGAAATTGAATTGATATTTTAAAAAAAACGGAAAATTTCCTCTATGGCATTCTATTTACAATGGTACATTAGAGAAAAGGCCAAGCTATTAAAACATTTTACAAGCCCGGTCATGACACAAATAAAATTAAATTAATAACAACATTGCTGTGAATTAATTTGTAAAATGAGAATTACATTTAACATGCTTACTTCTGAATATTCTAAAGCTGCCTTGTTGGTGATAACTAATAATCCGAAAACAATTTAAATATTTTAAAAATATATTTTGCGGTATAGAAGTACATAAATGCCGGCAGACAGAATATAATTTCGAGCAGTACTTTTCGAAAGCTATGTACGAAATTTCTTAAACGATAAATATCTTTTGAGGCGTTTCTTTTGCATTGTTATTTGGAGGAGGATTTCTTGGGGCAATATATAAAAAACGGAACTAACAAGATTACGGTATTTTGGCAGGTATATCTCAAAATATATAAAATTACAAGTAGGCAAGATTGCATTAAAAGAAAAAGGCAATCAAAATAGATCGACTAAATGCTGCTAATTTAATCCACAAAAGGCTTAGTTAAATCTCAGCATTAAGCATTTGAATATTATAGTTGACAATAAACTTGAATCATGCAGCATTCCGAATCTTATTCTGAATTTTTGTGTACGATATGACACATTAATCATCTCACTTAACACATATTTTTGGCAATTGGTTGTTAGTTGTAAAATTAAGTTGTTTTGTTATTGTAAGCTCTTACGATTACCTCAATAAAGACCATTTTAAATTATATTAAAATATTAATTAACTTTATATTTCCTGTAATACTGCAAGGGCATGGACTTCTTAAATATGTATTTATTCCTATTTATTCATATTCAATTGTGTTAAAAGTTATGTGGCTTATATAAACATAAAGAAAAACTTAGCACGCCCTCTGAAGGCCATCTAGTTCTTAATAGATAACAGGTAATAAATTTGATTGATAACTTCATGTTACAACATGTGAAATTTTAATAAATGCATAATGCCAATAATTTTTTTTTTTTAATGAGAACTATTTAACTGTTATAAAATACCGCTAAAACTACAAGGTTTAATAAGTGAACGTGAATAAACGTGAAAAGCTGAGCTTTTCTATTGTTACTATTGTTAATTATTATAATTAATTTATTATGGATGAGAAAAATCCTGCGGTTTTTGTAAGTTCGTACATATTTTATATAAATATGATAATTGTATGAAATGAATAATTTTAGGGTATTATTGATCCATTAAGTACACGTTCTAAGAATACATTAGCAGGAAAATTTTTAAATGGAAGTCGTATGGCATTTTATGCTTATCGTCCAATACTTGCCAGCACTAAAGATGAACCGACTGAATATAATGGCAAAGAAACTGTACAAATTCATATGGTGCAACCGCACTTTATTTTTAGTGATACTATACTAAGAAGTTTAGTGGCAGAAGCTAGTTCAATTTTTCTTACAATACAATGTTTGAAAAATGGAACGTATAGAACTTATTTACAAATTTCGCGAACTTATCGTAGTGTTATACGAGCATGTTTGATTAAATTGCAAGATGCATCACATAAAGCCGAATCGGATGATCCAGATAAATGTACCATGTATCGTCATTATATATCTATACTTTATTCTATTGAATGTGTCTGGCACTTATGTGAGATAATGCTATTGGATTCAACAAACCAAACAAATGTCATAGTACCGCATTTATTGGAATGGGTGCGCTTTCATTTCCCCGCCGCAGAACGTATGGCCACTGATTTATTGTTAGAAGGTCAAAATGCTAGCGATAATGAAGATTATTGGCCAACTTTAAGAGGCTTAATTATGCATGGGCAAACTGAAGTAACCAGAGCTTTATTACGCTTACACCCTCAAGCTGAGAGTGCGCCCTTTAAATTGGCCGAACAAATATTGAAAAACATGCCAACGCCTAATTCATTAGGTGGTTTTTCGTTACAAAGATACCGTTCTCAATGGCAGTACTGGTTAAGTGACACTACACTTAAAATAAATACCAATATATGGGAGATTGAGCCACGCTTACGGGAATTAATACAGTTGACAACGGGGGACACGAATGTGTGGAATACTCATATAAAAAATTCTCAACATTGGTATGAACTTATGCCAGGCTTCTTGTATTATACAAATCCCGCCTGTAAACGTTTTGAATTGGGTGGGACTGCTATATTATGGTTGGAGCGTTGGTCCTCTATACAGAATGAAGGCAATCAAAATTCAAATTTGAAATACTTGGATAAAATTATACTGAATGTAATGGATAGTGATATACACCAAGTAATACTTGGTATACATTATATGGGTGATAATCAATGGTTCGTAACCCATCTAATGGACTTACTTTATAATTGTGGTCAATTACAAGCCATAGCAAAGAAACATTTTAATACCTTGATTAAAGTACGTGATTCTCTATTATATGATTATGGAAGTAATTTAATGAGTCACAATTCATTATGGCAATTCGGTATGGATTATTTAGAATTTTGCCTTGCAGGTAATTACTTATTTTTCTTAAAATGAAAAATTTGCGAAAGATATATTACGTAAGTTGTGCTCGCATTAGGTAAATCTGCATTGGAATTACTCTTAACAAAAGTGCCAATTAAAACGGAAAAACATGCCTTGAGATTATTACAAATATGCTCGGAGAAATCTTTATATAAAGCTAAACAAGAAATTTGTAAAGTACAAGCTAGAAAATCACTCACTGGAGGACGTTATGGGAATGCACTGGAATGGGCTGTAAGATCGAAAGATTCTTTTTATGTTACTGCAGTAGCTGATTATTTATTAAAGGTTAGGTATACCCATTCATTATTCTATCAAAATATTTAACAAAAAAAAATATATTGGCTCAAAATTTATATTTGTATTTTTGTACAATTAGCACTACGTTAAAACTGGCGAAATACTTTGTCAAGATGTATTAGCTGACCTGGGAGCAAAAATGTTTATATCAGCACGCTTAATATTTCTAGTAAAGTATTTTGATTTCTATCAATTATATCAGATGAGAGATTTTTTACCTGCCGCTGAATTATTAGTCAATTTACTCGATTCTAAAATAGCACCGGAATACTTTTGGCCTTCATTATTGATTGACTGCATTCCGTTGGTAGAATCGAAGGACCCAAAGATACTCTCAAAGGAAACATGCTCCATTTTACAACATTTAGAGTCTGATTTAATACCATTAATAGAAAAGAGGAGGAAACATTTAGAAGAGTACCCTGAAGTAAGTTAACATAAGTAACAAAAAGCAAAACCTTATAATTAGCTATGTAATAATGAATATCAAGCTGTAACCAATTATGGTATATCGAACAAAAAGAAAATAATGGCTTACCATAAATGTGAATAGAAATTTTACATTAATTATGAGTAATTTGCACTGCTCTATTCTCAGAAAATTTTCTTTCAACCAATTAAATGAGGGGTTACATTAATTTTATCGCAGAAAATATATAATCAAAAAGCGTTAAATGTCTTATTTTTTTTAAATATTATTATATAATATATTAAATTTAAATTTATTGTAAAAAGTATTTGTTAATTGGATAATGGTATTGCATTTTTTATTATTTCATTTAATAGGACCCCGTGAATATTTTAAAAGATTATCGCCTTGAAAACATCGAAGAACTAGTCGATTTATTACGTTTAGCGTGTACACGAAATCTATCTAGAGCTATAGTATTCGAGAATACAGTTATAAATGACAATGTATTGCGTAAATAAAAGTTTTATATGCTTACGATAATGTACGCATATATTTTCATCTCTTAATTATCATTTTTACTATCAACTCTCTTTTGAAATACTTTTTTCGTTAAATTATACAAATTTATTTTTTATTAATAGTTATAAACGTACAAAAACAAATAAAGTTGTAATTACACATATGTACACATATGCAGAAATAATAATGCAATTATATAGAATGTAATGATCTATTATTTCTACTATTAACGGATAATAAATAAATAAATGTAAGAAAAGCAAAAAAAAAAAACAAGAAAACAAAGAAAAATGTGAAAATTCAATATGATGTTAATTGTAATAGGCATTGTAGGCTATCAGATTTTTGAGATACTACAAGTTGGTGGAATGAGTAAAAAAGTTACATCTAAGTCGGACATTGCAATGCATCTATTATGATCGATTAGATCCAATTTGAGTTAGATAGTCAAGCACTAATATAGAAATTGTTCAATTTTGTAAAACTCACATGCAACAATTAATTGGATTGGACAAGAAATTAGAATATAATTTTAGCTTGATTTGGGCGTTTTTTTCGTTTTGAAAGTAGGGCAATTTCAGTAGTACATCTCTTATAATTTAAGGACGTATAGAGATAAGATTTGTTTTATATATAAGTCTGCATGTAAAGATTTTAAATCGTTCTACCCTTAGAGCGATTTGAAAGTCAAGGTCTATAAGTCGGAGAATATTACAAAGTTGCAGATCAACAGTTACAATTAAAACTTGAATCAGACAAACCTAAAAAAGGCTTTATATCAAAAACCCTTGTACTATTTAATATTATTTAGACACTAAAATAATTTTTATAGTTCGCTACAATCAACAGACACCATACATATTTGCACTTTCTTTATATATCTCAAGTTTTCCTTTTAACATGAATTTTTCTACAAAGATTGATGTGGCCCGATCGAATCGAGTCAATAAGGTGACCTGACCTAACCTTATGAGTTTACATCGTCGTGTATGCGCTAAATACGAATTTTGATGCACCAATCAGTAAATACCAGTAAAGATACTACAAGAAAGAAATTGACCGTTTTGATATGAATTTATTGGAAAAGCGCACTTTAACATTTACAATTCTAACATATTTAGAATTGTAAATGTTTCTGTTATAATGACCTCTCACAGTGAAGCGTTATTAAGAAAATATACGTAAAATGGTTTCAATGCTTTTGATTTTTAATTGAGATTCATTCAGTAAAATAACCCACAAATTGTGACTTAGGCATTTTTTCACAAAAATTCATCAATTTCATGCAAACAAAAAGTTAGACAAACTAAAATTTGGAAAATTACTGTAAATTAATCGGTATAATAAAAATTTGGGGACGTTAAATAAATTCGCACAAACTTATTACACAGTACAAGTAAGTAAGTAAATTCTGCAAGATGCAATAGCTAATAAAGAAATGGGGTAAAAAAAGTAATACATTCACATTTCTATTCCTGCTATATTTATGAGAATAGAGAGAGAATATGTCTTAATTTTTAATTTGAGTTTCTTTTTTTTTTATTTTTTTGTGTTTTGTATTCATAATACACGTTTGTAATTGAGAAATTAATTTAGAGTATTTAAAATCAATTATTTAAGTATTATTTAAATATGATTTAAATATTTTTAGATGCCGCACGAAATAACTTATTTAAAATTAAAACAGTTAAGCCAAAGGAGAAATAAAACTAAAAATTGATAAAACGATACAAAGGAAAAATGAACATAAAAACTAAAAAATATTTTTCATACAAAATAATTGTTTATACAATAAAATTTATATAGATTTTATCCTGAGCTAAAATAATGTTAATGTCAAAATTATAAATTCTACATTACCTACCATATTATTAAAATCATCACAATAGACTTACAAAAATCAAATTAAATCGAATAAAATAATACTTTAAAAAAAGAAACAAAAAAGAATATTACAAAGTACAATAAAATAATATTTGACTGGTACCAAATCATGAATAGCCACCACTCAGGATATTATGAAAGCTGTAAATGGTTTGACAATATGAGCACACCTGCTATCCCTGTGGGGTCATTGTAATAAGATCAGCTACACATATGTTTACTTACATATTTTGTATAAAATATAATACTTTTAAATCTATATACATACTGCATACATATGTTTATATTTGTGTATGTATGTATGTATGGGTATACTAAGCATGTGTATAGTATGATAGAGAAAGAGAGAGGGAGAGATTTAATGTAAATTAAAAATTATACGTAAAATATGTTATCGCGATTATTAGCCATGCTTTTGCAAATTGAATTAGAATTGAATGTTTTACTAATAAGTTCATAAAAATGATTTCATATGGATTACATTGTATATTAGTTATGTACTACGGATACTTTTTCTTTTGACTTTTTCATATCGTATTACCGTTCTATTTGTTATTGTATATTGCGTGTAAGTATAATTACTCTTGTAATTAATTAATTGATTTTGGCATTAGTGGCAGAAGAAGCTGCCAATGCCACTACGCTAGCTGCACTAGTAATTGATGCTAAACGTGATAGAGAGGGCTCACGTTTAGGAGGCACTATAGGTTTATTGGGTGGTATGGGCGGTGGTGTACCTCTTATGCTAGCTGGTGGTACAATAACCGGTGGTATAGCAATGGGTACTGGATGTAGTGGTTGTGCCTGGTCAAGTGAATGGGCCGCAGCAGCTATTAATGCAGAGTATTTTGTGCCTGGCGCTCTTTGTATTGTTGCAGTTGGTTGGATTTTTCCTGGTAGTGGTGATAATGGTCCCACCGAGTTAACACTGCCACCCATCACAGATATTTCATTATTCACATTATTATTATTAGTAGTGGGAAGTGTTTGCGTCATATGTATTGAAGAAGCGGTACTAGCAGTAACAACACCCGCACGAACATTTTGACCCGGTGTTAAAGAGCGTGCAATACCAGTTGTGGGCCCTGACACAGGTATACTCGAGACTGTGGCTGTAGGTTGTACAATTTTTGCTATATTAACCAAAGGCGTTGCACATCCATCATCTAAAAATTATTTAATGCAATTAATTTATTTTATTGCTACATTACGGGTACATAACCCACTAAATCGATTAATAGCAAGCAAATGATAATAAAGAGGCTCAATAACCACAACAACAAAAGAAAAATTTTAAACACTGAAAAACATCTACAGATCCTGCTTTCTGAGCTAATTTAAATCCATTTGTTTGTCAAAAGACTCTCTGTATATTTCCGGACTGCAATTAACAATTTTCGAGAAGATTTCAGTGAAATTTGATATATAGATGTATATAAAACTAGACAAATATACAGTTCATCTTTCCTACAAATTGCTTTACTTGAGAGAACATTAATGAATGTGTATGAAAGTTGAAGTGTATCGGCTTATTTCTTATACGCCCCCTAAGTTACGTAAAGGACGATGAATATATATACGTATATATATATATATATATGTAGAATTATGTGAATATATATATATAATATATTATATAATTATTTAATTATGACTAAGGACTTTTATTAGTATAATTGTTTACTTTCTTCTGGTTGGAAAATTCAAATTCAAAAACGATAGCACAATTAAATAATTGAATAGAATTTTACCATTAAACGAGCGAGCTTTTGTGGATAATTGGTGTTGTTGCTGTTTCCTTAAATGATCATTCTCAGCTTTTAATGTTAAAATTTCTTGTTCTAGCTCCTTAATTCGTAATTCTTCTTTAGCTAAATTAATTTTAAATGTTTTACGTTCTTGATCGAAAGAAGCTGCTTGCTTTTCTATATCTTCTTCCATACGTAAGGATTTTTTACTTTCTTCTTCTAGACCTTCTGCTATAGTATCGGAGCGTTGTTTTTCTTCAGCTAAAATTTGGGCTAGATCTTCAGATCGTTTACCTTCTTCTATATATTTCATCATCACTTTTTTACGTTCAGCTATTAATAGTAACACAATCTGCTTTTGTCTATTCCGTTCGTAATCAAGTGTTTCTTGGAGTTTTTTTACATCCTTTTCTAATTTTTTCACTTGACCTTTAGCATCTTCCAATTCTTGTCGTAATTTTGTACGTTCCATTTCTAAACCATAAGTTATATCATCACCTTGCGCTGTATCATGTTCATGTTTACGCTTCTCCTCCTCCAATTCTTGCAACATACGTTGATTATTTTCTAGTGATTCAGTTAATATGTTTACCATGCGCATATGTGTGGCTCTCTGTTTATTAACCATTTGATATTGTTGTTCCATTTGTTGTTCTATTATTTGTCGCACTTCCATTTCTGCTTGAGCAGCCTGCACAGATGATTCTCTTGATACCAAATTACCAGATAAAGCAACTTTATCACGAAATATCGCCGCATACGGATCATTTGATTGAATACGTTTTGTACGTAATTGTGTTATATATTGCTTAACACGTTCATTGCGCAAAGCTGCTATGACCACATCGCGTGCTTGTAACTCACCTTCTAAGTAGTACAACATTTTTACCAATTCACTGTGCGGCATATCAGTCCGGGTGCCTGGCTTTAATATTTTACCAGGTTTTATAGTTTGAAATTCACTCGTTGCAGCAATACTACCAGAAAATTCATTACATGTAGATGCTGTAGCTCCCGGTAATGGTGATGTACAATCACTAACGACACCACCCACAAATTTTGCTGTGCCACTGTTTTCCGAAGCAAATGTGTCATTTGCATTTTCTGCCATTGTACACTAAATGCTTCAATTTAAAACTTATTCAGTTTTTTAATTACACTCTATTATTATTACTATTATTATTATTATTATTTATTTATTTATTGGTGTTTTCTGTGTAATACGTATATGTATACCTGTATCAAAATTCTAGTTCACATTATTTAAGTTTAGTTTGTTATAGGTAACGTTGCATATTTTTAGAAAAGGTGTTCATTTGCATCACCGTAAATAAATCAATTTTTAATAAATATATATATATATATACATATATATATGGGAATCGATAATTACATTTCTTATTGTATTAATTCGTTCCAATGAATTAATATGAAAATCCTTTTATAATAGAAATATCAATATCCAAGAGCTTAAGAGTTGCCATCATTCAAAGTGCATTTTACATATAATTTTTGCAATTATGTTTCTTAGGAATTAAAAAAAACAACGCTTGTGTTGTAGCACTGCCATTGTAATAGTAATTTATTAATAATTATACTTTACAATTAAAAAGATTTAAAATTCAATGAGACAAAATTTACTCCTTAAATAAAAAAAAGCACAGACAACCATCATTTGAAAACAAATTTATCGTTTGCTTGCAATTGCATTACACTCTCTTTGCACCTTTTCAAAATGAATGCAACTTCACTCTCATGAAAAAAGAATTGCAATTGAGTTCGCGCCAATTACTTAATTATTAATACAAATAGATATTAAGTATTTAGTGTTAAAAATTTTCCAATATTTTAACATTTAATCACAACGCTTTTCTTTGGCAGGTGGGTTTTAGTACTAACTACACTTAGTCTCACTTTCACAGTAGTGAAAAAATGTACATCCTTGGCAATCTTCCTTCAGGATTATTTCGAATTATCGTTTAATTAATTATTTTCAAATTATGCGAGTAAACATAAGATTTTTTTGTTCTATGATCATAAGTAAAATACTTTCCATAAACTATATTAAATTGTCATATCAGTCACTACCATTTTTCATTGGCAATATGCATCCTCTCAATTAAGAGCTGAAATAATCCGCTGGGACAAATCTATTGTGATAACGAACGAAGCTTGGTTAAAATTTTGAAAAAAGATGCAATTTCTTCTGTTATTTTCATTTATCATTTCATTAATTATTCTGCTTCGTGAAAACTTCCAAATGTTATATTCTCATTGCAAACACTTAACCACCTATGTTATGGAGTACAATATGTTCTAATAATCTTAACAAGTAATTTATTCCGTGGAATAACTAAAATAAGTTTATTTTTTATAAATAAATGGCTTGGCAGTATTATAAGCTAAAGAATTCCTAATTCTTTTACCAATAATTCGTTCAGCATATGGGATTAAAGAAGGCATTCTTAAAAAAATGCCTTTACCTTCAGGCGTCCAAGCTTGAAAAGTACATTCCACATTTAACGGTGGCCGTGCACTCATCCAACCAGCCGATGATAAAATGATGTCACCGGAACATGGAATTTCCTTGTTTTTTGACTCCAATTTACAGCCTTTTACTTTATATTCTATAAAATTTGTTTGTAATGATGGCCATTTTTCGAGCCGCTTTTGATTTCCGATAGGTATTCGGAGGAGCGGTGTATTGATATATTTTCTATAAACGACATCAGCATTTTTAGTATCTGCTATAAGAGTGGGTAGATTCGGAGAAGCAAATAAAAAAATCTGCACCCAAGGTAAATTTGCAAAATCGCTTCTCAAAAAGTCAAAACGTGCCAAACCACCCACAAATAGAGACATGCCTGGTTTTAAGCGAAAGGCTCTAGGTATAATCATGTGTTGTGGATGTAACAGATCAAGTTCTTCTGCTGTCAACAAATGTGTGAATTGAGAGGGATTCATAACGCCGGGTGTATCATATACCCATCTGGCTTCACGATAATCTTTGCTGTTATCGTCTAACGTTGTTATGGGCTGTACACCCATATTCATACTAAATGGATCGGTGGAATCTGTGATATTATTATGCAGAAAAGTTCTCCCGACATGACCAACTAATTCTGCATCAGTCACCTTGCCGAATTTCCTAGCCATTACTTGACGTAATTTTGTACTTGCTACTACCTCAGCGCGCTCTGATATCAAACGTTTACAACGTTGATATAATCTCATATCTGAAGGACGATATATTGGAAATCTTAGCATTTCTAAAGTTGTACCCGGCCAGGTGCATGTAGTAGCTCTACGTATTAAAGTAGATGCTTCTGGACGACAATAATCTGAATTTAGTAAAATATTAAACAATGAACTTTTACCCACATTTGTACAGCCAACTAAATATACATCGCCTTTATAAGACCAATGCTTTTGCAATTGGGTAATCAATTCTTCTATACCATAACCGGTTTTGGCTGAAATCAAGTTAACATTTTTAACATTTAAACTACTAAAGCCACACTTTAGGACTTCCGCTTTAAGACATTTTTTAATATGATCCAGATAGCTATTGCAATCTCGTGGCAATAAATCCACTTTGTTACCCACTACGAGTATAGGCCGCTTTGGCCCTATAATTTTATGTATACCTGGCCATATAGATGCAGGGAAATCTAAAAGGTCAATAATGATCATAACTAGAGCAAATTTATTTCTAATACGCAACAAAGCATCCTCGTAAAATTGCGGTGACACGTTAACATCCAAGGCTATGTTGTAATATTTCAAGAAATGGCATCTTTGGCATATTAGAGATTTTAATTCATTTTTCGTTCGGCCCTTAAAAATTTCAACGGGAAGGAAACCAGGTTTATTTCGTTGATGGCAGTGCAAATGAGCGCCACAACCACTACATGGAACTGTTGAAGAAGGTATATTATCATCAGCCGTTCCCATATGATTGTACGCATTATTTTGTTCTACATTGTTAGCGCTCTTATAATATTCATAATCTTCCATCCAATTTTTCGGCCACACTTGATTACATTGGATTTCCTTTTTGCATTTAACAATTTTCGATATTGGTTCACCATCTGATTGATATGTTGAAAAATGCTCATTCCATGTTTTTTGTCGTTCGTATCGTTCCAGATACGAACTATAGAAAACATGTTCAAACTTATTATATATGCTTTTAGAATCCAACCAAGCTTTTTCACGAAAACTGAGGTAATCATTAATATCTTGACTTTCAGTGAATAATGAACGTAAATTTCGTATTGAAACAATATCTAATTGCTTAACAATTCGGCACTTTAACATTTTCAATATTGCATGAAATAAAATTCATATGTTATTATCATAATTCCTTTAATTTTAATTTAATTTTATGCACTATTTTTTTTAATATAAACAATAAGTAAAGTCAACAACTTAGTTTATAATGTACGTTGCTACATGATTTTCTCCATAAAAAATATTTACAATATATTATTATAAAATTAATATAAATTATTTATAATAAACAAAAATGTAACTGCAATCAGATGAATCGTATTTATTTTCTAGAGCAATGAATAACAAATTGCATAGTAATAAACAATTAAAAAAATGTTTACAAACGTTGTCCAAATAATCATATTTGTCTTTAACATGTAATAGTAGCGAACAGATAGATAGACATTTATCAGCAATAATTTTATTATTTTCCTCATAGTCATCATGAATTATTACTGGACTTATTTTTAATTGGATACATATTCATTCGTGTTAATTATATGAAAATTACAAGACAAATAAAATTAAGTGCTCATCGTAGTAGATAAAGAGCTTCCAATGCATCCTATTGACAGGTTAAATAAAAAAGAAAGGTTACGCTGCCAATTAAAAAGCAATATTACTATTATAGCAGTTCTCCTCTTTTTTTCTCGGCAATCTCTTCATATAAAAAACTTGCGTAATTTATTATTGATAACTTCACTAGCGTATATAATTCATGAAGCGTATTAAATATTAATTAGTATGTATGCTACTAACTCCATGCGATAATCTTGATACTATTCATTAAAGTAAATAAGAACTATTCCGAATTGTAGGCTTCTCAATTCTTTTCCTTTATTAATATAAGATCAATTCATCTTCATTTTTGTTATTTATTTATTAATTTTTTTTTATCAGTTTTTACAAACCATTCGTTATCCTAGGTTCATGTACTTTTTTTTATTTCTTTGTTTTTAATCTAATACTTTTTACATATGCAATTTTTGTCTGTTATTGAAATTGAAATTACAAAATTTTTATGTGTATATATATGTGTCATTAAATTTAATTATTTCTATTACGCTTAGGCTGCATAAACTTCAGATTATTTTAAAGGAAAACTTGCTTTTCTTGCAGAAATCAAATTAACAATTTATTGTATCAAACAATCAATCAATGTTCTGTAATTGAATCGTGGATGTGTTATAATTATATTCATGTTATAATGATGCCTATGTTATGCCCTTTTTATTATATGCAAAAACTTTAATCACTATATACCCTAAATATAGTATTCATTTTATTATATATATATATATATATATATAATGCAAAAAAAATAACAAAAACAAAATTAAACAAAACCTTCATATGCATTCTAACTGATCCAAGATTATTTGTGTCTAATTAAATGGGCACATTGCTTAAATTGCACCTCCATCCTGAGCATTAGATATATACTCAAGGAAGTGCTACAAAGACCTTCATCCCCCCCCCACCCCTCCATACCAATATTTCATTTATTTATATATAGATATATAAATTATGATTGAGTTAGATACTCGCGTTCAGCACCAAATTATGCATGTCAAAATTTTGCTACTTATAAAAGTTAATCCAAGGACTTCACAAAAATTTAGCAGAAATATTGAAGGTGCTTGCAGAATTGTAAATCAAGTTGATGAAAAAAAAAATGAATCTCTATTTTGGATCAGCAAGAAAATTTCAATAATCTAAATGTTGTGCTATTGACCTAAGTCAATTTCTAAAAATAATGATTGCAAAATTTAAAAAATTTCACATGAATATTAAAAATAAACTAAAAAAATATTGCTTTCTAGAAAGCAATTGACAAAAAATAAAAAATAAAAAATAAAAAAAAACAAAAAAGTAAAAAAGAAACTTGTTAAAAATGTATAAAGTTCCCCTTTTAATATTAAGGCATTGTAATGAGGAGTGATTATTAAACATTAATCCGTTTTTATCTAACTATTTTAATAGTATGTATGAATTTATAAATTCAAACATTTTCTTGTACCAAATTATCATTTTGTACAGAAAAATTCGACAAAGAGAGATTGCATGGATGAACGAATAAACATGACAGACAATCATGCTGAAATTGATATAGTTAAATGATTTTGAAATGATCAATATAAGTAACGATGAGTTAATAAGTTTTAAGTCTGTTTTAAATGTCACATTCATACATGAAAACTTAATTATATGATTTAAGTTTAATCGATGATTTGAGTTTAATCGAAAGAACTTCAATAGCAATGTTGCGCATAAGATTTTATATAGAAAACGTTATAATACGAAATGAACAAATGAAACGCTATTATTTCGAAACGTTTGACTTTGCAAGTGAAACGTTGAGATATGTCAAATCTTTGTAACAATCGTGTGTACATATATAAACGTAACTTTCTCTTTAGATCTCATACCACTACAAAATATATATGTTTATCAGATAAATTGCTGCTAATGATACTGATGATGTTGCTTTCTGCCATTTATACCGTTTTTTTTTTGTGTTTGTTATGTTATGTTGTGTTTTGTTTTGCTTTGTTTTTATATAAATTTATTAATAAAATTGGGTAGCAATGAGTGTATTGTTGCATATGCGAGTGTTCTCTTTGAAATTGTACATAAACACACGTGAGTTGAATTTACATATTGGTATCGAATTTTAACGATGTGTATGTATGTATATATAACGCACACATACATATTATATCTCATGCATTCAGGGATGTATCGCCGGTATTGATATTATTACAAAACAATTACGAGGATAATAGTGACAATAATAGTAAAAATAATAATAATAGTAATAATCATATTAATAATAATGATAAATGAGGGATGACAATTTGTTTTTGTTTTTGTTGTTGTTGTTGTTGCTGCTGCGTTGCGTTTTGTTGTGTCGTGTGTTGTGGTTTTTTAATAGTATTACTTTATATTTTGTTTTTTTCCTTTTGGTTTTTTTGTTTTTCTAGTTTTTTTTTTGTTTTTCATATTTTTTTTTGTTTTGTTATAATTTGTGTTTTTGTTTTGTTTTGTTTTTTTTTTTTGTTTAATGATATCAACCCTCTCGTTTAATATTACTAGTTTCTGCCAGACCTTTCACCTTAAGACGATCAGCAGTTTTAAGAAAAGCAGGTAATTGATCTTGAGACACATTCACCTCACCAGCATACATGAATTCTAGAATAGCCTGTAAATGTATGTAGGACACATCCTTAAGTATTATTATGGGATGTTTAGAAGGATTTTCCTGTAATATGAAATAATATTATCATTTATTACTTTATTATTACAAAACTTTTTGTTTTCGTTTGTTGAGCAAAATTTCTCAAGACCCCATTTATCTATGTATCAACATGAAGGATGTTCTAAATAAATTTTTAAATTTTTTAAGGTTGATTGTATATGCATTAATATATATGAATATATTAAATAATCATATAAAAAATAATGTTTACCTCAAGTAATGCTTTAAAATATGGACTACAAGCCGATAGTACCATTTTGTGCGCTTTGCACGTCTGCCCTTCACAAGCCAAAGTTACCTAATCATTTGCAATAAATAATAAAAAAATGGAAAAACAAATCAGTAAAATTTTATGTACGTATGTACGAATGAATTATAAATATATTATTATCATAAAAAAATTTCATGTTATTTACATCGGTAAAACTTTTTTCATCTCGTAAATGCCGAAAAGACGTAACCATATTCGTTTGGAAATCATTCCATTTTAAGAAAAATTGTTGATCGGATGCCATCATTAAGAAGCCGTATTGTAAAAACGATGCTATTTAATACCAAATGAATAAGATGCAACAAAAGCACGTTCTGCTCTTTTTCTTCTCCTTTTTTGTTTTGTTCTCTTATAATTTGTATTTTGGAACCACTTCTTCAAATGTTGTTATTTTATAAAGCTTTTAAATAAAGCATTAACTGAATTGTGAGTTGTAAGAAAGCCAATATACACTACTCCACTCTTTACTTCTTCAGCAATTTATGAAAGCGTAATTCACGTTGCGTAGTTCTACAATTTTTAGTGGGAGCTGTGTAATGGATTATAGAAGAAGAGGATTTTAAGCAAAGCTGGAGAAACGTTAAGAAAGAGATATTAAGAATCTTTGGTTTGCTTTTTTGGTATGCACTCTCCCTCTCTCTTTCACTCTTTGTATATTCGGCAATATTAGCTGCTGTATAACTGAAATTAAAAGTTAACATAAATTATTACACACAAAATTGAACAATTAAGAAAGGTTTAGTACGGGTCGACAAAATAATGAGTAAATACGTTCAAATCTACTGAAATTCATTTGTTGATTGCAAATTTAGACAATATTAAAACACTAAAATTGCCAGAATGATGTGAACTTTATTAGTTCATATCTAGCGAAAATATCTCTCGTAGATTTCAGTAACATTTCTTGTAGAATCGAATGAGTGCCACGACATGGCTAGATGTAGTCATTCAATTACATTTACGCCGGGTAATTTAACTTCGTATGCACTTTATGGAAACATACAAAAAACACTGTTAGAACATCTTAAATATTTCTACCTTTATAAATTGTCCCTAAAAAGGAAAAACCTCAAATTGTGAAGCTACAAAATGTAAAAAGAAAACTAATTATATATTTAGCTAGAATCGAATTAATGATATCCATCATCCACTCACTGCAATTTATTTGATGGGACTTAAACAAAAAAAAAAAGAACAAGTCGAAGAAGTACTCTTAGTACTCAGTTTGAGATGCAGCGCAGTTATATCGTCTAAGCCAAATTGGCTGATTTTTAACAAGAATTGATAACGTTTTACTAAAAAAAAAGGATTTTTATAACATACAAGCAGGCATGCAGACAAATTTTGGATTGAATTCATGATTCAATGATGATGTCTATGTCCCTCCTTTTTTTTACATTTTAATTGCATTCATTGTAAGTTAAGAGGCAATTGCATGCATATGGCTATATTATATATATATATATATATATATATGTATTATGATGCCATGTGCACTGAGAATGAGATAATCAAAACATTAATATATGATATGAAATTGTTTCTTTTTTATAAACTTTGAGAGACGACTCCGTTCTTTGACATTTATTGTTTTGATTTCAGGTAGAAGCAAAACAAAAAAGCATAAAGAACAAAACCAAAACAAAATGCATCAAGCACATGTATGTAAAACAACAAAATACTAAATGATGAGAGAGAGAGAGAGGAAAAGAAGGGTTTACACACCTCTGCCATGAACAACACATGAAATAAGATGTGTAGGAAAAAAAGAGAGAGTGAGAGAGAAACTGTGCACATTGCTTTGTCTTGTAGGTCTTTTCTAAATCGCCTCACTCATTACGAAATTTCACAATTAATTGAATTAGATAGGTTTTTTTAGTCACTTAAATGCATGAGCCTGCTTTTCTTTTCCTTCTTCTCTATCTTCCTCCATCTCTCTAAGTAATAAGAAGAATTAGATTATGACAGAAATATTTCACATTTTCGTATTTTACTTTCTTGCTTTCTTGAAAAAAGGAAATAAAACTTTTACTATCGCCTGCTCTTCGCACAAGCAATGGTTCTTGGAAAATCAGGAAAAGAAAAAATAAGTAAACAAAATACCATCGAACCATTTCCCCCACCAATACACACACCCAACGACATAAATTGTGTGTACATGAAATAAAAATGGTAAAATTATTACAATAAAATAAACAAGATGTTGTACGATTGTGTTAATTTTGTTATGTTTATTTTGTAGTGTTTGTCGTTGCTGTTGAGAATTATTACCTTTCAATTCATAAAGTTTTTTTTACAAATAACATTTTATGACTTACATTACACAATCTCATATTTATTGAGAGATATAAAATAACTTACATTTCTAGAAAAACTACTACTCCGTTACTTTTCTTTGTTTTCTGTTGTCTTCCTCTTTCTTTTTTCTTATTTTAATATTATTCTTTGTCTCTGTTTTTTTTTGTATTGTAAATAGCTCTGTTCTCAATACAACGAACGTTGGATTTTTTTAAAAAGAAATTAGGCATAACCATAAATTTGTTTAATTTTTCTTTTTTCTTAGTTTACTTTTTTACAATTTTTATTTTGTACAAAAATATTTTCTACAAAAAGGCCGTATTTCTTTTTAAATATTTAAGCTGATTTTTCTCGTAATATAAAAACACAAATGCAAGAGCCATTACCAGGGAAGAAAAAAAAAAGCAAAATACCAATAACAGCAATAATAATAAAAAAAAAATGAAAAGACAAAAAAGACAACGATGGTAAATTTCACAAGCCGAATTTCTAAATGAGAAATGTTATTTCAAGTTATGTCTGCTTCTCTCTCTCTCTCTTAATCACATACAACACATACAGCCTTTCACTACTTGTATGTGCATAAAATATTTCTTAACCACATGAATGTTCCATTTACATGTGTATCTTTATATATGCACGTATATATCATTGTGTGTGTGTGTGTACGTATGCATGTACGTGTTATGATTGCAACAACAATGGTATATAGCAGTCATTACAGAGCGTCTTTCGTAATATCGTCTTTTTTCTATTTCATCATCGTTATTTTTGTTGTTGTTTAAATAGAAAGGAAACGTAGAGAGAGAGAGAGAGAATAGAAAACGATAAGGAAATGTCTATGTACCGTAACCATTTATTCTTCTTACAAATCATTTTTTCTTTCACTCCCGTTATAATTTACAATGAAACATAATAACGAGAACAAACACAAAAACAAAAAAAGACCATTTAAATAAAAAACCAGTGTAAAAAATAAAGAAATTGAGAATATATCATAATAAAAAAAATGGAAAGAAAAAAAATTATGGATGCCCTCTTACCTTTTGTTGTTTGTTATTTTAGACGATTTCACTAGTACGATTGCTTGCGCTTCTAAACTCGACTATTTTTTTCCTTTTCTTTACTTCTCTTCTCTTCTGTCTATTTTTTAGTGGTGCTTCTGTTTTGATGCCCAAATATTTCTGTTGATTACACTTACAAATTATATTACTAATACTTTGCACGAGTTTGCTTTTTATTATGTATTGTTAAATTTCGTATAAATGTAAGTTTAATTAGCACGATAATAAAAGTGATTAATTTTTTATGCGCTACTTTTTATGTTATATTAAGTATCGGAATACCAAGAGATTTTCCCCGTTCACCTTTTTCTTTAACAATAAAAAATTATACATATATTTGTTTCGTCTATTCTTTTGTTCCTCTTACATCAAACAATATTTAACGTGAATTTAGCAGCACATTGCATTTCAATTATTTCCTCTCGTGTTTAATTTGTATTATTTGCTAAAGGAAATGTTCGGAAAATAAAAACATAAATATTTTACGACTAGTTGGTAAATGATTTACAATAATAAAGAATAAAGAAGGTAGCAGCCAAACACTTTGTAAAATAATTTTTTGTAATATATTTAAATAATAATAAAATAAAAAGTTTTGTACATATATTCTTAGAGTTTGATCCTGTTGCCATAATTCATACATAAATCGTTGCAATGATGTTAGATTTCATTAACAACTTTAGTTGTTTACAAATAACACGTTATAGATGGGTATACATTTTTACAATTGTAGTTGAGGTCTCACGTAGCAATATGAAAATACTTTTGTTTAATATTTTAATTTTACTTAATTTTAAATTGTTATTCCAGAAATTGAAGTTAACATGTATACGACGAAAGCAATTGTAATTTATAGAAACTTGCTGAAGAGTTTATTACAATCGTATGGCAACATTATTAAAAGGAACTTGAAATGCAGAAAACTTAACAATTTTTAAATTAATTATCATTGCCCATGAAACTTTGGTCGTGTTCGGATTGGTGTAGGCTTTGGGATTAACAAATTTAAAGAAAAAAAGTAAGAAAAAAAAGGACAGTCATGGCGAGTAAGGATAATGTAAAAAGTGGCGGTGATTTTCGTAAGATTAAAAAGAATTTTTTAATAATTATACTTATTTATAACCCTCAAAGTTTTTGTGTGCACATGTTTACATTTTTTTGTTGCGTCTGTTTTTTTTGTTTTTGTACTTTTTTTAACAGTCAACAAATTAATACGATTAATTCGTGCTAACCCAGTTCTTTATGATAGCAATCATCCAGATTACCGTCGAACATCATTACGAAGGGAAATTTGGCGCGCGCTGGGCAAGCAATTATCAGTTACTCGTAAGTTAGATTATTTTTACTTATACTATATATCTGGTCTTCATATATACCGTAATGTTTTTTGTAACGTTGTGTCATGATATAGCCCGTTTTGTGAGGGTGAAATGGCAAAATATACGGTATCGCTATTTGCGAGACATAAAAAAATTGAAGACCAGTAACACTGGCAGAAAGGCTTTACATACGGAAGATCTAAGTTTTCTAAAAATTGCTTCACTAACCAGATACAAAAGAAATACAAGCACTAACATATTAAGACGCTTTCCAAATTCGGAAACCAGTAGTTCTTCTCGTGCTCACTCGTGCGAGACGGCCAATATTGATAGAATTAATGTTACTTCAAATGATAGAGATGATGAAGTGTCCATGCAAGATACTGTAGGTTATCCTGCTCCCGTTGATAGTAATTCAGACAATTTACCAGATATATCTGAAGAACCCATTGAGTCTGACTGTTATAAAGATCCTACAATTTGTCTTGCTCCCATAAGCAGCAGTTCGTATACTTCTGCAGATATATTTGAAGATCCTTCACCATCTGGACATCTTGTAGACACAAATGCACCACAAATAATTAAAATTGAAAGTGTTTCATCTCAGGTAACAATTTATTTTGATTTAAAAATTATAGTTGTTATAATTAAATTAACAAAGTATACTATATCAAAACAGCCATCATCAACAGCATTTAATGGTATGGTTCAATTAAATACCTCCTTGTGCTCATTACTAGAGCCTGTTGGTTGTCGTGAATCTGTTAGTGATAAAAGTGATAGAAGCGTAGAATACGTAGAATCTGAAATTGTTAAGAAAGGTTCACATGAAGTGCAAAAAAAGTCAACCAGCCATACCAAAAAGCCACCAAGTAAATCTATGCAAAGTAACAGTAACGATTCTATTGAATTATACTGTCTATCTTTAGTTGATAGTTTCCGTGCCATGTCACGTTTAGAACGTGAACGTGTAAAGTGCGAATTCGCTAGAATTCTAAAAGACGCTAAATACACAGATGATGAGTAAAAGTTCGATAATAACATTTATCAAAGAATACTTTTCCATTACATCATATTCATCTAAAATCATTATACCATAAAAAATCATACTCACCTAAACTCATTACGGCATCAGTACAAATCAATTACAGTATTAGTACATGGTATCAAAATATAAAGGAGTGAAGTGCACTAATTTTAAGAAATGATAATGTCATATACATTTAGATTGTTAAATATTCATTACTGAAACATTATTCATTATTATTGAAGAAAAATTCATGCTAATTCAATTTTTGCACGTAGACTTAACGTGTAAAAGTAGCCATTTGTATGTTACGTAAATTCTTCTTTCATATTCCTTAACTTTAAGACTTTTTTTGCCTAAATAAGACTCTTTGAATGGACACTCCGTAAAAATCATACCATACAGTCCATTCCTAATTCTTATCGGGGATACCTGAGACTTTAACACAAAAAAACAATATATAGAAGCACTGATGACGATTGAACGTTCAGACGGACAGACACATAGACATGTGGAAGGAAGAAAGCAGATAGACTGACATTTGGAAAAATATTCTAGAATATGTCATATAAATAGTCTAGAGTAAAAACCGTATGCATTTAGCAATAATATTCAACGTGAAATTAATTTTATTTTATTGACAAAATGATTGAATTAAGAGTTTTACAAAACATGAAAACAATACTTAATTATATTACAAGTATTTGTCGTTGTGATGTGTTATCCAGTAGGTTTTTTCCTTCCGTTTTCCCTTTTTTTTTTTCTTATTTTTTGTGTTATGTGAGTGATACTGCACCATAAATAGTTGCAGCTCATTTGAATGACCCTTTTACCTTGAATAAAAAATAAGCCATAAATTCCTAGAACTTTTATAATAACGCCTTTATTATATATATATATTATTTTCATTATAAGGTAAGAAATTCTATGCGGTACAGTCATAGGCATAAAATTGCGAGTATGTAAAACCACTGTTATTCGATACCAAATATTTATGTAGACGTATCTTATTATTTTTCATATGTATAAAACATTTGTACGAGTTACTGCTTTCACATTTTGAATTATATGTTTATTTTTAAGTTTCTTTTTTTTTATATGTTAGTATTAATGTATGAGTTGAAATAAATGTTTCATTCCATTTTTTTATTCTTTTGTTACTTTTTAGTTTTATTTATTATGAATAAAAATCTAGGATGTCGCAAACAATACACTCAACTTCATAGTACATTTTTATATATGGCATGTATAATATGGAGTACAAAAGTGTATAGCATATGATCCATTCATAATCAATATTTGTAACTATTACGTGGCCCTTCCTTGTAGAAGTATTGTAAACGAAGCATATGCATAATTTAACTGAAACATGAGGACATTAAATAAAAAAATGATAGAGCTCCTACTTTTATTGATGTTTCTGTATCTATCATTACTGGGTAATGGTTTGGTAACCGTAAACATATTTTGTTAAAATGTTTATAATGCTCAAGAGGAAATAAGGAATCCTATTTGTCGAAAACTTGATTAACGTGAAATTCTGATCAATGTAGTGCCACGTATATCCATCTTTATGTTGTTCATATTCTTTTAATCGTAAGTTGAAACATCAGTGTTAAATTTGGCGATAATATGAAAAGTTTCTTCTTGCATGCATGTTATTGAAAGCAGGTCAATTTGATCGAAAGATTTTTGGACGACAATATACCTCACTATAGGACAATTTCTGCATTTATATATATTTATATATAAATGCAGAAATTATATAAAGATTCGAATAATGGGGAGCTATTCCAACACATAGAAATGTATGTTTAAAGTTTCACTTTAGACTATGTGTGATGCGGCATCTTTTGTATTATTTGTTGCTTTTCTTCTAATACAGTTCTTTGAAGCTTGAAGAAGAAATTTGTTTTTGTTCCATTTTATACCCTTCGCCACTTATGGCATAAGGTATATTGGAATTTGTGTAGGAATATGTTTGTAATATTTGGAACAATATGAATATGACTCATCGTTTATTATATCGATTAACTTCGAGTCATTTTCTAATTCAACTTAAGTTTGTCTCTCCGAATGGTGTTCATCCCTACATTTTTATCAAATATTAATTTTGAAATATTTTACTCAAATTAGAAGGTAGACCTGCTGTGGTACAAAGCTAAATACTCTTGCGTTTGTGCGTAAATTCAAGCAATTTTTACGGCCGCTCTTTAAATAGCATTCTCTTGTAAAAACAAGTGTGCTAAAGTTGGTTTAAATCGATCCAATTTTTAGATATTCTGCTTAGGAACTTTTAAACATATTTAAAAGATAATTTTTTGCTTTCTTAATTTGTAGTTCATTTTTTTTTTGGCTCTTTTTAAGAAATTAACGATGAATTGTATTTTTATGTAAAAAAATCATGTGTATCAAAATTTGTTTTAGATCGATCCATTTTTACGATAACCATTCCATATAATTGTTTTTTCGAAGGAAATTGTTATACAGACAATGATGTTTCAATTTTAAATAAAGTTTAACAAAAACTGTTGCTGTTTTGCTCCAGATTAATTAATTTTCGAAATCTCCTCTCACATAAACTCTTTTTAAGTAATTTATAATTACAATTTTTTCAATTTTGTTGGCTCGTAATTATCGTAATTTACTTTAATCACATTAATCACAATGGTGTAGGGTATTTTAGAGCCGGCCACGACTTTAAAGTTCCTAATCGTTTTATTTTTTAATATAAAGTGATAAGACAACATACTATAATGAGTTACATGTGATAAATTACGTATGTACCTGTAAATATCAAATCTAGGTGACCCAATTAAGAATAAAAGGCAAATTTTAAATAACGAAACTTTAAAGAACAATATTGAAATTATTAATTTCAAATTAAATAATATTTCATATTATAATAGTGTATAATTTTATTTTGAACAAAAATCTCCAGGCATATCACGTCTACTGCATCCATATTCATTGTGAAATTATTCGTGACGTGGCGTATTTAACTCTGAACAGGATGTTTCGGAATTTAGTTTAGTTTCAGTCACACTCTCATTATTAGCCTCATCTATTAAAATAAAAAAATATAACGTAATAAGAAAGAGATTACAACACGTGGCTTAACATTCCAATTTTTTTTAAACTATATTTTTTTTATTATAAAAATGGGAGCCGTTGTTTTTATAATATATACTACTACTTGTAAAATGGTGCTTCGCATAAAATAATACCAAAATGATTTAAAAATAAACTCAGCTCCTCTTTTATTATACCAATCCACTTTGAATTGATTTAAACTTTATCTATAGTCAGCAATTTTTGAAATATTTTCATTAAATTTGATGTATATTTGTGTATCTGTGCTTTAAGGTCGAATAGGCAAAATCGGTCTATTTTTATGAACATTTCTGGAATTTCTTCCTTGTCTGTTTAATTATATTAAGCTAATTTTAAGTTATTTTATAATCGATCACAACAAATTGTAACGAAATTGTAACAAGGATTTCTTTGGACACTTTTAGATGTATGAAACGTTAATGGAAATGCGCTTAAGCCTACGTTTTTCTTTCTTGGCGTTTTTTTGGCTATTATTATAAACATACAAGAAGTGTATTTAACTTATGCTCATTAATAATTAGCTTCACTTTCAATAATAATTTCACTAAAAATGAATAGGCAATGAATAAAAATAAATAAAAAGAATTGGGCTCCAAGTACTGTAATAAAGAAATTCACTTACCATCCAAATAATTTTGGTCATTTATAATATCTGTTAGATCGTATATTGACTGACAAGCTAACAGTTCAGAATCTATAAAACAAAAAATTAAAAAAAACACATAACATAAAATTATTGGAAATATAACACTTATGCTGGAGAGTTAAATCTTAAAAATATTCGTAATGCTTAATATGCATAATCGATTTTTTATTTTTATTTTGTGAAGAGACATATAAATGATATACAGACTTTATTATATTTTGTATAAATTGTTCTCAGTTGATGCTTTAACTTTATATTCTACATTGGCCGTGCGGCTTCACCGAAGAAAGCCCTTATAAAACTTGGTTTGTATATACGGATTTTTAATGTGGACAACTTATTTAAATAGTAACCATAAGTGACTATAAAAACGAATGCACTGACATGAATTTATTGAATTAGAATTTTATACTGAACAAGAATACAAATATAGCCTTTGTAATGCCTTGGAAATTTCTGTTTTGATAATTTCTATACGCATTATATTTTAGGGCTTTTTGTAAGACTTACCTTTCTTATCGATATTGTCATCCGTGTAATAAGTTAAACCGTAAGGGCTCAATATTTCCGATTCGTTAAATAACTAAAAGTAAATCAAATAACAATAAAATTGTATATGTAATAAGACGAACAAAATTTACAATAAAAGAAGTATGTTCAAAACTCATACGCAGGGATAATGTAATATATTAATGGCATGGAGAATTATAAAATAAATATAAATTTAATATTTTACAATGTTACTATATTTATAAGGTTTTTCAATTCAGAATACCCGCATATTTACGATTTATTATAAAGAATTGAAGAAAGCAAAATTATTTTGTCATTTTTGAATTTTCTCTGAATAATTATGCAAAAGGAGAGCGTCATAGAAGTAGTAGTCACGAATTTAGTTTAATTCTATCCTCTTACAATAATAGTAGGACAGAAGCATATCCGTGCTCTAAACTTTCTTTTGAAAATATTCTTAAAATTATGAGAGTTACAAGCTTTTCACGAATATAAATGAATTCACATAAAAACTGGGTCTATTTCAAATCGTTTTGATATCACAAATAAAGTGCAAAACTTTTATTTGGTTGGAGAGGAGACTAAATCACACTTTTGTTATATTAATGACACATTTTCAGTGCTAGATAGCTCACAAGTAACGAAAGCATTATTATTAAATATACTTAACAATGTGAAACATGTAATAATGTCGATATTAGCACATGAAATATCAGTCGACTTTCTAATTTTCAATATTGGTTTTTTTCATGAAAGCAGTATTATACGGTTAAGTTAGTGGTTATAATAAAAAGTCTGACCTTAATGTCTTTCAATAGGGTTCGCATTTGGATAAATACATGTCTATTCAAATATTATAATAATTATGTTAGAATCGAAGTCCGTCTGTTGATAATATTGACGAAAACCCGAGTATTGATTTCCATTATCATTTTACCGTTATTTTACATCCCCTTAAAGAATTTAATAGTTCTATCTTAATGGAAGCTATTGTCTGTCATTACAATTGTAGTGGCAACTGTTAAAAGAAGAATGCTGATCAGGTGTTATCAGCAAAAAGAAAAACTGCACTAATAAACCGTACGTTGTGGAATGATTTTAAAGCAATTAAAAATAAACACGTTACGTTCGCTTTGCGGTCGTCTATTAACTAAGAAACATATATACAGATATAGATATGAGGCAAGCTTAAATGGACTGATTTATTTGTTACTTGTTAGTTACAACGAAATGTTGGTCTAACTCAAATTGTTTTGGGGAATGGTTACATACATCCGCGTAAATTTTACTACAAGTAGTGTAGGGTATAAAATTTCTACGAAACGAAATATGAGAAAATGCCGGACTGTTATTGCTTTTCAATTGTAATCATCATTGTCATTTCCATCACTTATTGATAGACTTACACCTGATAGCGTATTATGATCCAATGAATAAGAGTCACTACGGAGTATGTCCTTTAAAGAATCCAATTCATCTTGTATACTATCCAAATGATAATGAAATTCATCACTAAAATATTTTGGGAAAAAAAAATACATATACAAAAAAAAAAAGGGAGAAAACGATAGTTGTTAATTATGATAGTCAAACGATGTAACTGAGGTAACTCTCAGTTACTAACGCAGTACTCAACTGCATTATATCATCGTTTTGTTGGTACTTCGTTAATGCCATATTGCCGTTAGTAGGATTTACATCAGCAATCTTCGAAGTAGTCGGTGTAATGCCCATTTGCATTTGGGTATTACAGTTATTATTAGTAGTAATAGTAGATGTGGGCGTGATAGTAGTCTTTTTGGCAATAATATTATTAGTAATATTAGCTGTTGCTGCTGCTGACGTCGATGGTACATCATTTTTTTCGATGTATTCATGTTTGGTATTTACTTTTTCATTATCGCTTAAATACATTGAAAGTTTTTCTTTTTTTGCGCTTCTGAAGCTTTCCAATATGTCTTGTTTTTGTTGGCGTTCTTGTTGCTGACCTAATGTAAAATTTTCACAACTAATATTGCTGTTGTCACCACTGGACATTAGGGTAGTATCCTGTGAAACAAATTCAACATATGTTAAATCCAGCATGCTTTCTTCAGAGTTTTTTTTTTTATATTATATATATTTTTCATTATCATTTCATGTCGATTATTTGCCCGGCGTTCGACAATTTAGAAAAATTGGACATATAAAGCCAATTGAAAATACTCTTCTAATTAATTGATTAATGAATTTTTGATTTACTAACCATGTGTCCTATTTCAAAAGATACTTTCGAATACTCTACAAATTCTCATATAGCATCGAATATGAATTAATTTACTCATGTCAATATATCAATTAATATTATCCTAATTATAAACCTTAAGTTACCCCTTAAATAGTACTGATTATAGAACAATATTAAACAAATCTACGTTAGTTTTTAAGGCACTATATATGTATATATGCAAAGGATAGAAATTTGATTCTATGCCTATTGCGGTATTTCTTACACAACAAAACAAACACAATGCGGGAGAACTTCCGGCAAATTTATAAAGTACAAGTTTAATTCCTTTTTCAAATCGTCGAAATCTTTTATGTCCACAAGACATCATTGAAAATGTTTATGTACATATTCTAAAATTCATCAAATTAACCAAATCTAATAAAAGTATGGATGGTAATACAACATATGTGATCTTACTCAAATGTAACTTTTTACTTGTTTATTCTTTATGTCGTTTTATTTTACGACATTTTTATTGTAGACTAGGCGGATGTAAGATGTAAAAGAGATTTTATTAATTTAAAATTATTTTCTACAGCAATCTAAGTCTGTGTATCTTTTCGTCTAATTGATGTCTATTAATATATTTTTGTTTTGAAATTACTGTTTGCAAGTTATTTTAATTATATTTACATGGTACATGAGACAAAATTAATTGAGAGTAGTTGTAATTAGACAACTTTTAAAACGACTGCTCACAAATTATCTTAACTGAAAAATTTTTTTTAGAAAGTGAATGAAAAGTTGTTTTTTAATAAATATGCGCAAAAGTTGGACATATCGCGCAAAAGTTGTTTAACTTACCTCGAATATATCGGTTGGCATATCATTGTTCAAAAAAGTGTTAGAATTATAGAGATCGCTTGTTATAGCATTAGAATCACCTTTTTGAGCTGTAGTAGTATTTGATGTATCAGAAAAGCCAGTATTCATGAGAAAATTATCAGTGGATAAATTTGTAGATTGATGGGAACCTTCACTGAGATTCGGGGATGCTAAATTAGGATCACTGGTAAGATTAACTCCATCTTGTTCATCACCATAAATATTAAGAAACATCATGGGATTTAAATCTTGTTCCGTTTTAATGCACAAGGGTACTGCTGATAGTACTGTAGAGGTTGTATTAGTTTCTGGTTGATTAACTTCTGCCTTGTTGTCATTTAAACGTGCTAATTTATATTTGTTGGGTGTTTGTGAATCTTCAGTATCTTTCATACGGCGTTGCTTATTTTTTTCCTTTAACATATGTCTACGAGCCATTTCTTCACGCACCATGGGCGTGGTCAACACATTATCATCATTGTAACTCTGACGTGAAGGGCTCATCTCATTTGGTTGGGCATCATTAACTTCAGTGACATGATAAAAAAATTGAGATCCGTCTGCATCGACTGCTTGGATAAGAGCTTCTTTATTACCATCTATAGCTACGGCATTATTTGAAGTGTTTGCATTTCCATAAGTCAGAGTTTCTTCAATATTTTGATTTGAAAATTCATATTTCCGAGAAGACGTGCTATTGCTAGATTGAGGACGCTCTATTTCCGAATTTAATTTACCCGCATCGATATTTGGAAGAGAATCTTTACTCTCTTGGATTATTGGATAATCTGGATTATTGGGTAATTCATTTTCTGTATCGGCTACTTCATCTAGTAATTCTTCACTCAATTCATGAATTATTGGTCCACAATTTTTTTCAGATTTATTGGCTTTACGCATTTTATCAGTGTTATCTGGTGCATTATCAATCATTAATTGGATGTGCCTTTGTACACTGGTCATATTACGTTGCGGCTGGACAATTGTTATTAAAAATTGTATTAACTTATTAACAATTTGTTGCTGCTTAGCATGCTTTTGTCGCAATGAAGCTATTTCTCGCCATAAAGCCTCATTTTCCTGTTTCATAACTGAGAAACGAGTATCCAATGAATCTTGCCGTCCACGCATTGTTTTAACATCTTGCAAAACTTTGGAAACCGTTTCTGGTTTAAGGGCTGCCTTTTCATCCACAATTTTATTAGAAGCAATTTTACGTTTTATATGTTCCAATAAGTATGGACAATTACGTTTAAAACATGGATGGGAAAATTCCATTTCGTCGCGATCAAATTTTAAGCCACCATTCTCAATGGAAGTAATTTTATGGAATCCATACATATTCAGTTGCCTGATGAAGGACGCCATATTATTATGTTTATAATTAAGTGGCAAGAGATCTCGAGCGAATCTTGCCTGATTTTGTATGATGAAACTACCGCCATCCTAAATAATTTCAAATTACAAATAAAAGCAACAACATCAAATTAAATTTTCTTTTGTTGTTGTCTAACTTAAAATCTTTGTTATATTGGCAACAGTGGCCCGGCACATAAAATTCGTAAAATTTTCTACACCCACAAAACAAAAAATTTCTCTTCAATAATTTAGGAAGAGAATAAGCATTATCCACAATAATAAATATACGTAATGTGCAAAATTTTTATGTCCTGGAATACCCTGCAAAATACAACCGTCGCATAGTTCCACCTGCCCACGACTACAATAATCGCAATCATTAAATCTATGTGGACGAAATAATTTCACAATAAATTTTCACAATTTATATATATGTATATATATATATAAATTGTTTTTTGTTGTTTTCATATGAAACTTAAAAACGTACACGAGAAGACATATAAATAGATCTTGCATATATCCTTTAAACATACCTTACTCCAACAGATTAAATCATTCGTTTCGGGATCCTCTACTAAACGCCATAATTTAGCCAAAAATGCTGGAACACCGCTACCACTCTCATTAAAAGTTTGCATAACTTTTTTCGTATATTTTTCGTCGCTGTTCACCATTCGTATCAAGTTGATTGTAATATATATCTACTCCTCAATAGAATACGTTGAAAATGTGTAATTAAGAAGTTCTATTAAAAGGAAACTTTCTACTTGTACAAAAGCAACCAAAAAAAAAAATGCAAAACCTACTACAAGTAAATCTAAATTGACAAAATTTGCAAAGGGTTGCATTTATTCAAGTAATTAAATTTACTTGCTTTCAGGTTATACTTCATTTGCCTAACACTCCCAAAATTGTCAAAAAAAAAAGAGGTATTTTCACAAAAGATTGCTGTGTAATTGACAAAACCAAAACCAAAACTGACACCGACACCAAACCCAAAAGAAAACCAATGAAAAAACAAAAGACAACTGTACAAATGGAATAAAGTAGGGTTAAAGATCATAAAAAAACGAAACAACAGAGAAAAAACAACAGAGTCCAATACTTAATTGCCCATCAAAAATTGGTTCGCGACGCTTGCCGAACCATTCATTTTTGTAAATGAGGATCAGAAATCGTCCGAATTGAATAACGGACAACCTGGATAAATGTTGGCAAGGCGTAAATAAGCAAATTAACGCTCCCTCCTTTTTCGCAATGGCCAAATTATTTATAAACTTGAATAAACAATTGTCTCGATAATTATTTGAGATATTATAAGACTGCGTAATAATTGCATTAATTTTTAATTACACTATATTTCAAATAATAAATTCATTGAATTATATCTTTCAAACAAACAAAACGAAAAAAACAATGCGAAACAGGAAACCTTAAAAATTTTTTAATGAAAATAAAAAATTACCAATTGCTAAATATATCTTACCTTTTATGTAAATTATTACAGACCGCTGTATACTGTGTACTGAAAATTAATTTTATATGTATCGTCGTTTTCTTAATGGCGGCATAAAGTTCTTTTTTAATATTTGTCATTCATAAAATTGATAACCTTAAATTGGAAGTATTACTAAAATTGACTATTATTAATATATCAATTAAGCACTTGATTCTGACCCAAAATAAAAATAAAATATATATTTCGAATTGTGAATTTTGCTTTCAAATAATGATTATCATTTAAATCGATCCTTATATGAAGAACGATCATAACGATATTTCATTAGAATATCGTTAAAATTGCTTATTAGATTTTGAGAATAAACTTGTAGGTTATAGTGCTCGTGTACGTTTTAAAACTTAAGTCCCTTCTAAATTTTTGAACTCGCCCTTACTCTTCTCCACTATAGAATGAGCTTCTCGGATCATACAAATATTACAATATTTCACTATCTGACTATGCAATTCAAATATTTTCACTTCTCAATTACATTAAATAATATAGTGTAGGGCACTCAAAATTTAACCACAACCCAACATTGTAAAATTTTTAATTGTTTACATATTTATAACCATGTATAGAATTTTTTCGTCGAAAAGCAAATGGCAAGTGAAATAAATATTGGCTTAATAAGTCATTGATGATTTTCATTTTAAACAGAAATTACTATGTCAACTCTAAATATTTAATTCTTGGATAATTAATAAGGAAAAAAGAAATGCATATCGGCAATTATACGCACTTAGAATTTGTACTTCTACAGTATTATTATTTATGGGTAAAATTTGAAATTTATACATTAAAGATAAGGTTAGGACTAACCTTAATGGATATAATGTACCAAAATTCTTTTTGCCAAGTATTGTGCAATAAAATGATATAATTTAAATGTTAATTATGACTTTATATTAAACTTTGGTACCGAATTTCGATAAAAATAAAATTAATTTTTATGTTTTTCCTATTTTTGTACATCTTTCTTGAATTCTCTCTTCATAAACTTTAAACCAAAAATAAAACAAAACAAAACCAAAAATAGTTTTATATCCGGTAAAATTCTTTTTTATTTTATTTGCCATCTCTAACGTGAATTTTGTTAACCTTTGACACCAAATTGTAAGAGTGTATTGTGATGTTTTCCAAAGTACTATATGGCTGGCTTTATAAATTGTAATACTAAGTAATAATTGTTGTAAAGAATTTGTTTCTGTTGAAGCAAATAAATTATAATTAATACTTAAATTTAATTTGTACAAATTCTTAATTCTTAATGCATAATAATGTTCTTTTGAATTATGTAAAATAAGTTTAGAGCCTTTGAAAATGGCTTCAGCATCTAGTAGCAGTGCTAGGCATTTGTTTGATGAAAGTAAAAAACATTTGTGTGCCCGTGTAGCAGTTAATATTAATAACTTAGGTTCGGTGGCTCGGCAAATTGTACGCGGTTCTAAATCGTCTGAGATATTATCTCAAACGCTGTGCAATTTTACGCAAGTCGATGTGGTGTCCGATTACAGTGAACAGAATTTAAGCAAAATGTTATTAATATTGCAACACGTTAATTATCATTATGATGCCATGCATGACAGTGTACAACATTTAAATTATTTGAAAGAGCAAGTCAATGCTATAGATAAATGATAGATAGATGCAGGCAGTGATTAAAAAATATCTAAAATCTTATTTAATCTATTGATAGCAATATAGTGATAGCAATTTTTTAGTTTTGTGGATTTTTATATAAATTTAATAAATTATGAAATAAATTTAAACGCAAGCAGATATATTGATGAAATAAGAATGCAGCACTTCTTTCACTAATTTATCTTCTTTTGTTAAATTCATGCCATAATCTATTAAATTTATACAATGGATGTTAACATTTATACCATAGACTTTGATACAAACTTAAACGTAAGCAGACATTTTGGTGAATGAGGAATTCCATAAATATTATATAATTATTGATAAATCTTTATAATAAATATTATCTAAATTTTTTCCTGTTGCTTTTAGAGATGTCATTCAGATAGTTTTAGTCTCATTATAACAAAATATTAATGATTATAAAAATGTTAGTAATTAATAACTGAATAAATTTTAAACTAATGCAAAATTTTGACGAGTTGAACTGTTTGCCGATTAATATAAATTTTTTATTCATTATTATTATAAACTAATACAGACACGAAATTGTTTATTAAATGACTAACACGTATTATATTTAATTTAAAAATTTTCAAATATTCAATATACCAAATAAATAGAATATTATGAAATAGTTTAATTTAAATAATAAATTAACATTTTCAATGTATTTGCAGTGCCTAATATTTAATATTTAATTCAATTTAAGTATTAGTAACTTTCCAAAATTTGTGCGTTACTTATTTATTGAAATTAAGTATTATAATTCAATGGGTTCAATGGCTCTTAAACCCTTCGTAATGAATGAGCATTCTAATAGAAACCATAAATAATACAGTCCGTGTTTATACTACAGTCATCTGAATTGTACAGAATAGAAAACCATTCCTAAGCGTTTAGACTAATGTGTAAATTTTATTGCATTATATAAAATGCTTACTTGTTTTATAGGCCATTATTAGATGCATATTATACCTAAAAGGACTCATTATTATACTGATCAATTTAAAATCATTTTATGAATAGTTTTAAGTTCATCCATCACTATAATGTCCGTCTATGTATTTATATTATCAATTTTTCAGTTATGTTATGACCAAAAGGTCCAGTACAAATGAAGGAATGTACACTCGTATCATTTTACGACCTTACTTCGACCTTTATTCATGATGTAAATTTTCAGTTAGGCAAAATGTGCATGATAAAAGTGGAAGCCGTTTCAACGAAACTGTTTACCTTTAAAGACCTTGCGTCAAGTGCAAAAGGATTAATGAGATGTAAATATAAATGTAATATAAAGAATTGCAAAATTGTAGTTCTTTTATTTTTTCAGTTAATCCAAAAACTCTATACGATTTTTTTTCAGCAATACGTTTAAATAGCTATCCCGGCATAAGATTCATTTTAATTCTTTAGCTAAACTGTTAAGCAAAGTACATTTTTGTTAATTTTTTTTTTATATAAATTTGTTTTAAATTAATTATCTATGTAAACTTTTTTAAAGCAATATATCAACAAATTCTAAATGATTGATTAAGCCAAAAAGTATGCAAAGCTTTTTTCATTATATACTTTTGTTAGTTTGCTTTTTTAAATAAGTGTAATAAAATAATGGTAAAAATTGTAATGGTATATTATGTCCCATTTTAAAGCAACAATATTGAATGATTTTAAAAATTTGCTATTTTAAAATCGATAATAAGAGATTTTTTTTTTTAAATTTAAAAATGCATGTAAAAAAAAAACCAAAATGAATTCCAATTTAGTCGATTTTTATTTGGAACTTTTAACAGTTTTAAGATATATTAATGATTTAATATTTTTAATATTATTTAGATAATGTAACAAAGTTGTTTAGGGAAATATTATCTAAAATACATAAACTTCACTATGTTCATTCAAAGGATATAAAAAAATCAACAAAATTATTGATGTATATATGTATTTGTCAAGATTGGATTGAAGAATTTCATGTTGGAAATATCTTAATGAAATTTCTCAATGAAAGCTAGGCCAAATATCATTTATTTAGGATTTATGTGCAATGACATGCAATGCGACGCGCGTTAGTTAATACGTGGAATATTTTGGAGAAAAAATACACTTCTAAAAAAGAAATTTGTAATGAGATATTGAAAAATGCCGCATAAGAGATGATGATTATAATATAAAAAGACATCTTAAATAATATCAAAACGAAATATCTATGTAAAGAGGGTCTTTTTTTTATATGTATTAAGAATTTTTAACTGAACAACATCAAATATTAACGCGAGAGTGTTTGTTTATGTATACCTTTTGAAACTACTTTAAAATCATTGGAAAATTATTGAAAAGCCTTATTATTTACATTACATGTGTCATATTGTTGAAAATCTGAATTATTTTCTGTAAAATCTCTTTTAAATTTGGTAAAATATGTAATTTCAGATGGCAAGATTCCTTGCTGCAAAAATATAAGAAAATTTTATGAAGACGATTTTATGAAATTATATGACAAAAATTATTTAATGAAAAATTTTTATTTTACACTTAGAAAAAAATATAAGAATTCAGGGTGAAATGAGATGCGATACTGAAAATTCGTAAACATATATAAAATTTTTTTTTATAGCATTTTTATTAAAATTACTTAATCTTTTTAAACATATGTATATATTTATATTTATTGTATTTTAAAATGAAGTTTCACACTTTTTCAGATTAGAACCGGTTCTTCTAATAAATTTTTATAATTTATAATTTATAATTTCATCATTATCATTTATTTTATAAATAAATAAATTGAATAAATTTCAACAATTGTATGAAAATGAGAAATGCTCTCGAAATGTTCATATATATAATATATATATATATATATATATATATATATATGTATAATCTGATGTATCAATGACAAAAAAAAAAAAAGAGAAGAAAGCTACATAAAAATCTACAAAGAAGATTACATCAGATAGATTTATTTATTATAATAAATAACTAAATACTTTACATGGAAATAAATTATTTGTTAAATACATTACAAAGTACAAGCGTCAAAGCCAATCTGACTGCCTTGAATATTCTTTAACTATTCTTTAATTATTGTACACTCAACGTGAAACGAAAAAATCCAAAGCTTAATGGAAACAATAAAAACAATAAAATCAACAAGATGAATAAATAAATAAGTAAAAAAACAAAGTAAGGCGCTTTTCTGAAACTGGTTTTACTGGTCTGTCTACAATTCTCTCCTACATTTATATATATTTTTTGTTTAAGAGTTTTTTCTATACCCTACCTTCTGTACACCCATTTGCTGTGTAGGATATTGCAATATTGTTCATATGTTTGTAACAGCCAAAAGGAATTGAGGTACACCCATCTTTCATTGTAACCATCGACTCAGAATCGCTTTCTGATTCAATTTAAGCCTCTTTGTAAGTCTGTCTGTCTGTCTGTCTGTCTGTCCGTCTAATGTCTGCTCATGTAATTTTGTTATCAAGCTACAGGTGGCAATTTTAGAAATATTCTTATAAAATTTGATACATAGATGTGTTTTGGCCCAAAAACTACCGCCTTTCTTTAAGAAAAGTCGTTGTATGAAAGAAAATTATAATATTCAATATATTTTGGCACTGAATGATATTTTAACGTAAAAAGCATATATACCAAATTTAGTCCAGAATGGTTCATTTTTTAATACCACTTACCAAATAAAACTTTTTCCGACAAAAGTCATTATATGGGCACAAGGTTCAATTTTGTATATATTTTCAAGAAAATGCCTTTTTATTTTGAGATAAAAAATATGTGTACCAAATTTGGTTTAAATCGGTTTATTTTTTGAACCTCCTCTTATTTAATGAGCTTTTTGAATATATAAAATTTTCCAATATTTTCAATTTTATTGACCTGTTATTCTTTTATTTGACTCTAATCCCATTAAGCCAAGTGCTGTAGATTATTTAAGAGTTAGCCACGATTGACTACAAGTGACTTTTCACACCTTTTTTCTGTATTGATTTTTATATACCTTACATCATTTGCCTTACAAGATGTTATAAATTTGATTTAGATTTAAGTAACACTCAGTGAAGACTCACTCGATATTATTATTAAATCTGTCTACCAGTTTGTCCAACTGGCTATCTAGGTTTCTGGCCATATGGCCATCTGGCCATCTAGCCAGAAATTTTGCTTGTATTAATTCTAGAACCTTCTACCCACTTTACAAAAGGAGATTTAAACATTTTTTTTTAAAAAGGCCTTCCACACCATCATGAATAATTTGTTGAATCTTCTTCCAAAATGTCCCACACAAATCCCATCTCTTTAAAATTGTCAAAATTATAAAAAACGTTTAATAATTTTGCATATTTTTGAAAATATCCCAAAAATAGTTAGAGTTAAAATTTTTCAAACATTTTGACATCTATCTATCTATCTAATATAGTCTAGATTGAATCATTTTTGTAATTTCCTTTTGAAAATTATAAAAAAAAAAAGCATTTTCTTGAATGCTTAATTGGTTTTATCAAAATTTCGTGGAATAATTAAAAGTCGACTTCGATCAACATTTTTACTTGCAACATTTTATTTTTTTGGCATTTTTTTTTCTGGAATTTTTTGTTTTTGATTTGTTTAGTTTTCGTTTTTTTTTTTTTTTGGTTTTTGTTTTTTAAATGAAACCAGAAAAGAAATTTATAGCTGAAAGTTGCGCACTGTTTGACATTATAACTGTGCGCTCACTAATTATGTGCTTTTTTTTTCTTTTTGTTTTTTTGTTCGTTTTTTATTTTATTTACTTTTTTTTCTAAATGATTTTTTTGTTCGATAATTTTTAAATAACAATCAGTTAATAAACGTATTCTAAACATTTAACGTACCATTTAGAGGCAATTTATAAAAATGTATAAAATTGTGAGTGAAATTCAAAGAAAAAAAAAGCGTATTTTTATGGAAAATGGAAAATAATTAAAATTGTGTTCAATTTTCGAAATGAAAATTGAACATTTTTTTTTTGTAACGTATCATGCAATTAATACTTTTTGTTGTCAATTTTACCCATTTAGATATTTCTAGTGTTTTGCGTAATTACCGTTCAAGCCGATGTATCGCATATATTGAATAATCACAATCATCATGATCATGATCATCATCATGATCATAATGATCATGATCATGATGTAGATGTAGATAAACATTATGTGACAACACCAGCAACACTTGGTCCACCAAATCCGTATGTGTTCAGTTATCAAGCGGGACGTGCACCTGGCCATGTGGATCGTCAACATACTGAGGTATCAGATGGTACTGGTATTGTGCGTGGCGCCTTCTCTTATGTTGATCCACGTAATCAAGTTCGTACAGTGCAATATGTGGCTGATGATCAAGGTTTCCATCCACAATTGAGTCATGAGGTAAAGGATAGTGCTGCCGTTGCTGCACTCAAACAAAAACATTACGAATTATATAATCGTATTGCGCAAGAGCATGCAACTGGTGTTAATGTAAGTTGTACAATCAAAATGACATACAACAAATAATAGGAAAAGCAAAAACAAAAAAAAAAAAAAGAATCTTAATATCAATGCAATTATTACACAAAAAGTTTTTTTTTATGTTGATTTCATTTTGTTGTTGTTTTTTTTTTTGTTTCCTTTTTTTTGGTTTTTTTTGTTTTTAGCCAAATGAATCTTTACCGAAACAGAGTGAGGCCGTTTTACGTGCCACACAAAAACATTTAAATTTATATGAGCAAATTGCTGCCCAGCATGCCGCTATTGGTGCTCAACATGAGGCTCAACGTTTGGAATTCGAAGCTACATCGGTACATCCTTTACATGATCACAATCATAATCATAATCATAATCATAATGGTAATGATCATAATGATAATGAAAATAATGCCGCTTATCAGCAACATTATTAAATAAAGCTACATAGAAATTTTTCTTGCGGCAGCTTCTAATGTCTTCTTCTTCTTCATCATCTTCACTTTATTAGTACAATTTTTTTGTTTTCTGTCATTATGAAATATATTTTTTATAAAATAATAAATCGCACTATGAAGTAAAAATGTTAAAGTAATAATTGATTATTATTATTTGTAAAATTTTATGGTTCATAATTTTTATTTAATGTTCTATTTCAAAATTGCAATCTTTGAAATATTCGTTTAAAAATTTTTTAAAAATTAATTATGAAAATCAAAAGAAGAAAAGCCAAATAAATGATATTTTATCTAATACTCAAATATACGTTGAGAATCTTCAAGCCATATAAAAATTTTTGGGTCCATGTAATGTAGAATATTTAAAAGTGAAGGTGAAAGATCTCATCCAAGGCTTAAATAATGCTCCCTAATATTCTTATGCGATCTAAAATATTGGCTTGTCTAAGATGAAGGTTTACATAGACATCACTAACCTTCAATGAAAAACTTTTTATATCCTACACCACTTGTGGTATTAGGTGCTTGTACAGATGCTGATAACATCTAAAAAAAGTTCAAATAGACCCAGAATCACTTCATGATACGATTGAAATCTATCTGAGAGGCTTTACGTTAAATATCTATACCATCCAACATCTCTCTATATAAATTTGTTCTCAAGCTTTAGATCGTAATTTTTGATATATTTAAGCGAAATTTGGTAGGTGAGCACAGCAACGAACCGTATTAAAAATGGTTTTTAAAATCACTTCCCAATAAAACTCGTTTTTTACAAAAAGTCTTTACATGAACGAAAGGTTTAATTTTGTACATAAATAGGGCAAAAATTGCCACTCCTTTACATTTCGCCATAAAAAAAATGTGTGCGTGAAATTTGGCGCAGATCGATCTATTTTTTGAACTTACTCTCATATAACGAATTTTTTGTATAATTTGAAAATTACAATATTTTTCTTCACATTAAGCAAAGAGCTGTAGGTTATTCAAGAGTCGCCTTCGCCTGACTCTTAAGTTTTTCATTTTACTTATGTAAATTTGATGAAGATTGTAAATGGAATCAATGGATGGATTTATGTTTAGTTTTAAGTCTCTATAATGGCTCAAAATCTGAACATAAAGAAAATTTTTATGTGTTAGAAGTTTTGCTTAACGTGATCGATTTATTTCTATAGATATGTAGAATAATCAGTAAAATAATTTGGAGAAATTTCAATTAATTTTTTTGATTCTTTTGGCTTTTGGTTTGATAAAGTTTTTTCTGGCTTCCATTGTGATACGATTCACTTGATTTATATCGACAATTATTACAATAAAAAAAATCTTGTTCACAAAATACATTTACACTGACTTTTACCCATAATTAACTGAATTCAAAATATATGTATTATATAAATATATATCTTGGAATTTTGGAAATTTCATGCTAATGTTACAAGCATTTTAAGAAAATAAATAGCGTACGAACTTTTAGATGTTTGCCATATAAACAATCAATGGAATGGAATGGATATATAAATATATAGCTTTTGGGGTAAACATATACATCCGCATCATTTTAATATACCATGGATTACAAGTGGTGTATACAAAAATAAAAAAAAAAAAAAAAAAAGAAAAAAACGAAAATATGTATGAAAAAAGTAAATGCTTCCGATTAAGGATGAAAAAAGACAAGGTATTTGTTAAATTGCATTGTATGTATCCATGTATGTGTATGTATATGTGTATATGTGTATATGTGTATATGTGTGTGTATTGTGTAAAAATAAAAATAAAGCAAATATTATGAGCTTTTTATATTTATATTTTATATTAATTGTGTTATGATTTGTTTTTGTGAATACGCTTATAACACTACAGAAGAAGCTTTTAGTAATGGACTCAGCTTTTTATGCAACATTTATTTTAAAGATGCTTTCTAATTTCGTTAAAGTCTATCGGTTTGTCTGTACCTCTATCAGTTTATCCATCTAAGGCCTCTTTATGAAAATTTATTATTATAAGTTTTGGAGTTTGCAATTTTAAATATGATCCTGTTTTGCCTCAACGTTGATAATTAAGATCGGATCATTTTTACACTCAAATTTGATATTTAATGTAAGTTCAAATCTGTTCCAGATCTATATATTTTTTGCATTTTCATTCATATAATGAATATTTCAAATTATTCAAAAATTACATAAATGATCCGCTCAAAGACGAACAATAGTGAGATCAAATAATTTTTACCGCTATAAAAGATTATCTTTTCACATACATAATAAGTGTAATATAATTTGATTTAGATAAGTTCAGTTTTTGCAATCTTAACCAATTTATGATTCATCTCAACTTTTTCAAACATTTATTTTTAGTTTGTTAATTTTTCATTAATTTTTATAATTATTTTTCTAATAATTTATTTATTAAAATGTTGTCAGATATTTATAAGTCGACTCTGATCATTAGTATATAAAAAATGAAAAGAATTAAAAAAAGTTTTTTTAAAAAATTTTTCTTTTACATTTCGAATTTCTTTATTTACCTTTATTTTTTACATAATAAAATAAACAATTTTATTGTTGTTTTTGTATTAAAGAATCTTCTTGTTGTATGAGCATATACAAAAATGCACTCTATTCAGCAATTCCATTGTAAGCGATTTGTGTACTTTATTTACAATTTATTGATTTACCTCATGCTTCATGAACTATCGTTAACATCTATTTTAGGTATTTCATAAAATTATTCACAATATTTCAGTTGAATTAGAGCAACAAACTCCATACAAAATACATGCTATTTATACAAAAATCTTATCAGCCGTTTTTAATAAATATTCTCACTCAAATATGGCGCGTTGCTGTCATGAATTGAATTTTATACATGAAGACATTAATAAAAATATCTTTATAAATTTTCGATATTTATAATCTACATCACTTGTGGTTATTCACAGGTTATTCAAATTTTGCGTAGATGCTGGTATTAACCAAAACGAATTCAGGCAGATCAACCTTCTATTGTATCGATCGATTCAAAATCATTTTTTGTTTCGATTGAAGCATGTTTGTACGTCTGATGTCTCGTCCATCTGAGGTCACGTCACATAATTTGTTATCAAGCTATAGGTCACAATTTTTTGATATATTATAGCAAAATTTGGTATGTTAGTGTTCTTTGGCCTAGAGATGAATTCTATTGAAAAATGGTTAAAAAGCCTTTCTTAAAGAAAAGTCATTAGATGCAAAATAAGTATCATTTTTCATATATTTTAACTTAAATTGCCGCTGAATTGTATTTAAACATGACAAACATGTTCCAAATCGGTACATTTTTAGAATATTTTCCCATATAAAGCTTTTTTTAAAAAATGTTACTATATGGACAAAAGTTTCTATTTTCTCAAAATATATATAAAAAGTATGTGTATCAAAGTTTAGTCTAGATCGGTCTATTGTTTCAATCTTCTCTTATGTAACAAACAAAGTGGTGTAAGGTGTTTGAGTCAGCTCCAAAGGGCTGAAAAATTCTTATATCTTTTAATAAAATTTGGTATGTAGCTTGCTTATAACCCACAAAGGTAAGTCCTATTGAAAATGGTTAGAATTGGACCATTTTTAAAATCATTCCCCATATGACATCATTTTCAAAAAAAAAAAAAAACAGTTTTCTTATGATTTTATTTTAAAGAAAGTATTTTATTGTACATTAAAGTAGAAAGTGCGTGAGTCAAATATGGCCTAGTTGGAATCATTTTTTGGACCCTCAATCATATAATGAACTCTTCAAATCATTTAAAAAATTACAATTTTTATACAGTGTTAACTTGCAATGAATGTACTTGATATTTTAATTATATTAAAGAAATTGATGTAGGGTATTTAAAGGACGACTCTGATCGATAATAACAATAACGTACCTGTTTTTAAATTAAAACATGAACATGAACACTTTTCATACGAAAACTTTTTTTGTGCTTCGTTCTCGGTATTCAAAGCTGCTATTTTATGCCATACCACTGCTTTTAGGTGGATACGCTAACAATCCACTTAAATTCAATATCGTAAGATTAGCAGTATATTTGATGCATTAAAAAAGTTTGCAATATTCCATGAAATGTATCTGAGGCAATTTAAAAAGGAAATGTATCAATTTAGCTACGTGCCATGAGCTACGTACTAGATGAATCAATTTAGCTTTGTGCCGATAGATTTACCTTTTTAAAAAAGTATTTAGATGAGTCCCCATTGTTTTAATATAAGATAATCTTAAATGATACTACGTTTATCTATGCTCAAGTTATTATTATCAAGTTAAACGTCATAATTATTGATGTATTTTATTGAATGTCGGAACTTAATACATTTTGATTTTATGAAATTTTGATTTTCAAAATTGCATATGAAAATTGACATAAACTCAGATGGAATAGATTTTATGAAATTTTTATGAAAATTCTTGGTAATTGGAAATTAATCTCAAATAGATAAAGACTGAGAAAAGCCTTTAGTAATCAAATATTTTATCGTCGATAAAGTAAAATTTTGAATATGAAATGTAAGTTTAAATTTAGTAGTCATCAATTTTAAGATACTCTTTTTTAGTCTGTGAATAATTAATGAAATTTAAAGTTGTTTTTTCTTTTGTAACAATTGTTGTACAAAATTAAATTTCTTCTTGGATCTGGTGCAAGTGAACATTACCATATAAATATTATATTGAGGTGCATTTAACATTTCGCGAGGTCTTTTAATAGCCATTGCAGACTGACATTTTCAATTGTATCATTTTACTTCAATGTTCTCCCCCCCCTCCCCACCCAAACAACAAAAATGGGTACAAAAGGCAAAAAACAGATATTTTGATTATTTTTGTGGCCTTTTTAAGGCAAACTAAACCGAACAAAGGCATAGAATAAATAGAAAAAGTATAACAGAAAAAAAAAGCCAAAACGTAAGCTAAAATATAACATGTAAGAAAATTAAGGTGTGTAACCGATATTTTACAATTTTGGATGGATAACGTGGAAGCATCTTATAATAAAATAATCTAAAAGTGAGAAATTGAATGCTTTATATTTTCCGATGGCCTTAAATGATTCGTTCAATTTTTTAGTTAGATATATGTGTAGAATAGTTAAGGATAACTTCAGGCATTTAGTTAAAGTATACAAATCTTTCAACTAGTAAGTAGAAAAATTTTCTTTGGTAAGGTAAACATTTTCTTAATTTTGAATGTAAAGCTTAAGTAAGCTTGCGGCATTTTTTTCGATATGTATCGGCCATTATCGAGATGAGTTAGATATTTTCAAGCATTATATATAGAATATCTTGGAAATCTCTATGTTCGGATGTTGAAAACTTTTCCAAAATAAAATAATAATAAATAAATAAATAAATGAATAAAAATAACAAAAAAAACAAAACCGAAATTTATTTATAATATTTTGATGGTGGGTATTTGAAAATAAAATTGAATCATGAAAATATTTTATACTATGTAAATATTTGTGAAACTAAAATGTGACACCATGGGGCATTTAAATAATTTTCGGTTAGTGCAGACATAAAACCAGATAAGGGTATAAATACTGACAAATGTTTCAAATTTCTTTAAAAATTCTTTTTGAAAAATATTGTTGGTAGTCATGTATATAACAAAAGAGCATTCATTACAAAAATCCAACAAATATATTCAAAAATAAGTCAAAATAAATTCATTAATTGAAGTCGACCAATAGCCGCATCATAAAAATACTTAAATTGTATCAACTTGAAAGCGCTAGCAAGATAATTTAAAAAATTCAGAAAAAAAAAAGAAGAAAAACGTACCTAAAACTTTAAAAAATAATCAATAAATATGAAAAAGTATTAATTCTCAAAATATTTTCAAAATTTTGCACCTGAAGATTGGTTCTAATAAAACTCTGAATCTTTTATAAATATCACGCTTTAGCATTTTGAGCTAAAAATATCCGGAAATTTGAAATTTATTTCCCTAATCAAAAACGAGACATTATGGGGAGTGTCATCGTAAAAAATGGTCCCCTTTTTTCTTTTGTAAAAAGTTTCTGTTTCTATTATATTTCTATAAAGAATAGTTCTAAACTATTTCGATTTTTTCGGTTGTTACATAAGTCCGCTTAAACTTATTATAACGGGCCTCATAATTGTTGTGAATTCTTTGTTATCATTTTTATTTTCCTATATATATATTTTTTTTTTTTTTAGAAAAACAAAGGAGAATTCTAGTAAACTGGTTTGATACTCTCACGAGACATTGTAGATTGCATGGGTTAGTACTTGAATCCATTTGCTTTAAATGGTGATATAAATTTATTTATATATTATACGACTTTTACTTTTACTGGATTCTCTAAAGAGTTGATTTACATGGTCTGCTCATGCGAAAAATAAAATCTAAATGAATGCCCGCCATTATAAATGCACTGTTGATTGCGTTTACATTTGATAAGAAATTTATTCATTTAAATTTCCTTTTCTTAAACTTTTTTTTATTGTTTTGTTTTGTTAATACGTGTCACTTTTCAATGAAGAGCATTAGTAAAATAAGTTTATCGAAAATAATGGAGCGATTTTACAAATGATGCCATTATGATCATTTACACTGAGCCAAAAATTCAATACAATTTTAAAATTTTCTTGACCTTACTTCAGGGTTATCATTATAAATATAAAAATATTAGATTTTTGTGTGTAGCGTAATATCAGGTCGCTGTATATGTCCAGAATGTTAACAATATTTAAATAAATCACTTTGCAAAAAAAATTTAAAATATTTTTTAAATGACAGAGGTCTCAAAAAATACACTCATCATCTTAACTAAAACATTTTTGTGTGGGCAATTTTATTGAAGCATTTCCATGTACTTGGACAAGCTTATGAACAACAACAGCAAAGCAGACGATTAGATCGGTTTGAATCAATTTAAGAAATACTTGTAAATCGTTTAGATTTCTATGAATCTTTACAGTTAAATGAGAATTTCCAAAAAAAAAAAAAAAAAACGATTAGAATGAAACAGAGCTAAATCAATTTATCAATTAAAAAGTATAAAGGACATCTACAATGTACACGATTAATCGATTATCCTTTTTTAATGTTTCAAACGTTATGAGTGAGAAAAATTAAAATATAATTTTATAAAATAAATTACGGTTTCTCTAATTTGGGTACTTTGCAAGGAGTCATGTGAAGAAATATGAAAATTTGTTTTTCATATTATCGATGGACCATGGACAATCGATTGATTTTGTATGCATAGGACAAATATAAATTTTCGCGTTTTCTAATTCATGTAAAGTTCATATATCGATTTTTACAAATAGGAGAATTCTTAGAATGAAGTAGACAGACACAAGGTTAGACAAACAGACAGATAGATATACAGACCCATAAAATGGTAGACACTTTCGAGATCGTTTCCTAATTTGATGCTAATTATGCTAAGAATGCACATATTTTATGAGGTCTGGAATACATAACAAAATAAGTATAATTCTAAAATCTAACTGGCCTATTTAAAATTCACTAAAATATTTTTTTTTGAGCATTATTCCATAATTATATGTGGAATAGTGTAGGCTTTGAATTTTTGTCGGAGGCGACTCTTCAACTAAAACGCTATAAAATTTTTCGTATGAAATAATCGTGTTTTCACTTTAAGTTACAATGTGGGCGTGTCTTTAGATCAATTTATAATATTTAGTATATAAAAATCTGAAATTTTGCAATCAAGTGATTATGTATATGAACTTGCGTATGGATTTGAATTTGAATAGACAGACAGACAGACAGACAGACAGACAGACAGACAGACATTTACTTAGTGTTGTATATTTTTTCATATTTTTTTTGTTTTCTTATGCGTTACATTTTTATATGTAATGCCAAAAAAAACTTAACTCAAGTTTCTTGCTGCCTTTCTCTGTCTCTTTCTATATATATATTTCTATATGTGTATGTGTGTTATAATGTTTTAGTTACAAATGATAATATCTCCGTAAAAATGATGCATGCATCCTATTCTCATGCTCTCTTAGGCATAACAACGGCAATAGTGAGATGAATATAAAGACAATATTTCTATCAAAGAAATATGCTTATGATGCTGCATGAGGCATAGTTTAAAATGCGTATAATTTTCAAGTGTTTGTCCCACAGGGGCATGCGGCTCATGCGGCTTCATTAAGTTCAAAAATAACTAGAAAACTGGAAAAGAAAATGTAAACTATTACGGCGATGATAAGAATATAATACAGCGAAGGGAAATTTGTCACTTTTTTTTTATGCTGCACTAACAAAAATTAGACTTTATTTATCTATGTGTCCGTCTCTCTGTCAGTCCGTTTGCCTGTTTGCCAGGTTTCTGATCATTTGCTTGTCTAAAAGTCTAAAAGTCGTCCATGTATTTTCGCATACAAAATTCGGAATTGATATGGATGATGCCATCTAATTAAGAGCGCTCTGGAATCTGAATAGAATCGATTTGTGATAACTTCTTCCCTTCCCTATATAAAACCTTTTTTTAGAAGATTGTCAAAAAGAAATTTTTTTTAATCAATTTGATCTAGATCGTTTTATTTTTTTTTAGAGGAAAATTTCTAGGCAAATTTATGGCTTTTTTTCATTTCCTATGCTTTCTAAATCTATTTAACAAAATGATAAACGGTATTTAAAAATCGACCCTAATTGATTTTATATAATTTCTGATGCTGAATTTAAATTGGCCTTTTATGTGAAATGAATTAAAAATGCTGATGCGTTTGTAAAATTTCAAATGATTAATAGAACGTTATTCAGTTCAATTGAATAATTTTCATATAAACATGCTTGGGATTTAATTTTGCAATGATAAATATTTGAAGGCTCATATACGTCATTTATATTCCAATACAATATTTATTCCGTTGATTTCATAAACTTTATTATAAAATACAAAATGATTATATAAAATTTTCAATAGGAATAACTCAAATTTATTAAGTGCCAAATTAATTTAATGGTAAAAGAAAAATTTTCTCTTCTCTTACGATTTTTTTGTACCAAAATTTTATTTTCTTTTATATAAGATATAAATTATAAATTATAAATTATGTAAAATTTAATATAAATAAAAATTGAAGAATATAGACCAGTAAAAATATTGTAGCCATTTGTTCATAACTTTTAAAAACATAAATAAAAAACATAAAATGTAAAAACAAATTTACATAAAGCAATTAAAAATTTCCTAAATTGTAATTATCGCATGATATGAAAAGTTTTGCGATAAGAGAGACCCTACAAAATATGAATTGAACAATTTTAAAAGATATTTACCAAACTTTTGACTTTTGATATAATTTTGCCCGAAATTCATATACATCGATTTTTTTCTTATTTTTTTTTTTTTTTTTTTTTTTGATTTATCAGAATATGTCGCTATATGAAGAAGGATAATACAAGTAGTTCGATCTTAATCATTTTCAGTATGAGGCAAACTCATATGCCGTGTAAGAAAATTTCATTAAAATATTCACAAAAAAAAAAACTGGTAACTTGTAGTTTAGTAAAATAACATTCCGATCAGCTTAATGAAGAGACAAATGGACAGACAGAAATTTAAAAATTAAAATAAAATATACATTGATTTTTAGCCATTTTGAATGTTACAAATATCCATCATAATAGTTTAGATCACCTCATATTTTGATGTCCTTAAACTTCTCTTAGATAGTATCGCCTGCTTAAATTTTTGTTGGTAGGTCATTTTTTCTCCCTCTTTTCTTTTTTTTTTTTTTGTTTATTTTATTAAACGATTTTTAGGCCTTTTAAATTATGTGGGATGGGTGGAATGGGTGGAATGGGTGGAATGGGTGGAATGGGTGGAATGGGTGAATGCAATCATAATAATAATCAAATAATGTTAATGATATTATATTAAAGGAAATATTGTATAAATTTTGTATGATATTTATTGGTATGTTTGGCACACTTGTTACTTCCTTCCAAGTTTATATTCTTGCATTTTATTGTAAATTTATCATGCTTTCATAATGTTTAAATTATATAAAAATATCTTATCAAATATGTTTAGTATTTTTATTATCATGCACTTTAATCTTTTACACACTATTTCTATCTCTATCTCTATCTCCATTTTCATCTCCATTTCTATCTTCATCTCCATCTGTCTATTAGTCCGTCTTTATATATGCATTTATGATATGTTTTCTTTTCTTTTTTTTCCTTTTTTCCCTTTTTTTCCTTTTTTTGTATGTATTGAAGCACGTGTGAGCGTGTAAAGTAGAAAATGCCGCAATAGTACGTGACTGTCGTCGTCTCATGTGTTGAATGCTACTCGAATGCTCTTAATGTTACATCGTCTATGTAATGAATGCCATTCATTATCGTATCGTATTGTATTCTGATGTATTGTATTATACTAATATTATATATATATATATATATATATATATACAATATAATAGGTATATAAAGAGATAAAGTGAAAGAGATAGAGATAGAGATAGAGATAGAGAAAGGGAATAGACTTGTAAATTATGTACTTACACATCATATCACTATAAATCAAACTGAATTTTAGGGAATAGAAAATGTTCATGAGTGTATGCATTTATATGTTCATATATATATATATATATATATATATATATATATATATATATATATGCGTGTGTATGTGTGTGTATGTATGTGTATATATTCCCTGTGACCATGAATGGATGGTTACTCCATTCATGGTCACAGGGAATATATACACATATTAGTCAATTCATGTGCGGTCCAAAAGTAGTCATAAGAAATTCCAAAAAAGAAAAAAAATTATGATACACACACACACATACATACATACACACACACACACACTGAGAGAGAGAGAAGAGTGAGAGAGAGAGTGAGAGAGAAACAGATTATTAAACAAAATGTCAAAGTGTTAGAGAGAGAGAGAGAGAAGAAAGAAAGAAAGAAAGAAAGAGAGAGAAGAGAGTAAGAGAGTAAGAGAGTGAGAGAGTGAGAGAGAGAGAGAGATTGAGTGGTATAGTGTATATGTATGTGTGTGTATTTGTGTGTATGTGTATGTATTGTATTGTACTTTATTCTATCCGAGCAGTGTACGTTCTTTTTTATTTCTTAATGGAAATTTGAAAATCTCATTTCCTCAAGTGGCCAAAATTCCAATGTGATGATAAGCACTGGCAAAACATATTTAATGACATATTGATCACGAACATTTCTTTGAAATGAAATCCTTCTTACATTTGCCTTTATACATAATTGCATTGAATAACCTTGTTATTGTTATTGTTATTGTTATTATTATGATTGGATTATCATCATCATTAGCATATGCAACGTCAAAGGCAGGCCCTTTATTCTTTTTCTTTTTAATCTTTTTGTATGGTTGGTGGGGATGGGATGGGGATGGGGGGTGGGGGGGGGGGGGGGGGGTGGTAGTATTTTTGACAGGAAAATAGTCAACTTTTTGTTTTATAAATTCGTTTAATTCAGCACAATTTTCTATGATGAAACTCTAACAGCGGAAACATAAAAAGCGAGAATTTAAAGGAGAGAAAACTTTATTTATATAAAGTGAAAGATAATAATGTTGAAATGATCTGAATAATTCTTTTGAATGTTGATTAATATATATATATATATATATATATATATTATATATAAATTTATATGTATGTACATTTGTATGACTAAATGAAATTAAAAAGTCAGTACGTAAAATAATCCACTTTATTTCACTTTTCATCTGTTCTGAAAAATGAAAAATGAAAAATGAAAAATGAAAACTGAAAACTGAAAACTGAAGAATAAAAAATTATGCACGTTTTAACACTTTATCCATCTATTCACTTTGCTATTATGCCCTACCTTTCCATTGCTTCGCTTTTTCTTTCCTATGCCATATGAAATCATTATGAAAAAAAAATATATATATATTTTATGGAAAGAAGATAAAACAAAGTATAGCGGGAAACCAAGTAAATATGTTTCAGTTAATCGGAGTCAACCATTTTATAAATATCTTACATAACAAATCTGAGCCCGATTAAACTGTTCATAAAATTTCGGTAACATGATTTTTCTCTGAAAATATTTATAATTATTATAAATATTTTTTTTATAAAGCAAACTTTTTACAAAATGATTGAAAGAGTACGTATGAAATGAAATGCTCCGGTCTAAAGTTAGCCTATGAAAATATGATTTTTGTGATGATTTTTAACAAAAAAATATTTATGAATATATATATATATTTTTTTACATAATGATCATTATGGCAACGAAGATGTTATGTGAAGCGTGATTGTAAAATTGCTCCGATTTTAGTTAGAATTTGTTTTTAGACGATTTTGGGTAGAAAAATAAATAAAATCAACATAACGAAACTTATACAAATGAATAAATAGCTAAAAATAGTTTCGCATTTTAATAATAATACATTTACAGACAGACGAATGGATAGACAGATGGACAAATTGTAATGAAATGTAAATCAATCTGAATCGATCTATAATATAAAACAGAAAACCTTCCAAGTGTTACATAGCTAGATAAATGGATATTTATATGAATTGCGAAGAGGTATATCAAAATTTCCGGCAACATATGAAAAGTATTCTCTTATTTGCCCCAACAAGAAAAAAAAAAACAAGAAGAAACATAGCTCTTGCTGGCATTCTTAAACCTTTTGGGGATTTATATTTAGTGCTACTGCATGTATTGGTAAAAAATTCTGGTTAAAACAAAACAATTATCGAAAAATAAAATTCAGTCTATTCCAATCTCCAAAAAAAAAAAAAAAAAAAGGAGAAAATAAAATAAAACAACACCGCTAAGAAAATTGTATTCCAAATCATAGATCCATAAATTTGTACGTAATGAGTGAAGGGCAAGAATGCGGCCTTAAAAAAGGCAACTCTAGCGAATTTTTTACTTTTTAAATTAGATAGTATAATGGGTGTGCCTTCTAATGCTTAGCCTTCTTTGGCTAATTTTTTTTTTTTATAACATTTTGTATTGCAAATATTTTTTAATCATTTAAAACTTTTAAAATTTATAAAATTAATTATTGTTACAGGCAGAATCTTGATCAAAAATATTTAAAGCGTTTTACTACTTGATTAAATCAAATTGAAAGAATTTCAATTTTTAAATGTTACAATTAGTTTTGACAACTTAAATGTAACCAACATTTTTCAAATTTCTGGTGATAGAAATGGAAAAAGAAAGACAAAACGGCAAAAAAAAAAAAAAAAAGGAAAACAAGACGTGTTTATTTTATGAAAATGTAAACACTGAATACTTAAATAATAAGGTGTAGGTCGCCAACAATAAACTCAAGAACAAAAAAAAAATAAAAAAAAAAAGAAAACCAGAAAAAAATCAAATAAAAAATTTTATAATTGTCGAATATTTATTATCCTAAACGCTACCACCATATGTGGCTTATAAATTATGGGCCGAATTTACTAAAAATTTTCATTTATAAAATTGATTCGTTCTTAAATAATGATTTTGATGGTATCTGAGTCAAATTGATGTATCAGTTTACTTTTTATTGTATAAAGTTGGCCTTCTTCTTGTAAATGTTTATTTCTTGCCGAACAAACTCTTATGGTTTTAGGAAAGTGACTCTATTTATTTCAAATTTTTCACGCAGAATTCATTTTCTAAAAATCACATTGTACTAATTTATTTGTTTTGTATAAATTTATGTAGTTTTATCTTTTCAGTTTATATCAAAATTCATACTTAAAGCTTATACATTCCATTGTAATTTGATCTGGTAAATAAATAGATAATTCGATCAAATACTTTTTAATTTAATATTGAACAACAATTAACCCTTTTTTTATTATATTGTTACAAACGTCTCTATTCAATAAATATAATAGCGAATTTTAGAAATGAAATGTATAAACAGAAATAAGTAAAAAAAATTCTATTTCATTGTGGCCAAATTTTGAATAACCACCACTTAGAGACACTATTTGGTAATTTATGGCACAGGCAGATAATTTGCCATTGTAGAATAATGTCCTTAACATTTGTACAAAATTTCAAATTTTCATCGAGCAAATTTCATTTTCAAGTTATGAGCAAAATGCTATAAACTTTTTGCCTAAAACATCAGAAATGTTGCACTCAGTTTATGTTGCATTGTGAGCGTATTCTTTCACCGATTTGATCCATTTTCAATACCAACCAATATATATGAACTATCAACATTTTTGTGAAATTTGAAAACCATATCTCTCTTTTTGTGACCACACATGGAGAAATGGACAGACGTATAGACATATCTAAATTGATTCAGAGTTTGAAACTGATCAAGAGGCCCCTATTGCTTCCTTTTACTTATTACAAACATAATGATAAAATGAGTATATCTCCAACCCCTGAGTGGTGGTTATAAAATAAAAATTGATAATAAAATATTGTACTGTTGGTGTTAGCTGTTGCGGTTTTATTTTCCTAAATCCTTACAAAGTGTAACAAATAAGTAAGTAAGTTATAGATAAAATTCTTATGCCACATTATCTACCTACATCTAGTTAGAGCGATATTTTTCCCTTACCCTTTATTTTAGGGATGCCAGTAAAATTTTAATATGAGGGAAAAAAAATAAGTTAAATAAATTGACAGATATAACTAGATCAATTTAGAATCTAATATTAATATAAAGAATCTTGGCAAAGATTTAATAAAATCCGTAAATTTCTAATGTTTCTAATTTTCTCCGCATTGTGGACGTTTCCTCAAATAATTTTACTAAATATTGCTAAAAATTGGTAGCAATACATTTCAAGGTACTATATGTAAACGATCGATAACAAAAAGATTATACATTTTAATTCAATTTCTGGAAAAGCCTTTTTTTTTTTTTTTTTTTTTTTTTTGGAGAAAGACTTTTTCAAGTTGATTAATATTTATAGTTAGCAGATTTTTTTAACTAACTTAGCCAAATTTTTGGTTTTTAATTTAGTCCAAAAATCATGTAATTGCTTTTGCATGCATAAATCGTATTGGACGTATTGGATTCCATAGATTAAATCATTTTTAGCTCATTTGACTAATAGAAAGTTTTATGAAGCTCATTGACGATACTTAACTCGGTGAACGAACGAGCCTATTTTTTGTATTAAGCTTATCTAAAAAGCTTCATCTGGACTCAATGAACAATGGAATAAAAATTCGTATAGGAAAAATAGTTGCAAAACGAGTTTGCTTTCCAAAATAAAATTCCAATAAATATATGAAAAAATAAAATGCAAGTAAAAAATAAAAATAAATGTGGGATCTTTACAATGAACCTCTGTCATATCCATGGTCATCCATCCATTGAAGATAAAGGCGATTTTATATGAATTTTTCAAAAATTGCTTTAAAGAAAATTTGCCGCATTCAAAAACGATTTTTCATTGATATTTGTTATACTTTTTTAATTTTGTAAATGTTTATTATTAATAATTAGAATTATATGTAATTAAAAATTGTGTAATATTTTTGTTTGGCCATAATTTATAAACAATATTTTCAATTAGAAATTACATCTTTGGCCATTTTGAGGGTATTTGAATATTTTATTTTTCTTTTTCTTTTTCTTTTTCTTTTTTTTTTCGATATAACGTAATTGAAGTGTATATTTCGTTTGTTGCTTATTGTAGTTTGTTTAAATTAAAGTTACATTTGTCAAAATGTAATACATACATATTGACTAAACTAGATGTTATGTTACGTTACGTTACGTTATGTTACGTTATGTTATTTTACGTTTTATGTACTGTATACATTGCATACACATATAAAATTATATCACTTATACATAGATATAACTAGTTGAATATGTATATATGTATATGTATATGTATATGTATATAAGGATGATACACACACGCACATATACAAATATATATATATATATATATATAGATAGCCTATTCATGTCTTTGTTTTACTTTTAATTAATGTCAAAGCATCTGTTTCCCTTGAAATTGCTTCTTTTTCCTATTCTCTTTTTGTTTGTTGGCGTTATTTGCTGTTATTGCTGTTTGCTGTTTGCTGTTGTTGCTGTTGTTTTTGTATTTTAAATTATATATCTTGTTTGCTTTTTCATCCATTCCTTCCTTTCTTATTTAGTTGCTGTAAGCTCGCTCTATCACTTTTTATATTTTCTAATATTTTACAATTCTTCCTGGTTATGCAACTACTGTTACCATTGTTACACTGTTACAATGATGTTTCTGCTTTAATGTTTTCTAAGCAATTCTTTAAATATACTTCAGTGTCATCCATATACTTTATATCATTTTCAAGTTGTTTTACTCCTTTTGTTTTCCTTTTTTTCTTTTGCCTTTTTTTTCTTCTATTTAGTTTTCTTCTTTAGCTTTTTTTCTTGTGTTTTATATGCACCATCCAGAGGTTGGAGATATACTCATTTTATCATTATGTTTGTAATAAGTAAAAGGAAGCAATAGGGGCCTCTTGATCAGTTTCAAACTCTGAATCAATTTAGATATGTCTATACGTCTGTCCATTTCTCCATGTGTGGTCACAAAAAGAGAGATATGGTTTTCAAATTTCACAAAAATGTTGATAGTTCATATATATTGGTTGGTATTGAAAATGGATCAAATCGGTGAAAGAATACGCTCACAATGCAACATAAACTGAGTGCAACATTTCTGATGTTTTAGGCAAAAAGTTTATAGCATTTTGCTCATAACTTGAAAATGAAATTTGCTCGATGAAAATTTGAAATTTTGTACAAATGTTAAGGACATTATTCTACAATAGCAAATTATCTGCCTGTGCCATATATTACCAAATAGTGTCTCTAAGTGGTGGTTATACAAAATTTGGCCACAGTGAAATAGAATTTTCTTACTTATTTTTTTTTTTTTTTTTTGTAAGTAGTTGTCACCATTATTTTACATTATTCAACACATTTTAGCATTTTGTACGTTTTTATATGGATATTTTATATGGAATTTTGAATTTTTCTTTCTTTTCTATTCAATATATAGGAAGGACTTATGGAAATGAAGTGACTGTATCAAAATGTATGTAATTGCAATTATAAATACAGAAAAGGAAAATAAAAGGCAACCAGATGTGAATGATTTTTCTCAATATTGTACAGACGAAACAGTATCTTCATCATACTAAAAGATTTAAAAATAGTCTGATTAATGTAACTAATGAATAAAAAACAAGTAAAAATTGTGTAAACATTTGAAGTCACTTTTTAAATATTTTACACTACTTTGCCGAATATGATTAAGAAATCAATAAAGTTGATAAAAGTGTAACTGTTAAGTTATTTGAAAATTACTTGACAAATTTCGTTGTACACATTTTACTCGATCTGTAAGATCGAGTAAAATCTTGCTTGTATTCTTTATATTAAAATAAAATAACGTGCCAATTTTTATTAGAATACGTTTTTGTTAAAGTGATTTTTTTCAAAAAAGTCTTTATATGGAGAATTTTTGTAAAAATGGCCCGATTTGAACCATTTTTAATAGATATTGTTTTTGGGCCAAAACAAATCTATGTACCAAAAGTTCAATCAAATAACAGCTTGATAACAGCTTCACATGGACAAATAACAGACAGTTGAAGGAAAGTACGGTTGGACGGAAGGATCACCATATTAAAAGATGGTTATGTCTTAATTTTTATTGGATGTTACAAACATTTGCATAAATTTATAATACCATGTACCACAAAAAGTGGTAGGGAATAGAAAAGCCCTAAACAATTAGAAAAATTACATTTGGCTGAGGCTGAATTTTGTATATCCAATATTCAGACTTTGCATGGTACAATAATATAATTTACAATCAAAAGTCCAAACATTTTTGCAAAAATCCATTCATAATAATCTTTTTATTTTAGATTATGCGATGGTAATGTCCACTGACCGGTTTAAGTACACTTTCACTATCAATTAATGTGCATAAACTTTTACACTTAGTAACATTTTTCAAATTGATATTCAAACTTTTGCAATCAGAGAAATATTTACAATAGATAGATGGTCAGATGGGTGAATTTGATTAAATCTTGACTTGATTTGAGTACTTAATGCAGTTTAAGTTTGTGTGTATATAATTGGAAGTCTTCTTTTGATTATAATCATCCTTATTTTTAAACATCTATTGTAGAATTATATGGAGTATTATGTGCTGCTTTATGCTGCGTTTAAAAAATAGGTAGATCTTTAGGTAACTTAATAATATGGGCGTGTCAGTTAATCCATGAAATAAGTGGATTTAAAATCAATTTGCTTAGTGTTTAAACTTTGTAATATTTCTATCAAATATTTTAATAAGTGAATTTTGCTGAGATTTTAGTTCGGTCATAGTTTTATAGTTCGGTCAGATCGAATTTCACAATTTCATTTTAATCAAATAACAAATCATAATAAAAACTTTCCTTCTTTTTTGGCATATTTTTTTTCTTATTATAAATTTATTATCTTTATGAGAAATCAATCAATGCTTTCTACTTTCACTTCACATAATTTTTAATATATTTTTAAAATATTTAGAATTTTTAGTATTTTTAGAATATAAACTGGAGACCTTTGAACTCATAGTAAATTTATGAAATTTTTTATGATACAATCTCAAGACATTGATTTCTTCGAGGGTCTTTAGTAATGGATCTTGATTTTTTGGTAACAGGATTTGCTTTATTTAAATCTTGTGTAGATAGATTTCTCCCTCTGACATCCAAATTCATTTCGATGGCGTCCTTTAAGGTAATCTGTTGAAACCTTATACATTTTTTATAATACATTTTTCAATGTATCATTTAATGTAAGTGGTAAAATATTTTATTTAAGCAAGTCTGGTCATACCTTAAACAATATGTAAGAGCATCCTTTCTTAGGAAAAATGGGTTATTCAGTAATGTAATTACCACAAAGATGATTCGCTGTTAACCAAAAAAAAAAAAAAAAAATTAATCATAAATACTGAAAATTCTACCAGGTTCTTGAAATTTCAAATATTTGAATGCAAAACTACAATTCGTATAATTTGTAATTTAAAAATTTTCTATTTACTTTATTTAAATGAAGAAATCTTTGATTTGGCTAATTTTTAATTAGCACTAATTTTTTTGTTAGTATAATTAATTTTTATAATTTTTGTAGCGAATAGATTTATAAAGTGAAAAAAAAAAAATGAACTCGCATTCATTTTATGATGTAGGGCATTTAAATATCTCTCCCGATCGACTTACTGGCATTTTCCTTGATTTTGATGCTGTTCCTCATCCCTTTGTGTTTGCTTATTTGTTTACTTTTATATTTAACATTTTATATGTAATGTGGTTGTTTTCTCTGTAATCGATAATCGGTAATCTATAATCTGTAATCAATCATGGTGGCAGTAGAAAACAGTATAAAAATACCATTAATCTTTCAATTGAAGCGTAAAGCGCAGCATATTTGGAGTATACAGTCCAATGATTTTCATTTTGTTCAATTGTATATTCATGCAAATGGATGAAATGCTCGAATATCGAATAAATGTATTAAAGCGATTTTAGGATAATTGTCAATATTTATACAAATGAAATTTCCTTTCTTTATTCCAATCTAAGAGTTTTTAGCAATTTGTACATCTACTTGTATTTTTAATACTAAATAATTTAATTTGATTGATGTCATATAAAAAAGTGATTTTTTTTTTGTTTTGAACGCATCGAAACTAAAGCTATATAATTTTCTTAATTTGTAAATGAATTTTGAATTCTATTTCGCTATCACATTGTTAAATGTTTTGACTCTTAGTTTAAAGGCCACTATTCCAATTAAGCGAGATTATAAACTTCTCTGATAGAATCTAATCGATTTCTTTGATTTAAAATTTCATAAAAATTCTTCAGTAAAATTGGAATAAAATATGCTTTAGTTAGTTTTTGAGTTGTTGGATTTGAAAGTGGAACACAAGTATTGATGCTTTTATCAAATTAGTTTGATGAAATGATTTTTAGGAATTTTTTGTTCAAATTTTTTTTGTTTCTCCTTGTTCTCATTTTTCCTTTTCTTCCTTTTTTTATAAACATAATTTGATGCATATTATCAATTTATTCTAACAAAAAAGTTCTATATTAATTTGCAGTTTGCATCATCATTTGTATGGGGCTTTATAATTTGTTCCATTTTAGACCATTTGAGGTTTAATCATCAAAACTATACCCTTAATATATTTAACATTTTTTGAAACGATTTAAATCTATCTGTCTATTTGAAGGCCCTTCCGCTATCAGTTAAAAATCAGTTGTAATATTTTTCTAGTTTGCTAAGTAATATTAAAATTTCTTATAACTATACTAAATTTTCAGATTTCTTTATTTTTAATCAAACCATTATACAAATCGATCACGGCCTTACAAAATGAGACCAAAAGAGAGTTATAGTTTTATTCTTGGAATTTTTATATATATGAAAAACTAATTAGACTTGAATGGAATTATATTTTTCGATTGTTGCCTGTTTAGATAGGTCTTTTATAAAGCCCATTCTCTATTTGGCAAACTTAAATAACTAATCAAGAATAGTTAGAAATTAGAATAGTAAAAAAAAAATTACATTAATAATAAGAATGAGCATTATGAGGGCAATAAGAATAATAATAAGAAGTGTTAAGTTTCTGAAAATACTGCTTCACTATTTGTCCAAAATTTGCAAAAAAAAAAAAAAAAGAACATAGAAAAGTTTGTATTTCGAGTATAAAGTTTTGTGGCATCAGATATCTGATTCGGTCTTCTTTCTACTTGGAATAATACTCTTCGATATTCTCGTCACAATTTTTTCTAAGTTATTTTGGTATTTTTCATTAATTTTTGTAATTTTTCTTTTATTTTACGTTTATTAAATTGTATTATTGTTTTTCATACTTTACACGTCTAACGGTATGAGATGTTAGATGTTTTTAGGAATGTATATAATACTCAGAAGGGTTTGATGAGACCTATAGGACCTTAAATAACTTTTTGAAACGACTTAAATCTTTTTTTTTTGTTTTCTGCTTTGAACATATAAATTTATTAGGAAAGTGCAAGTCCTTAATATTTTAGCATATATAGGCGTGTTCTGGCCTAAAAATATTCAAAAATAATTATGAGGAAATGTGGATCATGAAATGTAGATCATGCTTCATAAAACGCTTTGCTTTAAAAAGTGTAATAAATGGAAATCTTTGAGAACAAAATATAGAAAAATTTTTTACAATTTTAAATATTTTCCCTTGAAAATATGATTATTTGAGATATTGCTATGTATTAAATTTAGTTTAGATCGGGAAAAAATTTTACAAATTAAATGAATTTGCTTTCTTGGTTTGATTTTCTTGATTTGGCGGCGTATGAAGCATTTCAAGTCATCTCAATTTTTTATATATTTAATTTATATGTGAAATCAATCAAATGTGCTAGTAATGATTTCAAAACAAAAGTGAAATTTATATAATTTTTATAAAGTACACATTTTTTATATACATAAATACAATGAAATGAAAAAAAAAATAGGTTTGTCAACACGAATAGAAAAAAACAAAAACAAAAAAAAATCAAAGGAGCAGCAACGGTAATAGAAATAGCAATAGCAACAGCAGCAGCAATAGCAACAGCATTAGCAACAGCAACAGCAATAGCAATAGGAGTAGGGGCAGCAACAGCAACTAGCAATAGCAATAGCAGCAGCAACAGCAATAGCAACAGTAATAGCAAAAGCAATAGCACGCAATAACAAAGCAATATAATAGCACAGCAACAGCAAAGCATACAGCAAAGCAACAGCAATAGCAACAACAATAGCAATAGTAATAGCGACAGCAACAGCAACAGCAAATAGCAACAGCATAACATCAGCAAACATAGCAATTATAGCGACAGCAACAGCAACAGCAATAGCATCAGCAATAACAATAGCCACAGCAATAGCAACGGCAACAGCAACAGTAACAGCAACAGCAACAGCAACAGCAACAGCAATAGTAATAGCGACAGTAACAGCAACAGCAATAGCACAGCAACAACAATAGCAATAGTAATAGCGACAGCAATAGCAATAGCAACAGCAACAGCAACAGCAACAGCAACAGCAATAGCAATAGCAACTAGATGAGGGCAACCATTATCCATTATTTTAATTTTGTTATCTGACCGAGTAAACTAGTAGTTAGTTTATCCCAGCATGGCAGCTACAAAATATTATGCCATTCCTTTCATTTTTTTTCGACTTTTTTTTTCTAGTTTTTTCATTTGTTCTACTCGTCCTTTTTAGTCCTTTTACATTATTTCAACTTTTTTCGCGTACATTTTGTTTGCATTACTTTTCCTTTAATTTTTTCTAATTTTTTCTTGTTGCTGTATGTATGTGTGAGTTAGTTAAGGAGAGAAAGAGATAGTATGAAAAAGAGATAGAGAGAGATAGAGAGATAAAGAGGTAGAGAGACATATTTGGGTGTGTGCTTTATCAATGATGTCGTTTATTCAAAATCTGGTTGTCACAAATGACTGCAATGCAGTCGCAACAAACTCATAAACTTACACTCATACATATACATACACATATATACATATACATATACATATACATAACATATACATACACATATATACATATAATATACATATACATATACATAACATATATACATATACATATACATATACATATACATATACAATACATTATACATATACATAAAACATATACAAAACTATACATATACATATACATATTACAATACATATACATATACATATACATATACATATTACATATACATATACTACATATACATATACAATCAACATATACATATACATATACAATAAAATACATATACATATACATATACATATACAAAATATATATACATATACATATACATATATACATACATGTTCGTTGTAAATGTTTCAGATGACCTATAGATTTTTATTGAAGCTTTCATTATATTTGCTTTACATAAGAAGTCAAGTGATTATATTTGTGCGTGCATTTTATGGTTATTGGTATTGTTGTATGGGCTGACATATAATTTATTACAGCAACATTAAGAACTAACAAAGAATTTACACAAAAAAAAAAGCAAAGGAAGAAGAATAAAATTAAAAAAGTACACAAAAATTTAAAATTAAAATTTTATTAACAAATAGGAAAATTATATTTGACTGTTTTGTATTGAAATTTTTTACATTTCATTATTCAGATATTTATTGCATGATAAATCAATGTAATTTGTATAATTGACGATTAATGAAAATGATATTTTTCAAAGTTTTTTATATGATATAAGAAATAAGGTTTTATTTGATGGGCTTAGTAAATTTCAAGAATTAAAAAAGAAATTTCTATTACATTGCAATTTTTAATATAAATATGCATGGGCCTCGGGTATATAATTAGTTTTATAATCATGAACATGAATCAGTTGATTAAGTTGATTCGATTGCTTCAGTTTGGACGTGATTTAGAAAGTTTTCAAAATTTTGCGTTTATAACGTGTGTAAATTCTCAGATTCCGTTCGATTGTTGGATTAATCAAAAAAAAAAAAAAAAAAAAAAAAAAAAAAAGGTCTCGTAAAAATAGATTTAGAGAAGAAGTTTTAGAGGCAGGTTCATAGGTATCAAATTCTATTTGTGTCATTTAAAAATAATCACTAAAGAAGCCAACAATCGTTTAACAAATATTTGAATTAATCTAAAGTCTCAATTAAGAATGTAGATTTTAAAAATAGAATCAAGCAAATTACAGAGTGTTTAACTTTGAAATATCTAATAGAAATTCCATTCTAGAACAAAGTACCAAACGAATTATATTTAAATCTTTTCAACTTAGCCAATGGATTTTAAAAATATTTCATAGTTTAAAAATTGTAGTATGAAGTTTTGAAATATGAAATATTCTATTTGAGATTACTACTTTAAAATACATAGACTTTTGACGATGTTTAAGAATATTTTAAAATAAATTTTAAACAAATTGTCAAAAGACTTTAAAATTATCAAGGACTTTTCTATATAGCGCGATTTTTTTCTTATCATTCTTTTCGTTTTTTTTTTTTTTTTTAATATTTTTATGTTTAACCTTTAAGGCAATTAAACGCAATTGTGCTTGTATAGACATTTAGCTCAATTCATTATGTTGAAATGTATTTTCTTGCTTTCCTTTGGTTACCTCGTCATTCCTTGCCATTCCTTGCCATTCCACGCCTTTCTATTCCGTTTTTTTTTTTCTTTTCTTTGATTTTTCTTTCATATTTTTCATGTTCACGCTTTGTCTGCCAGCTCTAAGTAAATTTATTCTATTCAGTTTCAGTCATTTTATTTATTCCTTTTTACTTACTCTAATATAAATTGTGCACACAAGCTAATTTCCATTTAGTAAGTAACCATAAAAATAAAGAGAAATTGGTGGCAAACAGTAGATAATCACAAAAGAGAATTTAAAAAGATACATGTCTTGAGGCTTATGCAACAATTGGATATTTGTCAAGTCAAACCGCAATATATATTTTTTAAAGAAAATTCTCAAAGGTATAACATAAACTAAAACAAAAAAAAAAAAAAAAAAAAAAAAAAGAAAAAAAAAAATTAAAGAAAGGCCAAAGAACAGAAAAGAGAAAGTATAAAAATGCCTTTAGGTAAAGAGTGTTATTTTCAGGCGTAAGTTTGAATTGAACTCCTTTTTTTTTTTTTTTTTTTTTTTACTTTGCACTCCTTTTACGCTTAGCGGCTTTTTGTTCTTTTTTTGTTTTGCCTGTTTCTTTCATTTGAGTTTTTTTTGTCATTTTCTTATGATAAAGTTGAAAATTACGTGAAAAGGAAGAGAAAGAGGAAAAGAAAAAATTTCATAAAATTTTAAACGTTTTAATTATTTATTGAATTTTCATGCTGAAAAACATAACAATAAATAATTTAATATTAATATTTAATTAAATAATAAAAGCAACCAATTTGCTGTGATGGTTTTATAAATCGAATGCAATTTTCATTTTAAATTGAGACAATTGATTATTGAAACAATTTGAATGCAATGGAAATGAACAAATACGCTTAATTCATGATCTTTAGAGCAATTAGGTGATACATTTAAATCATTGCTTTTTAGAAATTTATGTAGAAATAGAATTTATAAATGATTCATACAGATTTGGTTAATCCAAATCGATGGAAGACTGTCTGATGATTGATTCTTGTAATTCCTAGAGATTACAATTAATCTTCTGTATAAAAGAAATTTATAAAGTTATTGAGAATAAAATTTCCGTTGTAATAAAATTAATATAAATAATTGCGATGTGTTTTATAAAATAATTTATGTCAATTGCGAAAGTCTAACAATAATAAAAATGATCTATTTCATTGCACATCATCAGATTATCTACATTTCATTTAGATATAACTTAAAAGTATTAATAAATAATAATAATAATAATAATAAATACATTCAGAAATTTTAATATAGAATTTCATATGGACCATCATAATATTTTTAGTTGGGTGGTCGTAGCCAATTTATATATTTTTATAGATCATTTTACATATGAGTCCATAATTAATGTACATATTACAAAATATTACTCTTTGCTGTTTTATAATTTATAAATTTTTATCTCAAAAAAGGAAAATTGAAACAAAAAAAAAAAAAAAGGAAAAATTACAAAAATTAACTTACCGCCAACTTTCTCTATATAATGGGCGTATCCTTAACCGATATGATTTATCTTTAATAATAAAAGCTAAATTAAAAATTTTTAATGTTTGACATTTCAGATTCTACGTACAATAGAAGGCTCCACATCTATTCTGGATCTATCAACGTAATAAATTTAGCTAAGAATTAAGAATATCTTGATGGGCTTTTTAATGTTTTGGATATAAATGATACCGAGGTTATAAAGTAGGGCTCCTAAAATGTTAATAATCTTCCAAATGGAAATCAATTAATAAATCGTTAAAAGAATGAGTACATTTCAAATATCTTGAATCAGAAATGGCGTAGGATGGCAAAAATGGTGGCAGAACAAAAAAAAAAAATTAACAACAACAGAGGAAAAAATCAAAAAACAAAAAAAAAAAAAAACAAAAAAGGGATGGAAACTACACTGAATACCGGTTAAAAAATTATTTACTAAATTTGAAGCGTTCATTTTAAATGTTTAGTTGTCACAGTAGATTTTAGTAAAATATGAAAATAAAAACAAACAAATAAATAAAAAAAAAAAAATTAGAAAATACATAAAAAAGTTGGGTACATTTAGATGAGATTGAATTTTAAGTACTTACCAAAAAGTCTCTTATATTACACTTAGCTATTTTTCTTTAAAACTCTTGAGAAAATTCTAACACTCCTTCTCTATATCTATCTATCTATCTATCTATATATCTCTATCTCTCTCTCTTCTTATACTTTCTTGAACATCAAATGAAAAATGTATAGTAATATGAAAAATGAACATTTAAACTATGACATTTTTTGGATAAACATTTTCATTTGATCAATGAATTTCATTTTTTTTAGCTACAATCGAATTAATGATTTAAGGGAAAGCAAAAATTTCATTTACACAGCTTGCTAATAAACAGAGCTACTTATGGGCGTGACATTTAATTATTTTAATGTATTATCAATTTTGAAACAGAAATCTTCAATGTTTTCTGTCAAATTTATAGAATATTTTAAGTTTTAAGTTCCAACGAGAATGTGAAATCAATGATCTATAATCTATGATCAGTGATAAATGATTTTTATTATTATTTTTTTCCTGGTTGCTAACAATATTTAAGAATTGTTATATATCCAAGTTTTAAATAATGGTTGAAATAAAAAAAATAAGAAGAAGAAGAATAGTATAAAAACAAATGATGAGTATGCATTTAATAGTTTTTGATGTAAAATAAAATATATAGCGGCCAATGGCAGTTGGCAGTTGGCAGTTGGCATTTGGCTGTTGGCATTTGGCATTTAGCATTTGGCCGTTAAAATTTTTTTTACATATGTATAGATGTATTTTTATGTTATCATCAAAAATAACAAAAAAAAAAAAAAGTAAAAATAAAAATAAAAATAAAAACCCACAAAAGAAACAATTAAGTAGAACAATTTAAGAAGTCATATTTTTTAGAGTACCTACCATTCCAAATGGCCATGGTTAAGTATGGTTAAATCGCTAAAAAGTTTATCATTAATCTAAATAATCTTTTCCATATAAAATATCTTAAAGTTTCCTTTTAATAATCACAAACATTTGCACAAAATAAATGTACATTTCTTTTGGGGGATTTTTTTTTTTTTTTTTTTTTTTTTTTGAAAAAATTAAACAACAAAAAAAAAAAAGTAATTGAAATGGCGATGTTTAGAGTTCAGTATGACTGAATGTGTTTAATGGTACCAAGAATTCAACTTATGTTGGTAGATGTATTTAACAAATCGCATCTATTTTAACAGCAATAATAACAATTTTGACGACAATAATTTGCAAATGACAATTACTTTTTAGTTTCTCATTTCTATTTATTCTCTTTTTTTTTTTTTTAATTCTGAATTTTTTTTATATTTTTTGACGTTAATATTGATATCGTTTTTTCCATTACCACTCAAAGATGAAAGCTAAAAAAATTGTAAATTTGCAACTTTTCTAAAAATCATTTTGTTGATGTTGTACTTTCTAGAACTGTTTAAATATTGATAGCAATAATTTCAGAGATATTTAAATCGAATAATAAAATTAAGTAATTAAATTAAATTATTTAAATGGCACATTTCATTATTCTGAAATTGTAAAACATCTTCAACTATCCATGACATTTTGTTCGTCTTGAATCAAATTTATTTAGATTGTTTAATCTATTCAAAAAAATCTCAATATTTAGCGTATGTAAAAATCGTTTTAGTAATTTATGTTGAATATTTAAGATTTGTTATCGATCAAATGTTACTTTTTTAAGAATGTCATTATTAAAACAACAATAAATAATCGTGTACTCTTGTAGAAAATTGTGTGCCATAAATTTATGGCAAAACCAAGCAAAATATTATTCCGTTTAATGTAAATTGTTTAATGTAAAAAAAAAAAAAAAAATTTAAAATAAATAAAATAATGAAAAATTTTAATTACAATTTTTAATATTCATATAATAAAATTTTTTAAAGGCTTTAGTGAAAAGCAAAAGTAAATTCTTTTAAAAGTTTGTAATGATCTCATCAAATAGTTTTTGAATTAATTGTATTTTATTAATATTAAATAAATTTTAATGATTAAAATAATTTTAAAGTATATAGATTTATATCTTAAAAGTTAGTGCAGATGTTTATAGCAACCAAAACGAGTTACGATAGGCCCACAATTCGATTTAAATCTGTCTACATAAATTTGTTAAAAAGTTACAGGTTGTAATTTTTGAGATATTTTTGTTAAATTTTGTACAAAGATATTCTCGGCCTCGAGATGAGTTATATTGATATATGATTATATGATTAAAATCGACGAGTTTTTAAGACTACGTTCCGTAGAATGGTTTACTTAAAAAAAGTCGCTTTATGGAAAAAATATTATTATTTTGAATGTACTTTAATAAAAATTGGCCCATAATTATATTTTAACTTAAAAAATGGTATTGACTAATTTTAGTCTATGTCGAATTATTTTTACAATACCTACTCATATAATGCCATTTTCCCAAAAAGTCACTACATGCACAAAAAGTTCAATTTTGTATCTAAATTGACGAAAATTTTTATTGCTTCGTATTTGGACATAAAAAAAATCTGTGTAGAGCTAATCGAAATTCGCGATTTTAATTATACTTTTAAGAAGGTTATTTTCCTCAATTTTCTACATGCTTTTCAATTATGAATTCACAAGATTTTCTACAGTAATGTAAAAAATAAATAATCAAATAATAATAACCAAAGTTCATAAATGTGGGAATTCGATCGATCTGAGCTATTCGAATGTTATAAAATTTATAAATTGTATGCTGGTAATAACCATAAAATAAAGAAGTGTGCCTTTTTCTAAACGAAGAACCTTATTGAAAAAGGAATTTAATCAAATTAGAAATCGCTCCCGGCCGATTGTAACATCTTTTTATAAAATTTTCTCTTATTAAAATGGAATAAATGAATTTTTCATTGGCAATGCTAACCAAAAAGATGCTACAATTCTATTGATATTATTTGATATTAATTGTCTAAACAACTTGAATATTATTATTAATTTCATAGAAAACGAGCGCACACTTAAGGATTTTCATTTGACATAAATAGATTTTTTAATTTTTAACACAAATTCAAATATTTAAGATGCTTATTTATATGATGAGTGTGTGTGTGTGTGTGTGTGTGTGTGTGTGTGTGCATGTATATATGTATGTATGTATGTGTGTATATATGCAAATGTATTACATTGAAATTTTGTATTTTATTGGACGTATTTTTTATTGTGACATAAAAAGGATCTTATATTCAAATAAATAAATGTCAACAAAAGACATTTGCGCAATAATGTATTTCAAATTTTAAATGAATGTAGCGTACAGAGTTAGTTGTTGTTAGTTCATGTATTATGCTTAACAACTAGAGTTTCAAAATATTATCATTATTTCATCAAGTTTTGTAACCTCTAGAAGGAAAAGTCAGAATCTCTAAAAATTTCTTGCTTAGCATACATTTCGGAATTGTTTTAGATATGCCTAGTCAGTCAGTCTGTCCGTCTAATTGTCTAAGTGTTATTAACATTTTTCTTATAGCAAGAATTGAGATATCGAGCTCAAATTTTGTAAAAAATAATTGAATTTTTAATACAAAACAACATTAAATTTTCTTTTTTTTTATATTTATATTTTCTATCGATTATTCAAAAACTGCAATAATCTCTGTTTTATAATATTCTGTTGTTTAAATGGTAAATATACACGATTTACCTCTGGCCAAATATAACTTACCCTATTTGGTTTTTAGGTAGTTTCATATGCAATATGTATTGTGTGTGTCTGTCTTCATTTAAATTGTTGGTTCCTTTCGAGTTCATGTAACATGCAGAAATCGATTCAAAATAATTAAATGAAATTATTTAAGATGTCTGCACACTTTAAACATCGAAATTATATTATTTGGATTTTTGACTTTGATTAGCAATAGCAACACAAAATTATACTGTTTAATTGCTTTGATTTTATGCCAATTAAGAGAAGGCCATGAATGGAGACAAACATTTAAAAAGTATCAAGAATCATCTAGCGTAATTTTAATGGGCCAACTGTGGGAATGAAACCTTAAAAATATGGCAGATTTGCTTAATTTCATTCAAGTATTTTTGCATTGATTGAGGCCCTATCAAAATTATAGCATATTAAATGTCTAAAGAGACTTAAAAATAAAATAAAATAATATTTAAAAAAATATTTAGGAATTTGTTCATGTAGAGATCTAAATGATCAAGTGTAAGCGGCTCTAGTTCTAAGAAAGATTATTTTATGATATTTTATGATATTTGGATATAAAACTTTCCGGTCATGATTTGTACAAATGTTAGTTGAGCGCCAAGGAAATCTGCACTTTTCGTGAATAGAGATTGATTCTCTCTTACAACGGGTACACTACACAGTTCTATGAGTATAGCTCATAAAGTAACTTGGTTCTGAAAAGATTATAAACCTCAAATTTTAATTTAGCAAATAATTTGGGCGTATCCAAATTGAACGATTTGTTCATATCCAATTGCAAGAACTTTCAATGTTCTTACAGTCCCTTTGTGCAACCAATAGAGTTATAGCCGCACATGGACACATAGAATTTTATACTGCTTAAAAATAGGGTATCAAAGGCTTCACTTGTTTGGCAATAAAATCAGCGCAACTTTCAAATTTTAAATAATGCTTACAGTAGTTAGTTACACTTGTTACTTAAAAAGTCTTTTTAAAGGGTCGTGATCTCGTGAACTTGTCTGTAAATAAGAAATTACTTGGTGGAAAGAGTCCATGAAGGAGTTAGGGAATCATACATTTATACATTTATACATTTTAGAAAAATATAAGCAATATATATGCCATAAATTCCAAGTGAAAAGAAAAACCTAAATCTAAAATGGATAAAAATGGAACAAGTCCACTAAAACTTCAAATTATGGTGTAGCATTAAATTAGTCCTAATTTAAATGAAAAAAGGAATAATTGGTAAATACTTAAAAATATTGTTCAACCTTTCCCTAGGCCTTTCAAGTATAAAATGTAAAAATGTAAAAATGTATAAAGGTAAAAATGTATATTTATATATTTGGTTAATGGGTATTCAAGATTTCATTTTTTTACCAAATGTAATGTTAAATCATTAAGTTTTTTTTTTCTTCATTTTATTGATTTATTATTTATTCACTTACATTAAATATGCTTGAAATGTATTTACTGTAAAAATTGAAAAATTATGCTAATGATGAGATCTTAATTAAAATAATTGTTCAAGCGTAAATTGACTCAAGCCATTTAAAGTTTACACTTATATTCTTCGCGTCTCTATTTATCTCTTTTCATCTTATTATTTTTGTCACCTTTATAAGTAATCATTTGGTAGTTTCTTGCAATAAAACGAGTTTCCATGTAAGACGATAAATAGCTTATATCATTTATTGTAATTACGAACTTAAGCCTCATGTATTCGTTCACGTGAAACGATGCGCACGAAAATGCAATACTGTAAGCTATTTTAATCATTTCAACATCTTATCATTGCACCACAATGTTTTTATTTAAAAATATCATTTCGTAATTATATCAAGAGCAATTAAAGAATGTTACATTTAAGTATAATTCGGAATATGTATGTATTATATTATTTATTTTATAATAATATAATAAAAGGCTGTAATGATTTTTTTTCCTTTTCATGAGAAACAATATCTGAGATTTTTTTTTGCTTATGGGTGAACAAGACTCATTTGCTTGGACCCTTGAAGGACAGTTTGGAGTATTAGTGCTAGAATAATTCGATAGAAAAGATATTAAACTGTTTTTCTGTAAGCAGTGTCCGTGAACAGTTTCTGTGAGCAGCAGGGGAAAAAGATTCTTTCTGATTTTTGTTGGGTAAGCATAATTTGTTTCGACTCTTAGATCAGCGTTAGAATAATTCGATAGAAAATATTCTCTTTAGCTTTTTGATGGGTAAGAATCATTTGCTTGAAGAAGAGCTAGTATAATTCAAAAGGAGAGACTTTTTCTAGTTTTTCGGTGGGCATAAATGATTTGCTTGGACCCTTTCTTAGGTCAATGCTAGCATAATTTGGAAAAGTTTTTTACATGTAAAATCATATGCAGTATTTATAATAAGTTTATGTAGAGATAAATTTCATTGTCTGCTAGACCGTTCATCCAGCCAGAAAACAAGAATTGCTTATGTTTCTTATAAAAAATAGGAAAATATCGAAATTTGAAACTATACAATTGAAAAAAAAGGATCATAATTGATTGCTTCCGTTGTTTCAACATTAATATTATTTTCTTGCTAAACTTCCAATGATGCAAGCTATATTTATATTGTATAGAGGGGTTTGAGATGGACTCACCTTTTATTATACCGTTTAATTCCGCTGAAAGTTTATTAAATGATTTAAAGTTGTCCTTATTTGTTTGTTTATTCATTATTCGATCATATAAATTTGTTAGCAAAGGATAAGCTATAATTTTTAAGCTACTTAATTAAAATTTAATGTGTGGTCGTCGTTTGATCTAAACATGTCCGAAAATAATTAAAAATAAATGTGGACAATTTATCTAAGATCATGCTGCATAAAACGCTCTGCTTTAAAAAATCTAATAAATTAAAAAATGAAAATTTATTGATACGCCATCGTTATTTAAGATATTACATAAATATGACAAATTTACATTTTTTGTAAGCCCATTCAAATGATGCATAAAATGATTATCATCTAATTTCTTCATTCACTATTGATTTTCTTAATTTTTTAATAGTTTTAAAGAAATTAGATAGTGTAGAATATTTAAAAGTCTATACCAATCGACTAAAATGGTTTTATGTAAAGTGCATATATTTTTATCCATACACACATCTCCAATATCTACGGCTAAGTGTTGTGTCGTTTATTATACAAAAAAAAAAAAAAAAAAAAAAAAAAAAAAAAAAAAAAAACTGTTTGAGTTGCCCCACATAAGAATTGATGATGCAGATATGTTGTTTTATAGATAAGTAGATGTATATATATATATATATATATATATATATATATATATATATATATATATATATATATATATGTGTATATGTATATGTGTATGTATACGTATATGCATATGCAATTATTAATAATAATAAATCACCTTGTGATTAACATAGATATTTAAGAGTATAAGGCTTTTTGAGAGCCTTACAATTAAATAAACCTTTGTGATTGATGACAACTTATTATACGAGTATTTGTTGCAATCATCTATCAAACTTTAATTTCTATTCTTAAATCTATTAATTCATGTTTTCTTCTAAAGCTAAAATGTTTCAACGTCCTATGTTAAATTTGTTATTGCTATTATTATTATTATTATTATTATTATTATTATTCTAAATAAATAGTATAGAAAATATAGAATAATGTTGCTGCTCTTTATGGCTACTTATAAGTGAGATATTATAAATAAAATAATATTTTATTTGCATATGTATGTAAATAGTACATTTATTTATCTATTACTATATAACACACACACACACACACACATATATATATATATATATTATATATAATATATTATATATTAATTAACTACACTAATAATAAAAGCAATATAAAATTTGCTGAAAATTGAAATCTTGAAGATGCACCATACAAATATTTCACACCAATACAAATGAAATGAAATCATGGTAAATTTCTTTTTAATTTAATAGTGATATTTAATATGAGGGATTTATTCCAATTTCATTATACAATTTATATTAAATTCATTTGTGAAATGAAATATATGAAATTTATTTGATTTAGAAAATATTGAAAAAATATATTGAATATTTTTGTATTGTATTTTGTATCAGTTTAAATTTCAAATTTTAAATATTCTTCTTCTACTTAATAGTGAATTAAGAATTTGGTAAAAAGGGTTTCGTGAAAAAAATTTTCAAATTTTATTTTTTACAAATTGATATAATTCATAATCGATTTCTTAGAGATTAAATAATTTTAATATAAATTTTTAATTTAAGTAGATTTATAAAAATTAAATTAAATATGCCAAAATATATAACTGAAAAACAAAAAAAAAGCAAAACTTTTATTCGAAATTTCTTAGATGGAAATATTCCTACAACAAAGAAAAATATACATCTAGTTTGAGTGGTAATTTGTTGTTTTTTAAAAAAAAGCAAAAAAAAAAAAAATTTTTTTTTTTTTATAAATCGTTTCCTTTTTTTTTTTTTTTTTTTTTGGTGTTTTCGAAAGTTTGCCTTTCGCATGTTACAAAAGTTTTAAATGAAATGCGCATGCTAAGAAAGTTCATAGATTTTAAAATATTTCATTTTATATTTTTTTTTTTATTGTTTTTCTGCATCATTTAAAATTGTTTACAATATCGTACCAGCTAATGCATTAATCTGCTTACTGTAATATTACAAATATATTTTTATGATAATGATAATGATGATAATGATGATAATGATGATGATGATGATGATGATGATGACATTACTGTAGGCATTTATATAAATATGCCTCAGTTTATGATTGTGCGGTGTTTATTACACAATCCAAACAATAATAACAATAATAATAGAGATTCATTGAAAAGTACAAAAAAAAAAAAAATAAACAAAAAAAAAAAAAAAAAAAACGGCATAAGGGGCCAAGGTATCTAAGAATGGGCCCCAAAACGTTTATAAATTTTCATTTGTTTTGATTATTTACGTTTTCTGTTATTTTATGAGTTTCAGTGTGCAAAGCAAAGAAATTATATTGCATTATGATCTAACGTAACGCCAATACAAAAATTTCATATGTATGTATGTATTAATGTATGTATGTATGTATGTATGTATATAAAGCATTATGAAACGTGACATTGTAGCGTAAGGCACATTAATATGTACATTGCTAAATATGCATGTAAGTAGAAGAAAATTTTACAATAGAACAGGAAGAACTCATGAAGCTCATGATGCTTTTTATCTCTCTCTGACATAATAAATTTCTACATATACAAGGATATAAGAGTTAAGAGATATGTAACGCATTTATCGTAAATTGCTGGTGTTTAGTTTAGTTATGGCTTGATATCCTAAGGCATGGCTTGGCATAGCTTGATATGACCATGCAGTGGTTTTATACTTTTTAGGTTATTGTGTCCATTAATATCCTATAAGCCGCATATTGAGCAATATTAGAGGAATTTTCATTAATCTCATTTCAATATGGCCTTGATGAGAATCCTACATCAAACGTGTACACAGAGATTTATATGTCGAAATAGTAGCTTCCACAGGCCCACAGTTATTTACAGATGCCAAAATAAACGTAACCAATACAAACACAAATATTGTATTAAATGTGTTGTTATAATAAGGACACATTTATATGGTGTATGTGTATGTAAGTCCTTAATAGCAATTTATTTAAGTGTAAGAAACTATTTATGAGTGTTGATTATGATGCTGAGGTTAAATAGTCATTATTTGGGTGGGCATGCATAAAAACATGTGCGTATAAAAGGAAAAAGCAAACCAAGAAAAAAAAAAAAAAAAAAAAAAAAGAAGAAGAAAAAAAAAAAAAAACAAAACGTTGAAATCATTCCATAAAGTTGCTAGTTTTTTTTTTCTTTTCTTATTTTTTATAGTTTTTGGATTGAAAATTAAACACTTTAAATTTGGTTACACTTTTAAGTTTGGTTACATTGACGATGATAGTTTTGTGATATATTTATTTTATTTATATGACATTTAAAGATTTATAAAAATGTACAATCTTATAAATCGATGATTATGAAACTTTTAAAATTTTTTCACATTGTAATAATTTGCATCATTTATTGGTGATGCATCTAAGAAGTTGAATTTTGTCTGGCATAGAATTCTTGCATGGAGATTGCGGTGTAAACGAATTTAAATGAGATGGATTAAATGATTTATCTGGAAATGTTAATTTTTTTTTCCTTTTCATTTATCATTTAATTTGGAAATATTAAAATGTATAACTTTTAAAGGATTTTTCATACTTTTTTTTTTTTTTATTGATTATAATGTGTAGTGTAAACTGGAATATTTTGAAAGAAAAGTTTGATGAAAAAATGCGATCATGTCATGTCTCAATAAATATTTGAATGTTAGTTATTTAAAAATTTGATCTCAAAGAAATTTTTGCAATTTTCTTATTTGCCTACTTAAATGGCCATTTGTCCATTTGTCCATTTGTCCATTTGTCCATTTGTTATCACATTACATTACATTCTTTTCTCTTTCTCTCTTTTTTTTTTGTTTTTTTTTTTGTTTTTTGTTTTCTGTTTTTTTTTTGTGCTCCATTAAGTTATTCAAACGATATGAAAATCGTTCGATATTCATATTGATAAGCGAAATTTCTTGTTGATATATGCATGAATTGTAGTAGAAAACGTCATCATAATAAAAACAATAACAACGTAGAAAACGTAGAAAACGTAGAAGACGTAGAAAATAAAAAAAACAAAACAAGTAAGAAAATAGTATGGAATCAAGAAAATGTAAAGTGGACACCGGCCAAATTTTGATAACTTTTTGCTCTGTTTGATTTTCTACTTCCAGAATAGAATAGACAGAACCATTGTTCTGCTTGAAAAATTTGTAAAAAAAATCTTTTATTTTTCTTTTTAAGAAATCGCAATTTCTCTTAAGATTTTTTACTCTGATTTTTAATGAAATTTGAAATTTCTTACAAAGATTTTAAAGATCGCTGCCTATTAAATGGATTTATATTATAACTTACTAATAGAAAAGTCCAAATGATCTAGTTAAGTTTCAGAAATTTATATCGTGTAGAAATTTTATTATACAAACTATGCTTGTTAGATTATTTCAATTTTTTGTTAGAGATTCATAACTACGTGATGTACAGACTATAAAACGGAATAGAGGCCGAATCTCTCAATATCAGAGCATGAATGAACATATCATTCATGATTCTCTGGATGGTGGATGATGATGAAAATCGATAACAAACAATACAAAAACAAAACAATTGTAACAAGTGAGATGATAATAGTTGGCTATTGCCAAATCTTGGTTACCCATCAAACAAATATGGATCCTGAAACTATTTCAGTTTTAGAATAATCGATAGAAAACTTAAATACAAAAAAAAAAAAAAAATGAAATTTTTGGTATTGTATAATTCGGCATAGGCGTGGCCCATTTGTAGATCAATAGGTTTAATATGTAACCAAAATTTTAGATTTTTAGTTTAGACCTTTTGGGAATAATAATAATAAGCAAAAAACTATTTGCTTTAAGAAAAGCAAAATTGTTGTCATTTTGCTTTACACTATAGGCGTGCCCTTTAACCAATTTTATCCATTTTTAATATCAACTTGCATGAAAGAAGTTTCAATATTTCGTTTTGCTTAATTTGATAGGCGGATAGACGTACAAACAGATGGACAGATAGACAGACATGTCTAAATTAATTCAGAATTTTGAATGTTTGAATAATACTTTATAAGGTCTGCAAAAGTTTTCTATTCGATGTTACAAAATATAATAACGAAATGAATATACCATCAACCTATGGATGGTGAGTATAAATATAGATTTAAGAAAATCAAAATATAATAGTAAAATAAAGCAACATAGTACAATTGCATGTTAATAATATTTGTATTCAATGTATAGCTGGGCAAGTGCTGAGTTGTGTACATGAAAGTCATAAAAATAATATCAACTCACTCACAGTCATAGAAATATGTGGCTAACGATGCTACAAGAGACTGAAAATATATATAACAAAAAATTGCTGATATAATATATCAGCAATTTTTATTTCAAGTTTTTGTCTAGCACACATCATTTCTATATTGTACCTACATACATATATACATACATACATACATACATACATACAAAATATACATACATACATAATATATATATTATATATAATATATAAACGTTAGAAGAATTGTTTAAATCAATTAAGTGCTTGATGAGTTTATAATTTATTTGTGTGAATTATCTGTAACTAAAATTGATTTAATTTAGGAATTTTTTTTTATTAAATAAATTTTACAATATTTAACATTTTGAAATTTTTAATGTTAAATTGCAAATTATGGGCGTGGTTAATAATTTGTATTAAATTTCTAGATTTTGAATAAATTCTATATAGCTATTCAAAAAATTTTCACTTGATTTGTACAAAATAGGCGTGGCTTAAACGAAACGTAATTTCCTTATTTCTAAAATGTTTTTTGTTTCATAAATATGAGACTTGTTATCGATCTACATTAATTTTCGTTTATAAGCTTTATATCTATGAATATATTTAGTCAATTTTGTATACAGTAGCGCAGTACAAAGGTATTCGATGTATCCATTTTTGCCTCTTTTTCCTGTTTCCATTTATTTTTTTTCCTTTAGTTTTTTTGTCACATTTATTTGGAGTAATTTATAAATGTTTTTTTATTGTATTTAAATTTTTGAGAATATTTTTCACATTCGTTTCGATAGACTGTTTTACCACCAAAAAAAAAGAAAATAATTTTGTAATCAGTTAATATGGATTTTTATATAATCGATATTAAAAAAAAAAATTTAGGATTAAAAAAATGTAAGTACATAAATTTAAAAGAAAATATTTCATGTAATTTTATCTGTATCTAAGAAGTTTATGGAGATAATGCTGTAATTATATGAACATCAGGGAAATTGTTTGCCCAGCAGTAACTGAGAGAGTTTGTCTGGAAAGTTTTGATGTAACCATCATATAGCTGGGATCTTGTACATTCAGATTGTCATGTATATGGATCTTTGCAGCACAATTTTAATGGTATAAATTTAAATTCTGTAGATGCTTTCAGTTTTTCGCTTAGAAAGCTCCGAAAGTTTCCGCTTAGAGAATAATGGTCTTTTCCCCGAGAATGGCCGAAGGTCATTGATTAAAAAGGCGCATATTTAATTTAATAAAGATCTTTGCAGATATAAGACAGACCTGATCATTTTCCTATATCTCTCTTAACATTTCTTCCCTATAAAATGGAAAATTATGTATTTTTTTTAGCTTGATAAACTTTTTTAAAAATGTTACATAAAATTTTATTGATTTATGGCATAATTATTTCTGGTATATTATTAGGTTTGCAAATTAATATCTAAACTAATATTGTGATTTTTTATCTATTTAGAGTACGCAAAGTAATAATAATAATGAAAAATTTTCAAAATAACAAAGAATTTTATGCAAAAATGAATAACAATTTAATAAAATGCAATGAGTAAAAGAATTATGCATAAGAAATGTGAATAGAAGAAGACCAAAAAAAAAAAAAAAATGAAAGATCAAGGAAAATGTTGAAAAGCATTTATGAAGTTTTTATTTTTATTTTTATTTTTATTTTTTTTTTTTTTGATTGCATTCTCATTCTATTGTGACATGCTATTTGACAATTTATTTCAACAAAAATATCAAAATATATGTTACTATAAATTATAAAGCAAAAAAAAAAAAAAAAAAAAAAAAAGACAAGGAAGAAAAACAAAAACATAAACAACCAAAAATTGAGTACACTAAATGACCATGATTTTATAGCAATGAAAATAAGTGACTAAAAAAAAAAAAAGTATGTACAATTCAAAGGTCATAATTTGGCTTAGAATAATATGATGGCTTCTTCTATCAATTTCTTTAAAAAAATTTCATACATTTATCTGATAATTAATTCATGCAAAATTTATTGTCAAATTAACGTCTATAATTTTGAAGGTATTTTATAAAAATATGTCACATTCTCATGCTATTTAGCCCATTTAGATCATTCTTATTAAATGTAATTAAAATTGATTGATTTTCTTAAGCATCTTTTTTATATAATGACAAATTAAAAGTAAGCAAAAATTTTGTATGGGAAAAAAACAAATTTATAAAAATCAGCTTCAGTTTGTTTTTAGGATATTAATAATAATTATATCAAATTTTTTAAACTCTATTTTATATAACGAATTTTTCAAATTATTTCCTATTGCAGATTTCTTTTCTTAACTTTTTAAATTTTTTAATTAGTTTAAGCGAAATTGTGTAAAGAATTTAAAAATTTTATCATATAAATTGTACAAAATTTTCTTTATCAAAGCAAAATGCGCAGTACTATTTTTATTGCATCATCATCAATGAATTTAATTTATTTTCTATAATAAGAGAATTTTCATTCTGATGCCTCATCTAAAAGGAATTATTACTGTACGAATAAAATTGTCTATAAATTAATTTTATTTTTTTTATCTATTTGCTTTTATTTTTTATATTGTAAATGTTTGTATCTCTCGTTTTGTATTTTTTTTCATGTCCAGAAATCTTTACCATCACTCATATGCCAATATAAATAGATTTTATACTCACTCACCTTCAACATATTTATGTGACAAGAAACATTATCTTATACGTTTTTTTTTATCTTTTGCTTTTGGCAAGTATTTTTGGTAAAGTTTTTATATGATTTTTATGCAAATATTGAATTATTTTTACTTGAAATGTTCTTTCATAATATCTTACACTAATTCTAGTAATTGTATGTCTAAAAAATGTATAAGGAGAGAATTTTTCTAGATATATATATTTTAGTTTTGGTATTAATGCATGATTTAACTTGAAGTTAGCTAAGTGGTGTGCTGTCTATTCCATGTAAATTTTTTTATCAGATTTTTATTGATAACATTTTTCAGAAATATATTTAATAGAGATATTTTGATGCAAAGAGTAACTTTGCATGAATGCTTAAAAGGATTCAGTTTATATAATAAGCTTCAAGAAATTTAATGTGCCTACGGCCTCCATACATTTTGATATTTTATTTAATTGAATTTCGGCCCAAAGTAGTACTTTAATGCCAAATTTGTAACAAGTTGTTCCATTTGTTGATCAGCATCCTCAGCATTTTTTCATTTCATGCCTTTTGATTTATTTGCCTAACGTTACCTTCATATTAGACAAAATGATACTGGGCTATTTAAGTGTAGAGTCACATTCGACAAACTAAAAAATTTTTCTTGCGTATTTTATACGGTTTTGTGGAAGAATTTATAAAAACTGTAGGAGATATCATTGAAAGGGATCCAACTTTATTATACCTATCGATTCAAAAATATTTCATAATTTGATGATCTTTGCATGAAATTTATTATGCTTAAACATAAAGTCTCTTTAAAAATGATTAAGGTCATTTTGAAAAAAATCGATAATATATGAAAAAAACTTTTAAATATTTTTTAATAAAAATTAATGCATAATAATTATTTGATGCATTAGATATGTATATCAAATTGCATCCAGAACGATCCATTAATGAACTTTTCAAATGATTGGAAAAATTATCACTGTCTAATTGTTTTAATTTGTACTGTATTTTCTAAACTTTGTATTCAAATTAAGTAAAATAATGTGGCGAATTTAAAAATCAGAATCAACCAACTATAAAGTTTTAGCCTATTTTTTTTCAACAGAATATGCTCTATCTGCCCGTCTAGTTATGTGATATTTGTTACCAAAGTATTTAGAAATTTCTTTAGGGTTTCATATGTAGTCATATTTTGACTTAAACATAAATGAAATTGAAAATGTATGAGATTGGAAGACTTTTATAATTGCTCTCCTTAAAATGCTTTATTTTGAAGAAAAGTTTTCTTTACAAAAATTATAAACTAAATTTCTTCATGTATTTAATTTTTTTAGATTTGTCAAAATTGGCAATTTGTGAAAAAAGTATCAAGAGCAAAGCAATAGCTATATTTACCTTCACCTATAGATTGGGATTATATTCATTTATTTATTATGTTTGTAAAGCCCAAAAGTAAAGCTCTAAAAAATATATACTTTCTTGATTAGCATCAAATTCTGAGTCAATTTAGACATGTCTGTGTGCCTATCTGGCTATACGTGAATCTGCCTGTCTATCCGTCCGTCCGTCTGTTGGTATGCTGTTAATATTCTCCTGAAGTTGAGATATCGAACTCAAATTTGGCAAACGCATTAGAAATAGGATACGCCTACGCAAAATTATGCCTAGTCGCAGTAGTATAATGATGGATATCCAAGATTTGGCACCTGAAAAAATGTAACTCTCTGAGTTGTTCTTTTTTTTTTTTTTTGAATATTTTTTGTAAATCAATTTCTACTAATGATTTATACGGGAGGATAAGTATTTTATTTGGAAGCCTCCCATTAGTGAAACTTAAAAATATTGTGCTAGCTCTGTTAAAAAAGTTTGTTCAATTTATTTGTCATTTATTCACTGAGTAATTTTAGTCACTTATTTTTCATTTAAAGATTATAGTAAATTTGGAAATTCTTCTTCTTCTTCTTCTTAATTCTGGAATGGCAAAACTCAGCGTTTATGCTCTAAGATTAAAAAAAAATCGATATTATATAATGGGAGAAAATTTGATTAGTCTTATTGAAGGGTCTATGCATTATTTATTAAAAAATAGCTGTAGATTTTTGTTGTAACAAAAAAAAAAAAAATCCAATGTTTTGGAATTTTGGCTCAGAATTGTCTAATTTCATTTCCTATACACATTTTGTCATTCTGTTGTTGATAACTGAATTATTGCTAGGAGCTTAAATTGTGGCAAATAATAATATTCTCAAAAATCTATGAATGACACGCCCACATAATGATTTACAATCATTTACTTTCTATTTGGATTTTTTCTCTGCTCTCTATGAAATTATATAACGCAAATTGTCTCTCTCTATGCCATGCCCATTAATGTAAGAAATGCTCCAAGAAATGCCTCACAGATGGAATCATCTATTTTCTATTGATAATTTGAAATCTGATTGTAACCATCTGTAACGTAAAGGACAATATGGATATTTAAAAATTTATTTCGAGCCAAATATTATTTTCATATTTGTTATTTATTTATTTTACTGGAATATTATTTATAGATGTATATATAAATCATCAGTATACACAAATATTAAGGATGATACTACTTTTTCGATTTTTTGCTGTTGTTGCTACTTCTGCATATTGCTATTGCCATTGTTGATGTGGCAATTTGTAAAATATATTGATAAAAAAACCAAAAAAAAAAAAAAAAGGAAAAATTTATATTGGACTTAAACCTCGAATACCTGACGCCCATAGCTTTGCTAAATTTCAGGATTCTTGATTAATTTTCTTCACTTTGATTGAACAAAAGAATTAGAATTTGTAATTTCTGATTTTATGAAATTCATTATTAGGTAACAACTTTTTATGTTTATAACTTATAGCTTAGTGGGCGTGTCCATTAAATAAATTACAAAAGTTTTCAATATCAAGTTGAATACTGAAATTTTTCAAAGAGAAGAAATATTGAGAATGGAGAAGAACAAGTAGACATAGAAAAGGACAAATCGGTTCTACATTTTGTTTTGTATTTCTTCGGAATATGCGTTGGGATTTTGAATTTGATTTCCTTTTTTTCCATATACTTTGTTATTTCAATGCATATTTTTAATAAAAATGCTTAAATGAGAAATATTTTAAGCTAAGTTGCTAAGATCGAAGTATTACTTAATATTTTATTGCTGAAACAAATTTTGAAAATTTTGCAATTTGTTTTCAAAATATACCGTTAATTATAGCGAATTTTGATATAATCAATAGTATTTACTTTTACATCAAAGTGTTAAATTTCATAAAAGTTTTTCGATGACCACAAACATTAAAGAAGAAAAAAATTTGGGTAGACCACTCCTGTTAGAAGCTCATCTACGTATTACATATATCTATGATAAAATGTTTATAAATTGTAGACGAAGCTTTGTAGGATATAACAAGACAAAATATACAATAATTTAATATCGATATTTTTAAGTGTGGCACAGCAATCTAGTTTACACCAATTGTTGATGGCAATTGTCGTTACTTTTTAATCTTATTTGTTCTTTCATATAAGAGCTTGTTCAATAAGTTAGTGGATAGTGAATCAATCTGTCAATAATAGATATGAATTTTTGACATCACTTTTAATGTGTCACAATCTAGAAAAACTTTCAACAACAACGAATCATCGATTCTTTTTACAAATTTCTTATATGAATAGCTGGTGGTCAGGCAAAGTACATGTAACACCTAACCCGATTCAATATAAATATATTTTATATTTCAAGTTCTCTGCTGGTCCATCTTTCTTTAAGTCCATTATTCATTTGTATTTTTTCCGTTTTCTTTTGAATCAATCGACTAAAATTTTTCAGATATATGTTTAACAAAATGTCGCATACAGGTTCAGACATATTTCTAGAATTGAAAATGACTAAGCTTAGACGATTTTTACGAGTATTGATCTCGTAACATTTTACAAAAAAAATAAAAAAGTTAAACTGAAAAATTTCAAAAATCACTAAATTTTTCATCTTCTTGAGTTTTCATAAAATTCTTCTGATTTTTCTTTTGTTTTTTGCTTTTGCTGTAGGAAATTTATGATCCACTTTAAAATCGATTTTAAGTATTGTATTTACTATGGGAAAATTGTCATATCATGATGAAATCCAACAAAATTTATTATTAAAATTCTTTGAAAAGAAAAACTACAGAAAAAGTAAGGACATTGAAGAATTTCTCAGCATAATGATAGGAATATGCTAAGTGAATGGGCACTTCTTGATATAATAAGCAATTTTTTTTGTAACTGGATTGATTTTATGAAAGACATTCGATAATTGCACGAGTATAAGATATTCAAGGCTTAAACAGGAATACTTTAAATGGATCAAGAGATAATGAAATTTTGTATATCAAAAAGTCCATAAGTCAAAAAATGGTTGATCTATTTGCTAATAAATAAATTGAATGCAACTCTGTATGTAACATTTTGACATATTTGACAGAGTTTAGACAATCGCCACGATCTATGAATTAAAATTAGAATTTAAGATATAAATGGTTATATAATTCTTCTTCTTCCTTTTCTTCATCTTCTGAGCGCTATTTAAATGGGAAAATTCAACAAAAAGATTAATTCTTTTAAATATTAAACAAATTTCTTATATGAGTTTTTAAAAAAAATCAAATTTTTTCATAATTTTTTTTTATAATTTTAAGAATTATAAAGATTGTTTAGATAACTCATAAAAACTTGCCATTAAAATCAATGAATTAAATTAAGAATTTTTGTTAAATTTAAAGTCTCATACCTTTCAGATAATTTCTCATCAAAAAAAAAAAAAAAAAAAGAAAGCATCAAAAACCAAAAAAAAATTGCTAAAAAGAGGCAAGGCCAAAAAAGAGAGCAATTTATATATTTAAAACGGTTTTCATCATTCTTGAAATGATAATAACTGTTGTAGAGTTTTCTGTAGCGGTCACAAAAAATTTTCAAATTTCTATTTTAGAGAATTTTTACATCAAGTAGCTTTCAATGTGAAACTTAAAAACACAAGAAGAAATATAATAAATAAATTTCTTGTATGATTTGATGCATTTTTATGCCGCTAACTTATTGAATAACAACTCGACCAAAAAAAAGCATGCTTTGCGTTATTTATTTACTTTCTTTTATTTTATTTTATTTTTTTTGCAGTTCTCACCATGATTATATACGATGTCCGATTTTTTACTTTGTTTTGAAATTTTTTTGATTTTTTTTTTTTTTTAGTTTTTTTTTATCTGTTTTTGAAAGACGATATATTTTAGTAGCGATTGCTGTGCTTTCACACACACAAACCTCCACCCACACACACACACACACACACACATATATATATATATATATATATATATATATATAATATATAATGCATATGCATATTAAAGTGATAAATTTTGATAGATTCAAATTGTTTGGATGATGTTGTTGTTGCTGCTCTTGTTATTTTTCTTTGAAAAAAAAAAAACATTTTGTCTTCTTTGTTTATTATTTTTATGTGATTATTCTCACACAATAATTCTTTAGTTAGTTGGCGTGCACTTTTTGAAGCTAACTTAACTATATGTGGGAAACATATCCATGGAATGGCATAATATGAACCAAGTACGCAACTGCTGTGACAGTTAAAATATAAATCCGTTTTATTTGTAATAATTATCCAAATTTTTGGTGATATACTCATTTTGCTATAACATTTGTTACCCTCAAAAATCTCGCAGAATCTATAAAATATATTAAAATTTATTTGAGCAGCATTAAATTTTTTATAGATCTAGATTTGTCTGTCTGTGTTTGGTTGGTTTAGAAAATGTTGTGCATAATCACTTCCAAAAATTTAATGGAAACTTTGTAAACTCTTGTTAGCTGGTTGTTATTAAAAATAGGTAGGATTTATTTAAAGGACACGCCCACATTACTTATGTAAAATAGATAAAATCTCGGGTTTTTATACAAATTTTTACTTTACTTTTCTAATTATTCTCAAATGGCAAGCGGCATATAAGCATAAAATTTTACATGAACTTTTAAGGTCATTTCTTAATCAAAACTTTTTCAAGTCCATTCTTCTTTCATATGATGAAATTTTGCCTTGTCTTTTTTATTGATTACACTCGTCCATTCCATAAAAGTTGAAAAAAAATGAAGAATTTTAAATGTGATGCTTCAATATTTATACTAAATATCAGGTGAATTGATTAGGCCCATTCAGAAGTATAACAATTTATATTTGCGAGATTTTTCTCTCTTGCATTTGTCATTCTTAAATATATTTCTCCGAGATGAGATCATGAGTTTTAGGAAATATCAAATATAAAGTTTTCTATGCCATAATAAAATCTAGTTAAGTATCATACAAAGGCATAGTGACGATTAATCCAAAATATGGCACTAACCGTATCAAATTTTTTTTATTTTTCATTTCTGCTCTGTTCTGTTCTCGTCCATGCTCTACTTTGCACTCTTCCATACTTATTTTCAAAAGGAGTATGCATATATCTCATGGGTATGTATGTAGGTTGATTCTCAAAATTTGCTTAAACTATTTGGTCATTTGTGCTAACAACTGTAACAGCAACAATAACAATAATGGCAATAATAACATCAACATCAACAACAGAAACTCAACCAGAACTAAAGTAGACTAAAGTAGACTAAAGTAAAGTAGAGTAGAGTAGAGTAAAGCCAATAATTTATTGTGTACCTCACGCAGATTTTCAGATTTTCATATTTTCATATTTTCATATTTTCATATTTTCAGATTTTATGTGCAGCCCGTTGTATACTTGATGTTGATTTTGGTAACGTTGGCAACGTTGGCAACGTTGGCCTGTTGTTAGACTCAAACAGTGCGTGTGCAAACGATGGTTAAACTGGCCTCTTTCTTCGGCTTTTTAATTTATTTATTTCTTTTTTTTTTTTTGTTTGTTTGTTTCATACACACACCCATACACACACACACACATGCATATGCATATACAAATGCATATGCATGCTCTCTTTCGTTCACTTCATTCATACATTTTTTTCGAGTGCATCTCTTTGTGTTTGTGTGCATGCTTGTGCATGCGTATGTGTGTATATTTGTGTTTGCATCAGAATAAAATGTGTATGTATATTTATTTGTATTAATGTGTATTAATACATGAATATGTTTTTTGTTTGTTGATTTGCTGCTGCTCTCGTTTTTCTTTTTTTTTTTTCTTTTGATTTTTTTTGCATTTTACTTTTTTCGTTTTTCTCAACTCTGCTTCAACTTTTCGTTTTTTTTTTTTTTTTTTTTTTTGTTTAAGTTTCTATAGTTTTTGGCTTGTCTTTTTTATTGATTCTTGTCTTGCATGTTGTTTTCCTCTTTCCATTATTATTATTATTTGTTTTTTTTTTTTTTTATCACTTTATCGTTGTTTATGTTCTTGGGTACTAGACGAGAAATCAATTGATTTCTGTTATAGTCAAGCTAACAAGAACCGCAACAAACCAAAATCAACATCAAAATCTTGAATAACAACAATAATAACAACAACAATAAGAATAAGAATAATAGCAGATGAAATAAAAATCAAAGGAAAATAAAAAGAGAAAAAGGCTAAAAAATAAAATTAAAAAAAAAAAAAATTGCCGCAAAAAGACGCCATAAAAGTAGAAATAAAAGCGGAAGAAGTAATAGGAGAAGAATGCCAGGGAAATTGTAACGTGAAAGAAATTGAAAAGGAAATCAGTCCTTTAGAAAAACATTCATTTGGTGTTTTTTTTTTTTTGCATTTTATTATTTTTATTATTATTATTGTTTTTGTTGTTTTATTTGTACAATAATTTTCATTTGTTCAATGTTTAATTTTTCATTGAACTAACTGATTGATCAACTATTTGAATGAATGATTTAATGAATGAATTTATGGATAAATGATGAAATCATCTTTATAATTATTGCCCTCAAACATTACACGTTACAGCTATTTCCTGCTCCTTTGGCAACATTTATTCCATTCCATTCCATTCCATTCCATTCCATTTCATTTCAGACAACAATATTTCAATATAAATCTGTATAATTGTTTCTTGAAGCAACACATCATTTAAATTTTTTTGTTATGATTTGATCTAAATGCATCAACTAAAAATTTTGGGCCACAAATTTTCATTCTCTCATTTCTCCTTTATCTACTTTTCTGTATTTCTTTCTTTACTATTTATTTTTTTGATTTTTATTTTTTTTTCTTTTTTTGCTTAATTTTTCATTTTTTTTTGAGGGGGGGGGGGGGGAGGGAGGGGGCATTTGTTTTTGTTTTTTTAAAAAACTCTTGGTGACCGCAACGAATTCGCTGCAATTCATTTAAACAGTCGCTGTGAGTGCTTATAAAACATATCACAAAATATGCACATATACATATACAAACATACATACATACATACAAACATGTATAAGCACATTTAAATCAATCCATATGAAATTGCAGGCAAACATTTTTCATACCATTGAATTCTGTTTGTGCCATTTTATGCATTCAATCCATTCATTCATATATACAACAACAACAATAACAATAACAACAACAACAATAATAATAATAATAATAATAATAATAATAATAAAAATAACAATTGACAGATAATACGATATTTAAGTTTTTTTATTGTTGTTGTTTTTTTTTTTGAAATATCTCTAAACGATTTATTTTAAATTATTGCAAAATTTATATCAAATATTTCAAATATTTTGCAAAAAAGTTGCCGAAACATTTAACCATTTTCTAAATAGTATTTTTGAAATAATTTATAAGTTGCATATCATTCATTTTAAATTAATAAAAAAAAATTCCATTAAATTTTATTTCAGATCGTTTTTTATATTTTTTTCTTTTAAAGTCTCGTCCATTTTAACAAACTTTTGGAATAAAGCGAAAAATTATATTTATTGTTTTAGTTTTAGTTAAATTTTTAAGGAAAAATTTTTATAAAATCATATAGGAGATTTTTAAGCAGACCATAATCTTCCTATTTGTTTGCTTTTTCTTTTTTTTTTTTTTTTTACTTTTTCTGTTTACGTAAAGTGTCCTTTAATGTTATTGTTGTTTGGCTGCTGTTATTTAAATGCCGTGACTACAACTTGCCGTATTTATTTTTCATTGGTTTGTTGTTGTTGTTGTTTTTGTTTTGTTTTTGTTTTATTTTTATTTTTTTCTTGTTTGCTTTTATTGTAGAACTGTCATCATCACCAACGCCATGGCCATCGCCATCATTCTCACTTTTACAATCTCTATCAAAATGATTGCTTGGCATATTCAGTTTGTTAAAATATTTGCACTATAACAAAAAAAAAAAAAAAAAGGAGAGTCATATATCTTGATATTTTCAATTGTTATCATTTTAATTGCTATGCCATTTGAAATATTTTCCTCTTAAGCCAAAAAATCTTTAAGAAATTATTTAATGAAATTAATTCATTAAAAAATTTTTTTCTTTTTAGCCATTTTCCAAATTTAAGCAGGTTAAAATAATAAGTTGAATAGGCAAAGAATGAAGTATGGACGCTTTTGGGGGCGTAATGGGAAATTTTTTTTTTTTTATATTGATTCTTCATTCTCCTTTTAGAATTTATTTATTAAATGAGAAGCCTAAAAAAGAAAAAGGAAAAGAAAAAGAAAACTATGAAAATAAAACACAAGGATAACAAAATTTTATTGGTGGTTAATTTCAATTTGACTTACCTCAAATATTTTCAATTCATTTTTTAATTTTTATTTATATAAATAAATTTTTGTTTTTTGTTTTTTTTTTAAATAATTGTTCAGTTTTTTTATTTTTATTGTATTTGCTTCTTGATATCATACTTGAGATTTTTTGACAAATTTAAATGGCTTATATAGATAAAACATTAACAGCGCTATCGTAAAAATTCGTTTGATAAATAAGTGACCAATACGATTGGACAACTAATTGTTTAATTCGAACGTTTCATTAAACAGTTTCTTCTTCTTCCTTTTATTTATCCTTTACTACCACTACTCCTTATTTGCCATATTTTTTTTAATGTTTTTTTTATTCATTTCTGCATTCTGCACAAAAAATTTCAGTTAACCTTAATACCTGCTTTGAATTGTGTTCTATGAAAGGTATGTGCTTAAAAAAATTTCATGAGATAATTAATTTAAATTTCAATTAATTTAAATAAAATCTCAGTCACATTAAATGGTTCAGAAAGAAGTTAATCGAAAGCGAATCTTAAATAGTTTTCTTGAGGGCAATGAAAAATTTAAGATAGTTAAATAATTTTCAAAGTTTCAAACGATTTTTAAAGTTTGTTATATGAAAGATATTTAAAAATGGTAAAGCAATGGATCAATTTGGATCAAATTGTTAATGCTTGCTAAATAAGCCGCATAATAATCAATTTTGGATTGATATTCATTATAAATTATTTAAAATTTTTAATATTTTTGCATGAAATGATGTTTGTTTTGTGGGAAAGTGGTCGCAAAATTGTTCCAATCTTTTAAAATTATCAAAAATCATTATTTCATATTTATATTGAGATTTGCAACTTAATAATAAATATTTGATTTAATAAAATTTATTTGACATCTATTTCAGGGCCTTATTCGATTGTTATGGATGGTCTGGCGCTACATAACTCTTGTGCAAATGGCCTTATATTCTGATAAGTCATAAAATCTGTCATAATTTATGATAATTGACCAATGATCGTTATTAATAAATATTTCATGCTTATTTATTAAATTTGTTAATAAGTTCATTAGCAAAACAATTACATTAAAAATTGTATGTATGGAAATTTAATAAGGATCTTTTTTTTTTTTTGCTATTTCCTTTTTTTTTTATAAACAATAATGAGAAAGTTCTCTTAAAGCATTTACAAATATTTTCTATTATTATAATAAATTAGAATTTTACAAATTAAAAAATTTAGCCTTCATCTACAAAAAAAAAAAAAAAATTTTTTTTAACAAAAGTTCCATTTTCAATTTTTGAGTAAAGTGAAAATATTTTGTTAAAGATTAGATAGACAGACAGTTGGCTAATTGTTTGGCCAGTTAAATATTATTAAAATAATTTTAGTATAAAATTTTTTAAATTAAAAGTACAACTTCTATTGTGCAATATTTCTTTGAAGCTTTACATAAAAATTACAACACTTTTAATTAACACTTTTCCATGGTTAATTATCATTTCATATTTCTAATAATATGAATCTTGTATTTTTCAAATATTTTTGCAAAATCTATATTACATTCTATCATATATTTATTTACATATATTTATTTATAATAAAATTATTGTTTTATAACTTTCAAAAAATTCATAAAATCATTTGAGTTATGCTCATACAAAGTCTTTAGATTTGGCTTAACTTTATGCTTAGACTTGGGCTTGATATTTAATGTATTTGCCAGTAAAATATATGAAATATACATTTACACAAACTAATGTCATAAATATATATGTATAAAATATTTATAGAGCTAGGCAGGGCAAACATGTGAAAGATAAAATGGCCAAAAAAAAAAAAAAAAAAAAAAAAAGGAAAAATGTGCAATAATTTTGTCTCTCCAACAAATTTTCAATTTACAATCTTCATTATCATCATCATAATGTACAATCATATCAAACAATAACATTTTAAATATGTATATATAAATATGCTGATGCAGTCACTAATTATCATTATTTCATTGACAAACATTGATCAGCTCTCTTTTATTATCATCAAAATATAAATGAAATATTTATGATATATATTAGATATATAATAGATATATAATAGAAAAAAAAAAAAAAAAAAGAAAACCATATATTTTTCTTTTGTTCATTTGGTTTGATGATGTTGCCTTTCTTAGTTTTGTTTTATGTTTATACATCGAGATAATTTGTTAGAATTTATTTCAATCAGTTACATATATAAATTTCAATAATGCCACTACACAATAAGTAATTATTTTGAATGGTTACATTTAATATAGTTGCATTTTAAGGGGAATATATGTTGAATGGTTCTATGTAAATGAAACAAGGTAAACATATTGTCTATGAATATTGTTTATGTATTTTCAAATCAAAATTTATTCATTCAAAAATATTTGGTCTACATTATGGCATTTACAAAATGTCTTAATTATATATTTAAAAATGTTTGGTTGTGATATGGACAATTTATTAATTGACCCAAAATGATTTTGAGGAATTATATTTATTTTATTATGATTCAGTTAAATTTGTATGGCCTGTGACCATACTGTCAGATATTTTCATGTCAATGTCTTATATAATGTTTATATATTTTTGGATTCTAATTTATGAAAAAAAAATAACCAAGTTCCAATTGCAGTGGCTTTTTATAAGTTGACGAGCTATCAAATTGGTAAAGCCCGTGAAATGGCCACTTTCCAATTATACTAACTTTGTATACATTGATTAGCTCTCAAATTGGATATACCAGTGGAATGTCCACTTTCCAATTACAGTGATTTTATATGAGAATGTTGACGAGCACTCAAATTTTATTAATTTATGAACTGCCCACATTGAAAATACTTTACATAACAATTGTGATAATTTCTTTGTTTGTTTATACTAAATACTCGAAAAATCTGGCGTATTTGTGAAATGTTTTTTGCAAGTTTTTATCAGACAGAGCATTTAAATTATTATAACCTTTTTCTTTTTTCCTGACAGAATTTGGATATTTTATCTAGATAGCTGTTTATTTTTCTACTGGCTAATGCCGCTTTTGCATGAGGCGAAAATATTAAACAGTTATCAGCGTATAATAGCAATTGCATATCATTGTCCGGGGAGTACTGGGCCTAGTAGCGATCCTTGTGATACACTAGCACTTATAGTCTTGATTGATGAGGTTACACTAGATAGCTTAACACTGAAGGTTCTATTGCTGAAGTATTCAATCAATAACCTACATAGGTTCTTATCCAGCCCCTAAGGCTGACATTTGTATATAATACTAGATTGCCAGGCTGTATCAAATGCTTTGACGATGTCCAAACTAATAGCAATTGTAGCATTTCGTGCGTTAAGCTTGTTGATGATGAAGTTAGCAAATACCATTAGAGCATTTGTTGTGGACCAAATTGGAAATTTTTAAGAGTGTTATCCTCCACTATGTGTTCTTGAATTCTTTGCAGGATAAAATATTCAAATAATTTGCCAACATTAGAGAAAAGGGAGATAGGCCTGTATGAGTTTGCTTATCTTAGATCTGCACCCGGTTTAAGGACAGGATGAATAATCGCTTTCTTCCAAAATACGGGGTAGTAAGGCAGTTTGAAACAGTGATTAAATAGGATTGAGAGGTAAACCCATGTAGCTAAGGCCGTTTTCTTAAGCTCAAAATTTGGAATATCATCTGGCCCAGCCGATTTTTTGTTATTTCTGTATTTAAGGGCATTTCCTACATCAGCAGCAGTGATAAGGAAAACAGAATGTGCGTTTCTGTTACATATTGTGCCATCAGCCAGTACATCATGTCCAAATCTCGTTATTGGCGAGTTATCACATATGTGTAATTTTAACATTGAAAATTCTTCTCCTTTTATACTTGACGTTTAACAGAAAATTCTACATGAGTGTAATGCTTTGCACTCACTTTGTATGCAAATTAGCGGGTGTATTAGTTTCGTGCATAACTGTATATTGCGATGTACGTTCGTGCTCAATATGAGTATTTTTATATATTGTAATGAATGCTCTCGTGAATGACTGTAGCTTGGCATAAAAGGCTTCGCATAACCATGTAATAATTACAAAAGTAAATAAAAAATATATAGAAATTTATAAATTTACTAAGAGAGGAAAAAAGCTGAGAGAATCGTTTGAGTAAAAATTGAAATAAAATCATTTAAAATTGTGCCATTTCAGTGGAATATCTTTTATATGTTTCTACGTGGCAGATAATTAACAGTTTTTTTTCCTGTAAACGAAATGATTGTATTCTTTATAGTACTGTTTAAATCAAAAAGTTTTTTGAAAGCCTTAAACTATTAAAGTTTCACACTTGAATCTGTAACTTTCAAAAAACAAACACGGAAATTCTTATTTGTCCATTGTTCCATGCGTTCTTTGTAAAACAAATGTTTGCATAACCTTATTTCTTACCTCATATTATTTTTGGTGTGTCATTAATACCAGAGCACTTTGATAAATTTGTGACTTTTCGAATTTTTCACATTATAATAATTCTGCATTAGAAATTTTAATGGTTAATGCTAAGAAATGATTTAATGAGTTTCATTGTGATCATATCAGTTTAAACGATGCTGAATACTTCGGCTTAGCAAAAGAGAGTGCATGAAGTGACTGCGCTTTTATTTAGTCTATCAACTGTTAGAGTACAATTGTATAATTTTATATGACCATTTGGATATGAAAAAGCTATTCGTACATGTTTAATGGAAGTTGATTTGAAAAAGTGTTACAATCCGTTTAAAGTAGTGTAGATATCATATTTTTGCAAACTTTTTTAGAAAATCCAACCTACACCTCTCTAACTTTCTTTCTTGTACATCATTTCCTTTGATGATGCAAACGAAATAATCCAATATCTTTTATTCGCTATTGCCCTTTTAAATGAGTTTCATAGTAGCATTTTCATGAATATTGATGAGCAATAATTACAGCTGACAGAATGTGATAAAGTGATAATGTATTGAAAATGTGTGAGAAATATCTTAAAAATTCCATTAATAATAGAAACGAAGAGGAACAAGCAAAAATCGTGAAATTGTAATTGATTGATAATTAGAATGTTTATCGATTTAATAAATTACCATTGATAATATAAATATTGTTAATTGAACAAGAAACAAAAACAGGAAAATAGAAAATAGAAAAGGAAGAAATATAACATAGACAAAAAAGAAATATTAGGATTATATAGTAAAATATTTTTTTAGATATTCTGTATCCATGTCTTTACATCTCAATAATTTCTAGCATAATAGTTTCGAAATATTTTCTTAATTCAGCTTCATTCTGTAGACTGGCATATTTCTATAAGAAAAGGAACAAAAAATAAGGAAGAATTTTATAGTCGGTCAGTGCTGACTTTTAAATATTCTACACTACTTTGCTTAATGTGATTGAAGTCAGAAAAGTCAATCAAATTGTAAAAATTTTAATTTTTTAAATTGTTTAACAAGTTCGTTAAGGGAGGTAAGGTTCAAAAAATGGACCTATATACACCAAATTTGGTACGCATATTATTTTTTATGTTATAACACAAGACAGTGCCAATTTTTACTAAAATATATACAAAATTGAATCTGTTGTCCATATAAGGATTTTTTTTTGGCAAAAGGTGTTCTATAAGAAGTGCTTATAAAAATGGACCAATTTGAATCAAATTTGTTATATATGTTTTTTATGTTAAAATACAATTAAGTGGCAATTTACGTTACAATTTATTTAAAATTATAATTTTTTTTTTAATTACAACAATTATTTGTTTATGGGGCATGGTCGAAAAAATGGTCCAATTTTTTTCACATTCATGTAACAAATTTCATTAAATTAAATTAATATTAAGACTTACAGCTTGCAAACAGACGGGCAAATGGGCAGATGGGCAGATGGGCAGATGGGCAGGTCAACTTAAATCGATTCAGGAAGTAATTGCGAGTAGAGCGGCATAATAAAAAGTGGATCTATCTCAATTCCTTTTGCATGTTACAAACATCTGCATAAATTTATGTTACCCTATAACGCAAGTGGTGTAGGGTTTTTAGAAAAAATGAAAAATTTTTCAAATATATATCTCTGCATCTGTATTTGCATCTGCATCTGCTTCATTGGTATCTTTTATTCTTTGTTCACTTGTTTTGCACTCTACTTATGTAATTTGTGATTTAGAGAATAACAAATTTATGTAACAGCTGAAATATTTTTGGCTCGATTTACATTTCCTGTTTTATCAATCGATTTATATTCATTTAATGTAACAAAATTTTAAATTAGTTCCTTTGGAATTTTTATTTGAAAATTTTAACTGTAACCGCTCTATAAACGGAAATAACCTTCATGGATGGAATTTTGTAGGTATGACATTTAAAAAGTCGCCTACAATCGCGTGTAACATTTTTGTATTGTGTTATTTATTTATTTACTTTTTGTTTTGGTTTTACTTTTCTTTTTTTTTTTTTTTTGGGCAAATTTTGTCAAATGCTCGTTCTTGATAAATCCAAAAGCAATTAAGGTTATTAGAAAGGATTTTATAACCCTTTATCACCAATAAAATAGAAACTTGTTAAACAAGAAAAAAACGAAATAAGTATAAGAAAAAAAGAAAAAAGTGGAATGTGTAAGGGAAGGAAAGGAAAACAGAGGAAATGAAAGAAAAGTAAAGCAAAAGTATAGAATTATTAGAAAAACAAATAATAAAAATAATAGCCATGGTAAATAGGGGTAATTTTTTTTTATTGGAATGAAACTAAATCAAATATAATTAAGGTTTAATATTTTGAAAGTTATCGGTTATTTTTTTTGGCTATAATAGAATTTTTATCAATTGTAGAATCATTATTTTAAATGAAAAATTCTAGATAGGCAACTGTTGTACTCTACAAGTATCAAGTAATCTTGAAATTAGTAAAAATATCTCGAAAAGAAAAATAACCAGCCAGGTAGTTCAATTTTCGCAGAGAAATAGATTCCGTATTTCCCATAAGAATTATATTTTAATTTTTTAGAATGGACTTGAACAGATATGGCTAGAACGAGTATATGAAGCTAATCAATGGAAATTGCAAATTTTCTTTTTAAAGTAAACATCCAGGCATTTAGCAAGTAAATTCTCAAGACATTAAATATTGACAAGTTGAAGGAAGGCGCAAGATAAAAAATGCATAACAAATATTTAAGAAATACAAGAATGGCAGAGCTGAAAGTACTTCCTAAGAAAGTACACAATCCACTTGAAATTGTTGAAGGAGTCTTCATGGACTTCCATGGATAACTATCTAACCAGTAAAATACAAATATTTTGTAATTGCTGAAATTTATATAAGAAAAAAGTTTTATGTTTTACAGATCTGATGTTCATCTTATTGAACTTTTTCGTAATATTTTTTTTTGTTTTGGAAAGGTTTTTGATCCAGTAAATAACGAATATAAAATGTCTATATGGTGTGTATAAAAATTTGTGCATCCCGTTTTTTGTATTCGAAAAAGTTCTCTTATAAGACCTCTTATTTCTTTCTACCTTGCATTACAGAACCCAAAAAGAGAGAAAAAAGAGAACATGAAATTATATTGATCTAAATAGAATCAAATTCAGCATCATCTAGTTGTCTAATTTCACAGTTGCCATAAAGTGCAGTGAGTATTTTACATGCATACCTGCCGTGAAGGCTCAAATGCATGTTACACAAGCATACATAATGATCGCTAGCGTTGGTAGTCACGTCACAACTAGCTTTCAATTTAAAGCCTGCATTGCACTTGATATCTAGATTCGGAGCCTTCTTATTACTCCAAGGCTTAGCTTAAATTAGCCCGATAAGCCTACCCAGCTAGCCATTTTATTCGGGAAATGGCACCCTGCACGACAAGCATATATATGTTTGAACGAGCGACGCCCGCCATGTGGGCACCACAGCCCCCACGAAGTCACCACCATGGGCATATTAAAACTGATGATTCCGTGGTACCAAATTAAATCTTTGGATTTGATCTCGTGACTCATGATGCCCCCTGATGGTAGGCATCACCAACGACCATCTCATGAGCCACTCCCAGTTGAGCAGATGCTTCTCGGCCATAAAGTGCATAGGTTTTTCTTTTCAATTGGCATCCTTAAACCGTTCATAATTAAATGTATCATTGTAAGGCCTGTATTAATTCTTACATAGAGCACTCATGGAAAATTTGCGAAACTTATCAAAAATATTTCGATTAAATATCTAGCATAAGGCCTAACTAAACTATAGAATTTTCTTTTGAAGCGATTGCTTATTCAGCCACCACAATCATCATAAACGTAACTCTTTATTTTTAAAGTTAATAATTCTGACCTAACTTCAATAGGAATATTTGAAAAAAATCTTGTACAACTCATAAAATCTTATTGTCATTTGTACTTGATCCAGTTCAATAAGATTAGCCCTTCTGTTATGTGTTTGGTAGACATTAACAAAAAATTTTACTTTTTATATTGAAAAATGTTTCTTGCCATTTATGAAAATTATTAAAAAAAAAAAAAAAAAAAAGCATATTTCTAAACAATTTCTGACTTTTTCTTTGTTCATCATATTCATAGTCATGTTCATGTTGTTGTTATTGTTTTAGTTTATTCTACCATTCCGACATGTGGTAGATTTAAGTTTTATAAATTTTTCACACCTTAAAATTGTTATGTCAAAACTGTGCGATTATGATGCTGGCCTTCTCTTTGTCCTTTTCACTTTTATAATTTTCTTTGAAAGTTTATCGCATTATAAAAGTTTTTCTATTTGTATTATTTAAATGAAAATTACTAACTTTATATAAAAATAAACTGATATTCGTTACTGAGCTGTTATTCATTATTATTATTATTATTATTATTTAATGATAAATTTGTTGCTTTGTAATATACAATAAAAAAATTTACTATAATATTTATGTATGTATCATATAAAAGTAATAAAAAATTTTTAAATTATATAATTAATTTGACAAATTATTAAAGCATTTAAAATCATTAATTCAGTTTAGTGAATATAATCGTCCATATGCTAAATTTCAATACAAATGCATCGCTAAATTATACTAACTAAAACAATTAAGTACATTATTAACTACGACCAGGATATCCAAATTTTGGATATCCACCATATGGATATAATGATATTACATAATAAAGATTTTTTTTAGTTTTTCAATAAAGCTAGAAAAAATTGAAAATTTGATATTACTATAATTTTTTAGAGGTATTGTAGATTAATGATTTTTATATTTGTACAAAATGTTAATGGTCTATTATTTTGCCAGATTTGTGTAATAAGCAAAAGGCCATGAAATTTTGATTCAAAAAAAAAAAAAAAAAAAAAAAAAAAACAAAGGTGGCTGTGTCTTTCGACAGATATTGACCATTTTTAATATCAACGTGCCAGCAAGAACTTGCAATGCTTCTGCCAAAATTTAACCTGATATCTTTTAATTTGCCACCAGAAAAGAGTGTCAGATAGTCAGATATATCTAAATCAGAATTCAGAATTTGATGTTGATTAAGATTATCTATATTTTATAAAAACTCTGGGGCTATTTTTTGAATGTTACAAACATAATGGCAAAATGAGTATACTTTTAATCTGTAAGTGATGGTTATAATAAAAGTGTTGATATTTAGCGAAGTGTAAAACTTCATTAAGTTCTGTTTTCTATAAAAATTTGCTCAAAATAAAATTTCACTTACATTGTAAAATTTATTAAGTAAAAATTAAAGTATTTATTCTATGTATATGTGGTCATTTTTTAACACCAAAATTAAAGGTTTTAGGTGGTTGTGGTGGTGTATGCATCAATTAGACAATAATTTTATAATTTCACATTAAGAAAAACAAAAAGAAAGCTTTGTCCTCTGCTCTCATATTGATTTTACGTATTGTGCATTAATAATTAAAAATGGGCCACACCCCCTAAAAATTACTTATCATTAATATCAAATTTTCTCCATTTTTGCCCGTTTTCTTTGGTAGCACTTGTATAGAATTTGATTTGTCTGGGCTTAAGGACGGATAACTTTTATTATCATTCTACACAAAAATTTTTGCCTAAAATTTTTATATGGATAATGTATACAATTTGGAATAGTTTCTTCTGTGGAAAATTTTGAATGCCATCGATTTTTTTTTTTTTTGCTTTAAATTATTCTATAATTTAAGCATTCTTACGTTGTTTTTGTTTAAAATTTTTTTTTTAATTTTTAAAAGGATTTTTCCATCATAAGAATTGTGCCTTAAACAATCACTAAAAATCTATAAAATACCAGTTTTTTGAATTGCGCATATAAAACGATTTTGATATGATTTCCTACTTATACAACGGATCAAGGCCTGCTTCTAAATACTGTACACGATTTTAACTTAATGTGATTAAAAAATCAGGTACATTCCGATTTCTAAATGATTTAATTAAGATTCCAAAAAATGATGCCAACTAGACAAAATTTGACTAAAATACTTTCTATTTTAAAATACAATAAAATATAAATTTTCTTTAAAATAAAATACAAATTGTACGATTTTTTCATAAGAAAACTTTTTTTTTTAAAAATGATGTCATATGAGGAATGATTTTTAAAATGGTTCAATTCTAACAATTTTCAATAGGACTTACCTTTGTGGGCCATAAGTAAGCTACATACCAAATTTTATTAAAACAAATAAAAATTTTTCAGTCCTTTGGAGCCGACTCAAATACCCTACACCACTTTGTTTGTTACATAAGAGGAGGTTGAAACAATAGACCTATCTAGAGCAAACTTTGATACACATACTTATATATATATATATATATTTTGAAAAAAAACGAAATTTTTGTTCATATAGTGGCACTTTACGAAAAGAGCCTTGCAAAAATGGACCGATCTGGAATATATTTTTCATGTTAAAATGCAATTCAGAGTCCATTTATCTGAAAATATATTTAAAAAGGGCATTTTTTTTTAAATCTAACGATTTTTTTTTTATCAGAACCTTATATGGGGCGTGGTAGGCTTTATGCTTGAGTCAAAACTCACCCATACATCACTCAGTTTCATTAAAATATTTCTAAAATTATGATCTGTAGCTTGTGCACAATTAGTTAGATGGACAGACGGACAGATGGGCAGATGGACAGATGGACAGATGGACAGATGGACAGTTGAACAGATAGGCTTAAATCAAATCATCAAAATGATACTGAGTCGATCGATATAATAAAAAGTGGTTCTATGTACTTGGGTGATCACAATGTGATGGTACTTTTTTAATATCAAAATCCCCAGTTTCTATACATACAATTTATATATTTGTAAATATATCTCTATAAATATGAAAGGATAATGTAAATGATATTGTGTATATTTGCAAAAGATTATGTACAAATGATATTAGATGAATTGAATTGAAATTGCCATTAATGCCACACGTTTAATATAAATTGATTAATATGAAATATTACAACGAAATTTTATAATAATTTTATGTATGTACAAATGTTTGGTACTGGGCGTTAATGACGGGTAATTTAAGGTAGAATTTTGAATTTTGAAGACTGAAGATTGCATGGCGATGTTGGTTATTGCGATTGGTTTGAGTTTTTGATGGATAAATATATTGAAAAATTTTTCACTATCTCTATTTCTCTCTCTCTTTTTTGCACTTTATATATATATATATATGTATGTATGTATGTATGTATGTATATATTGTATAATATAAAGTAAGTATAATGCGTTAGCATATTTATGTACGTTAATATATTTATGCATAAGGGAAATGACAATGGCGTTAAGGAAATTTATGTGCAATATGTTGCAGTTGACACTCTCAAGTATTAAGTGGTACTTAAATAATAAATTGCATTGCGCCCATTTACCCATTAAAACATTTTGCTTTATTTGTCTCTTTTCGTTGCCTTATTGTTGTTATTTTTATTATTATTGTTGAATTGTTGCTTTGCATTTTTGTTTGGTTTTTTTGCTTGTTTGTTTGTTAGCTTGTTTGTTTGTTTGCTTTATTTGGCCGTTTATTTAGCTGTTTGTTTGTTTGTTTGTTTGTTTGCTTATTATTAAGAATGTAAATATGCAGTCAATTGTGTGGGCATCGTTATACACAAAAAACAAAAATATGCTTTTTTCTAGCCATAAATGAATAAAATACTAATAACAATAATATTAATTGTAAAAAAAATTAAAAAGGAAAAAAAAATTAAAAATTTGTATATGCCAAAAATTTGTTGATTAAATCCTTACAACTTTGTGCTGAATGTTTGTATTTATAACAAATCAAAAGGCTTTGAACATTGGATTCATTTTCTATTATGCCGAACTATTCAGCATCTGTTTGTCAATCTATTGTGCTGATTTGTATCTCATTCCATATTCACTTTCGTATGTTCATTTCTGTATGCCAAATGTACATATGTCATCTGTCCGTATGCAATGTCATTGTCATCTGTCGTATCGTCCCAAATCTGTCGTATCCATGTCATATGTCCATCTGTCGTTCATCTGTCCGTATGCCCTGTCTATGTCCATCTGTCCGTATGCCCAACTGTCCATATGTCCATCTGTTCGTTTGTCCATCCGTCTGTACGTTCATCTGTCCGTATGTCCATCTGTTCGTATCTCCATCTGTCCGTATGACCAGCTGTCCGTACGTCCATCTGTCCATATGTCCATCTGTTCGTATGTCCATCTATCCGTATGCGCAACTGTCCATATGTCCATCTGTCCACCTGTCTATATGTCCATCTGTTCATATGTCCATCTGTCCGTATGTCCATCTGTCGGTATGTCCATCTGTCCGTATGTCCATCTGTCGGTATGTCCATCTATCCAACTGTCCACCTAACAGTTCCGCTAAGTATATAGCTGAAATAGCAGTAGCCTCATGTGTGATAAAACTGTGATGTTTAACAATAATCGATGCACAAGGTCGATCTAAAAAAGCTTTAATTTCATCTTACGAAATCACTAGTTTTAATGACCGTTTAATGGTATTGGAAATGGTTTGGTGGAGTCTGTATTAATCATCATGCATCATGCACGTTGTTCATTCAATTATACTCATATAGTTGTCAAGTAGGATTATTTTCCCCTAATTATTGGATCGCGGATGGACTAATGCCACAAACTATATCTAAACGTTTGAGGAAGTTTCCCTTTTTTAGCAAAGCTCCAATGTGCAATGCAGAATTTAGATTGGTATTTTTGTGATCATGAGCAACATGAGCAATAGACAACCAAAGTTAATGACAAATTGTATTTAGTGTATCATGCCATTAATTCATTATGAGAGACGTGCATCTAAAATCTTAATTAAATAAATACCCTTCCTCTGTCCGTTAAAGGTTGGTCCATGTAAATTTGTTATCAAAGTAAAATTTATAAATCTTTTTTGGTGTTATTTTGATGGCATTTAGTTTATAGACTCGTTTTAAACTAAAACAAAGAAAATACGAGCTCTATTGAAAATGATTAATTATTCTAAAATAAAAAATCCAATATATATATAAAAAAAAAAATTTTTCACTTTTGAATATTTTGTTATAAAAACTCGGCAAAGGATTTTCATTTACCATAAATATACAAGCAAAAAAAGGAAAAAAAAAAAAGAAAAGAAAAAGAAATTTAACCAGATTGGTTTATGATTTTCCATATAAAGAACTTTATAAGTGAATTCAAAATTATAGCAATAAATGTGGTAGGGTTTGGATAAATTGGCTGCGATCGGCTATAAAATTTTTTTTTGTTTTATTTAGATCATTTTAATGGTCATTCAAACATTTCATTAATATTTTCTATGTAAAAAAGTTTTCTATATTTCTTTTTTATTCATTCGCATTTCTCATATATATATATATATATATATATATATATATATATATATATATATATATGTATATAAAGCCTTAAAGGCAGCGTTAAAGTCCCTACAGATCTTTGAGATCTATATTATTCTTAATCAGCTTCAAATTTTGAATTGTTTTTTACATGTCTGTCCGTCAGTCCGTCTGTCCATCTGTCCATCTCTCCGTTTATTCACGTGTCAGTTTTTGGTAAATATTGTTCTAATCGCAAACATTTCTATTGATCGCAGATATAACGATTTCAAATTTAACAGAAACATTGAAAGAGTTTGTACGTTGCTTGGCCTAAAAAATGGACTAAATCCTTCAAAGGTTACGGCCATAGAGTAACGTCAAGTGAGAAGACCTTTTGCTTTTTTTAAGTAAAAATTATAAATATTTCATTCGTAACTTAAAAACTGAAGCAGCTAAAAAAACTGAAATTTTTTACAAATATTATGATTTGTTTTTTTTTTAAAAAATTTATCTAAATATTGTGCAAATGGGTCATGTCTAAACGAAATTACATATTAAAATTTTGGATAAAATTTTGGTAAAATTTTGCTTTAGCCATATAAAATTTTTTTATTTAATTTATTTATTTTTGTATTTAGTTTAATTTTCTTTTTTCGTTTTTTTGATTTTATTTCTCTCTTTTTTATAATTTTCTTAAAATACAATATTTTTGAAAATGCTATAAAATGTTCCTTAACAGTTGATTAAATTTTCATTAAATGAATTTATTGCAAAAATGGAAAACAAGCAAAATGAAAAAAGAACAAAAGCAACAATCAAAGATGGAGGAAAAAAAAAAAAACACTGAAAAATAAAACTGAAAAAAAAAAAAATGAAAAATTGAAAAAGGAGTAAATGAAGAAAGGAGAGAAAGTGAACAATAAAATCATCATTTTGATTTTCCGATCAATTGCTTCAGATATCAAATGTAATGTTTTGTTATTATTGTTGTTGTTATTATTATTATTGTTAATGCTACTGCTATTTCTACTGCTACTGCTGTTTATCTATGTTTATATTTATTGCAATAATTTTTTTAGTATTTGCTTTTTGTATAAAACCTAAAATGTCTGCATAGACTCATTACACCAGCAGCATCCAAATACTTTTATAAATCTTCATAACAATGAATTTCTTTTTTTTTTTTTTTTTTTTTTTTTTACATAATTCTTAAAGAAATTTCAAATATTGAAACTAATACAATTACAAGGCCAATGCTTAAACGTAAAGTAACTTGTATGTGTAATTTGCCATTGCCCCCAAAATTCCATTACACTTTTCACAATTTAAACATCATTGTTAGAACTTCTTCTCAACTTTATTTACATTTATGGGTATATTTAAATTTTAGTACTTGGATACCAACAAATAGACAAAATCTATGTATGTATGTAACAAGTGAGAGCCTATTTCCTTCATTCTATTGTTTTGTTTTGTCTTTTTGAGTCTTTTTTTTATGGGTTCAATTTTTACACCCACCATTCAGCAAAATTTTAGGGAATATATACATTTTGACAAAATGTTCATAAACAACTAGAAACAGTAAAAATTTTTTATAGATATCTATTACGAATATCGAGAAATTATCTATATTGCTTAAGAAACTTTTCTGGTTGGCATATCGTCCATTTGGGGGTTGTATAAAGTTGGATTTTTCTAAAAAGTTGTATTGTTTTTTTTCTTTTTTTTTTTTATCATATCGGTGCAAGCAAGGGCACGCCCATAACACTACAGATATTTGTTTCCCCTTTTTTTTTTTTTTGCGAATTATAGCGAATTTTTACTATAATATTTTTTTTATTATTCTGCTAAGGGGCTTCTTCTAAATGTTATAAGTTTTCGAACTTCGGAAAGCCATATCCGTATACGATACGATACGATACGATACAATGTATTGTGTTTTCTATATTAATTCAATTGCTTTAAAATTTTTTAAATTCCAGTTTTAAACAAGAAGCGTTACTTTAGGGCCATGCCTTCAACAGTTCGGAAACTGATGCCATGAGATTTTAAAAAAAAAAAAAAAAATTGCATAAATAAAAACTTGACAAAATTTTAAAAATTATCTTCATCGACTGATAATAATAAGGTACAAAAGAAAAAAAAAATTTTTTTTTTTAAATATTTTTTACTTCTTACTTTTTACAGTTTCCTCCAAGAAATTACTAAAAAAATTGAAAAATTTATTATTAGTGTAGACAAATTTTATGCAGTATAATTTTAGATTAGAAAATTTTTCTTTTGAAAATTTTTGGTAGATATTCAAAATTTGTCCATACTCATATATAATTTTTAAATTTTTTTTTTTTTTTTTTTTTTTTTTTTGGTTTTTTTTTCCTTTTGCTTGCCTTACTTTTCTTTTATTATTCATCTGTCCATCGGTTTATTTGTCTAACTAACTGTTCGTCAATTTGTGTGTAATTTTATTTGTAGTTATGTGTTGTTGCATTATTTTATTTTGTCTGTTACACACTCGGACGCAAAATGTACATGCATTAAGTTGCATGAGCACAATTGTTAAGCAAAAGTAACAACAATGACAACGATGGCAACAACAATCAAAAAAGGGAGAAAAAAAAAAACAAAGCAAATTCGTTGGTACATAACAACAAAAAAAAAAAAATGGATTGTCATCTAAATAGTAAGAGCTTTTTATTTGAGTTGTTGTTATTGCTATTATTATTATTATTATTATTATTATTATTATTATTATTATTGGAGCATGTGTTTGTAATTTAATTGCTTAGTGTCCATTGTTTACAGTCACTAAATAAAATGCTTCAGTCTATCAGTTCTGTTTGTTACATTTGTTGTACATTTGTACGTTTATTGAATTGAATATTTCAGGCTCTTGTATTTATATCAAGGAAAGCACCAAAACATAACAATAACAATAACAATAACAATAACAATAACTACAAAAACAACATGGTCTAAATATTAATGAAAGAAAAAAATATAATGGAGAAGCTGGAGAAAGCGCCAAAAGAAGAAGAAGAAGAAACAAAAAAAACCAAAAAAAAAAAAAAAAAAAGAAAAAAGAAGAAAGAAAGCAACAACTAGAAAAAAAACATTTATTTATAACAAGAACCTAAATGAAATTCTATTGAAATGAAATGAAATGAAATTGTGCAAAATGGTAAAATTGCTTTTTTAGGTCTCAAAACACATGTTCCGTAAAATATTGCAATGAATGGCCGGCCGGTTATAACTAAATTTGTTAATGCTCATTTTCTATATATTTATATAAATGTATAAATGTTTATATGTATATGTATGCATATGTGGGCGTGCAATCTATATAAATAAACTTAGAATATTAACTTGGAATATTAAATTCCTTTCCAAATAACTGCAATGGGTTTTGCATTTAAAGTTAAAGAGGAAAGGGACCAAAAGTAAATCGTATCAAAGGATTAAAGGATCAAAGGATCAAAAAGGACTAAGGCCTAAAGTATTAAAGGATTAAAAGGAGCACTGGATTATTAGGATAAAAAAGGCCAAGATTAAAGGTACAAAAATGACAAAGGGCCAAAATATTAAAGGATTAAAGGAGGGCTGGATCAAAAGCCATAAAGAATTAAATTAAATTAAAGATTAAGGAAATCAAAGGACTCAATAAATCAAATGAAATGAATGACTCAATAAATCAAAGGTAACAATTAACTAATCCTAAGGAATAGATATGTCTAAAAAATAATGAAAAAATATCAGGTGAGAAAATTTTAAAAAAAAAAAAAAAAATTTTCCGATTCTAAAATGAAAGTATTTGAAGTTTCATCTTAAAAAAAAAAAAAAAAGGAAACTTAAAACTTGTCGCTGGCTTATTTTAAATTCTGTTGGCAAAGTTGGCGATAAAATTGAAATTAAATAATCACCATACTCTACGATTTCTCTCAATTCTCTCTTTTGCCTTTACCTTTAACAAAAATATCATACCATTTACAAGGATATTTTTACTTTCCTTGTTTCGTTTGGTTTTTCTTTGTTTTCTTTTTTCTTATATTGTTTGCATTTTATGTAGCACTAACTCTTTTTGATGGTTTTTTTTTTTTTTTTTTTTTTTTTTTTTTGGAGAATTTCCAGAGCAAGAGAAAGCGTGATCTTAGAATTGTTGTACTCATCTATGTCCGTTTATCTTTATTTATTGTTGAATTTTAATTTTAATTTGATTTAATTTAACAATAAAATCTAGTAAAGTTTAAGTCCGGCCACAAATGTATGTACCATCATGCCTTCGCCTTCCTTTTACCCCATACCACATGGATAAACTTATATATCCGTTTCGTTTGTCAAAAATTGTTTTGTATGTACATTAGAAATGAAACAAATAGCGTGTTTTTCTCTTTTCCGTTTCACATTTTGTTTACTTTATAAATTACATTATTATTATTCTTTCTTTCATTCGTTCATTTCAAAAAAAATTTTCTCTCTTTTTAACACTGTAAACATTATGCACTGGTATGCATGCATATATGTATGCATATATGTATGTATGTATTTAAGTGTGTGTGTGTGTGTGTGTGTGTGTGTGTTGTATGTATGTATGTATGTATAATCGAAAAATGGTTATAATCATAACTGAGACTGAAATAAATTTAAAATGAATTTTAAAGTTAACGACTTTTTATGGTCATTTGATCGAATCTGGAGAGAATAGTTAAATATTCCATAAATTGATATACCTATGTCTGTCTGTCTGTCTATCCCTTCAAGTACCAATTGTTAGTCTTTTTTTTTCGTTCTAACAACTTCAAATGTTGAAGATTCTTGCCAACAAATTGCTTTTGAAAAATGGATTCAATTGGTCAAAGGCAGCAAGCACACATTTGCTGCCTAAAGTATAAATCGGTTAGAATACCTAATCAAATCTCAAATGCCTAATATGATTCAAGACTCAAATAAAAGGATTATAAATTAATAAAATAAAGAGCTCTAATTTTTAGATAAGTTGAAAAAATTATTTGAAAGGCATTACATGGAAGATGCTTCAAAAATTGTTTCGATCTGAACAAAATTCCGTACATACATGGGAAAATACAGGGTATTGTAAGTTATGTCCTTGGAATGACTTTTTTTTTGTTGTTTTGAGAAAGGCTTCACATAGGAAGGGGTCATAAAAATAATTCAATATGGACCAAATTTGGCAAACATATTTTTTTATAACGATATAGAATTATGGATCAATTTTTATAAAAATATATTCAAAATTGTTATTTTTGTTCATGCAGGGATTTTTTTTTTAAGAAAAACCTTACAAGGGGCGTGGTTCTAAAAATTGCCCGATTTTAATCATTTTCAATAAGGTTCATCTCTGAGGCGAAGCTAATATATGTAGCTTGATAACACATTTACATGGACAGACATCAGACGAATAGATAGATATATATAGAAAGAGACGGACAGACAGGCCTAAATCGATTTAGAAAGTGTTTCGAAGTTGATAGGCATTAAAAAAAAATGATTTTATTTTAACTTTTTCTAGATGTTACAAACATCTAGAGAAATTAATAATACCCAATAAAACAAGTGGTGTAGAGAACAAAGAAATTGTCCTTTTTTAGTAGGCTCTACTAAATAATATGTTGATATGTTGAGATTATGTTAAAGTCGTAGAGATTTTGTCACATTTGTAAATTTTCATTTTATTTTATTTAACCTACCAGACCTTTGTTGCACTCTTTTTTTTTTTTTTTTTTGTATTTTTTTTCCTTTATGTGCTTTTCCCAGCTTTTCCCTTTTTGCTCATTTATTTCCTTTTTTTTTTTTTTGTGTTTTTCACTTTTCATTATTCGCTTCTCAAATTCATTCCCCTTCACAATCATACTGATAAAACTTCAAGAAACAACAAGAACAACAAAAAAAAAAAGGGGGAAAAAGAAAAAAAAAATAAAAGAAATAAAATCTCAAAATTACATAAAATAAATACGTTGTACATAAATAAGTAAATAAATATGAATGTAAAATTTGAATGAAGCCAAATGTTTGAAAGCCCACCAAATAATTGCAAAATCCCTGAAATATTTTCCTCATTTGAACTCTTTTGTTTCTTTTTTTTTTTTTTTTCTTTTTTTGGATAATTGGACAGACATTGTAGCATCATATTTCGTTTATATGATTGATTTTAAATGTCCTTACAAGGATAATTGTAAAAATTCCTTAAGGAGAATCCATTTTTGGCTGCCATGTACGTAGATTTCTTAATAAAAAATTGTAAGATCCATTTTGTGAAATAAAAATCAAGAATTTTTCATAACTTTTCAAAATTCATAAAGTTTCATAATCAATCATAAAATTTTAATGAAAATCTAGCAATTTTATATTATTGTAAATTGTAAGTGTACAAAGTAAACTGATCTATCTAATTGAAATTGATTCAAATTATTGAAATCATTTCTGTCCACTAAGTAGTTTCAATATTTTTATTTAGTTTGAATTATACATTAAAATATTTTGAAAAATTCTAAACTTATGATAAAATGATTATATCAGCCTAACACTTTTGAAAAGG